>OU744341.1:15991252-16531252 GCA_916610165.2 Gymnosoma rotundatum | reverse complement strand
GTTCCTGTAGGTATTGTATTGAATAATTTTGGGACCGTCACTATCAAAGTATTTCTTCCATATTCATTAGCGAATTTTGGTACTTTAAATCTGCATTCAGTCATTCTTCTAGTTCCGTGGCTGTGGTCAATTTTACTTAGAAATCGGTTATTCTTGTGGTATTCTATTGCCAAAGTTGTGTTATATATATTTGAAATGTTTAGTACGTGGCAATCTGTGGCAATATTTCGTTTGATGGTTGTTGATGACGTGTACGTATTGTTTCCTATTTGATTACTTACTCTGTTTGTGCTTACTTTCGTTTCTAAGATTCGTAAAAGCTGATCTTGTGATTTCTGCAATTTTTTACAATGTACGGAGTTACCCCAAGCTGTGATTCCATGTCGAATATGTGACTCTGCTAGCGAGAAGTATACTTGCCTCAAAACTTTGATGTTAGAACAATAGCTTAGACGGTGCAGCATATAAGATGCTTTCCGGAGTTTTTTACGAATTTCTTCAACCTGTTCTCGCCATTTGAAGTTATGGTTAACAATTACACCCAAATATTTATATGTCTTTACAATATCTATTGTTGTTCTGCATTCATCTTCATAGTTAAGATTACTAGTTTTGTGTCTGTGTAGACATTCCACACTATGAAATTTTATCTTTACATCCTCATACAGGTATTTAGGTGTTTTTATGTGCATCAGCTTTGTTTTTGATGCATTGATAATTAAGCCATGGTCGTGACACCACTTAACGGCAATATCTAGCTGTGTCTGCATTAATTTGGATGCGTCGTTTAGGTTCTTATGTGCAACCACAATCGCTGTATCATCAGCGTAAGCGAAAATTTTGGACATTGACAGTGCTTTAATCAACTCGTTAGAATATATGATGTATAAGAATGGGCCTAACTTTGAGCCCTGTGGTACACCACAACATATATTTGTTTCAGCACTACGATTATTTAGTATTTTAACAGTAAACTTTCTTGAAGTAAGATAATTTTTAAAGAATTCAAGACAGTGTCCCCTTATGCCAATTTTTTCCAACATGGCAAGCAATTTGTCATGTGATAAGGTATCAAACGCCTTACTAAAGTCCATAAACAGAGTTAAGCAGTGGTTACTTTTGCTTAACTGTTCGTTTATAAAATCAGAAAAATTTCCTAAGAGTTGGTTTATACTTTTACCTCTCTGAAATCCATATTGGTTTTTATTAATTATGTTATACTTATCTGTGTAATTTGTAAGTCTTCTACAGATTATTTCTTCCATTATCTTTTCTATAGTCGGAAGTATCGATATAGGTCTGTAATTATTATAGTCGGACTTTATGCCATTCTTATATATTGGACGTACGTATGATATTTTAAATATTTCTGGAATGATTGCCATATCTATGATTAGGTTCATTAGTTTAGTTATTAAGAGAGTAAATATTTCAGGATTATTTTTGATGTCTTTTGGTCTGATGCCATCACATCCAGGACTTTTGTTAATATTTAGATAATTAATGATATTTAAGACTTCTTCTTCATCTGTATTCCTGATGTAAAACGATTGAGGTGGATTAGAATTAAGTATATTAATTGTTTGTATATTACATATGTGTAGGATTTTCTCAACATTTTGTTTCAAGCGATGTGCAAAGTTATCGCATATTTCAGTTAAAACCAAATCTTTGAATAATAATAATAATAATAATAATAATAATAATAATAATAATAATAATAATAATAATAATAATAATAATAATAAGTCCGTGCGGAGTTTTCCCAGTCTCCCATCGGACGCGTCCCCAGGTGGCGGATAGGGGAACTCTCGGCTGGTCATTCTGGGCCAGCGGAGAAGGTGGTAAATACCACCCGTGGACCAAAATTCTGGGCAGCTGATCACCATGCCTGGTGGAGCTGACGGTGATGGACGCGGAGTGAATATGGCATAAGGCACTGACTTATGGATTTTAACTTGATGCCGCGGGCTGACGACTGCAGTATTCCATCACCTTAGTAAGCAAGAGTGACATCTTGCTGAAATGGCTGATGGGCTAATGCTGCAGCCGCCTCCGTCCTGTTAAAACTTTGGCAAGCCTTCAGGTACGTTCCCCATACGTCGCCATTAGGTTGGTGGTGCAGGTTCAGTTGAGAAATCCTGATTAGTTTCCGTCCTGGCTCTGAACTCCGTTGCCCATGAAGCGCGGAGTCAACCCTTGCATGGCCTCCCTGATTTCATAGATAACCATGGGGACTTATAGGGAAACTGTACTTTCGTATGGGGATAGCGGCCTGAAGTCGGGACCCAACAAAACTAAAATGGAGACAATTCTAAAAAAACCAGAGAGGAATATGAGAGATGATAGACCGAAGAGAGAAGAGGATGACGCGGCTGCTAAAAGAGGGGCCTTTAGAAGGAGCAGCTTGCTACAAAGGTCGCCACCGGCAAGGCGCACACCGACATCGGGCGCGGCTGGAAGTGGAGCGGCTCATGTTGGGAGCATGAATGCCGGGGCTTTACCCCGGACCCCCACGGATGGTGCGCTGCGGACAGATGATGGGAATCGGAGGGGAGATGCTTCCAGTATCGGTACTGGGACCGCTTCGACCGTGCAGCGTACACCCAATGGCACCGGCTTGACGAGGGAACAGCTTGTCACTCCCACCTCTGCAAGCAGTAACGCGACCTGTTTGGTAACGGCTCCCAATGGGGATGGCGACACAGGCGTGGGGACTGGGTATTCTCCTCGGCTTGAGCTGATCCGCAAAATGAGGAGAATGGAGGAGGATGCGATATCCCAATGCAGATTGGTGATAGAAAGCATGCAGCGGGCGTTCAACCGCCAAAAGAACATTAGCAGCGATGTAAAGGCCGGTGTATCCCTAATGGCCGAGCTGCTGGATGTCACGCTGAATTATAGGCGTGCGTGGAAGACGGCAGAAGAGGAAAAGAGCCTCACGGAATTAAGAAGGAAGGGTGCTGCACAGTCCGGTTCGGATACTCCGACTACGGTGACCGCAAACCCAAAAAGAGCGGCCACTAGCCCGGCTGTGCCCGAGAGCTCTAAAAAAGCCAGGGCAAAAGAGCCCAAGGGGAGCGTAACTGGACCTCCGGAGAAGAGCGAAGAAACCTGGCGGACTGTCACTAAGAAGGGCAGTAGGAAAAAGCCTCCAGAAAGGCCATCAGAGCCTAAAAAGAGGAATAAGCCCCGCCCACCGCGGTTAAAACCAGAGGCGGTAATGATCAGACCTACAGAGGGACATAGTTACGCAGAGGTGCTTAAGGACCTGCGTAGCAAAATGGCGACCGATGAATCGGTCAGGGTGAATTCCGTGAGGAAGACAAAAGCGGGAGCCATTCTCTTGGAACTTGGGAGAGGGGAGAAAGTCAGACCGGAGTTCGTCCAACAGTTGAAGAATACTGTCCGGGAAACGGCCTCAATTGCGGAGCTTAGACCAAGTGCTACAATAGAGATACGGGACCTTGACTCCCTGACACTCAAAGAGGAAGTGGAGGCGGCAATCCTGAAGCTGCTCCCTGACCCAGGGGAGCAGATGCGAACAAGGATTACGGTGTCGAACGCACAGGAGCAGGTAAGGGCTTTTGTCACGCTATCCGCGGAAGGTGCCGCGAGGCTCAAGAAAGTTGGTCAAATAAAAATCGGATGGATCCGAGCCAAGATACGAGCTTGCGAGGACATCAGAAGGTGCTATCGCTGCCTTGGGGTGGGACACACCCAGGCAAACTGCACTGGTCCTGACAGAAAGGACACGTGCATTAGATGTGGCGAATCGGGGCACAAAATGAAGGACTGCAAAGCAGCCGCTAGATGCATTCACTGCCACGACGCAAAACGTGGCCGTACTGATCACCTGCCCGGCTCAAGGAGCTGCCCACTGGTCAGAAAACAATGAATGTGATCCAGGCGAATATGCATAGGAGCTGGACGGCGGATGCTCTACTTGGGCAGGTAGCTGCCGAGAAGGGAGCAGATGTGGTCATTATCAGCGAACAGTACGGGCGAATATCCCGAGGCGCCTGGTTCGAGGATGAAACAGGTACGGCTGCACTTTGGCTGCCTGGTAACAGTAGGCTCGCGGTCACGCGGTACGGAGCCGGTTGTTGCCACACGTACGTACGAACCAGGGATTTCACGCTGATGAGCTGCTACCTCACCCCTAGTGATAGTATAGAACAGTTTAAAACGAAGCTGGACTTCATCGAGGATAGGGTACATGAAATGGGCGGACCCTTTATAGTGGCTGGGGACTTCAACGCCAAGGCGGTTGAATGGGGTTCCCCAACAACTAACACACGGGGAAGGTACATCCTGGACATGTCCGCCAGGCTTGGTCTGGTCGTGGCGAACACTGGGGACGTCGCTACCTTCAGACGACCGGGGTGTCAACACACCACGCCGGATATCACTTTAGTGTCCGAGAGCCTGGCCGGGGTAATTGTTGGATGGAAGGTACTGGAGGACTATAGTGGGAGTGATCACCATTACATTAACTTCCAGATCGCAGCGAGGGCCAATCCTGTCATGATATCGAGAACGGGAGGCACGCGCAAGTGGAACGTGTCTAGACTGGATCCTGGGGCATTTCTGGCTGGTTTCGACTCTGCCTTAATCGTACACGCCACTGATGATGCTAGTTCCCGTGCAGATGCGATGGTGCGGGGAATAATTCGGGGCTGTAACGCATCGATGCCGCGTATAACGCGCCCTTCTAATAGACGACCTGTTTACTGGTGGACACCAGAGATTGCTGAACTCAGGAGGATCTGCCTCCGCAAAAGAAGGAGATACACCAGGGCTAGGCGGAACGCTGAGGCTCCTTTGGAGGCTGAAGAATTTAGGCAATCGCGAAAGGCCCTGAAAGTGGCAATTTTAATGGCCAAAAAATCGAAATGGGAGGAACTTCGAAATGACCTGAATAGCAACCCATGGGGACTCGGCTATAGGATCGTTACTGGGAGGCTAGGTGGGAACTCCAACGTCCCACACTTGGGCGGCGAGGAGGTTGGCAATATCGTTGAATCTCTGTTTCCAATGCACTCTCCGCTACGCAAAGAACGGGAAACCCAAGTTGGTGAAATGCCTAATCCCTTCACAGAAGAGGAGCTCAAGTCTGCGGCGCGATGCCTTAAAAGGGGCAAGGCCCCTGGACCGGATGGAGTACCAGCTGAGGTAATAGAACTACTGGCTGAAAATCGACCAGATGCAATGCTGGGAGTTTACAATTCCTGTATAGCCCAGGGTATCTTTCCCAAACAGTGGAAGATACAGAAGCTTGCGTTGATCAGCAAGGGTAGAGGCGATCCGGCACAGCCTTCAGCATATCGCCCCTCTGCATGCTGGACACTGCCGGGAAACTACTGGAGAAACTGCTTCAACGCAGGTTATCAGATTCCGTCAAGATTGCTGGAGGATTGTCGGAAAGGCAACACGGTTTCCGACCCGGTAGATCAACTCTCGGCGCAATTGAGGACGTAGTAAGGCATTTTGAGAGTGCTCAGAGCCGACGCTATTATCCGAAGTGCATAATTGTCTTGGCTACTCTGGACGTACGGAATGCTTTTAACAGCTTACGATGGGCGGATATCATAGGGGCACTACGGGAGAGATTTCGCGTCCCCGGATACCTACTGGGGATTCTCCGGAGTTATCTAACCGACCGTGTGCTCCTTTACGACACACCAGAGGGACAACGGGCTAGGGCGATCACGTCTGGCGCAGCGCAGGGATCTATCTTGGGTCCAGATCTATGGAATCTGAGTTACGACGAGATCCTGAGCATAGGTATGCCGGAGGATACACACCTCGTGGGGTACGCAGATGATATAGCGGCGGTCATCTCAGCACGGGACATGGACGATGCCAGGAGAAAGTTAAACCAAGTCATGATAAGGACTCGGATGTGGCTTGAAGATCCCGGTCTGGAGCTTGCCACAAACAAGACCGAGGTTATACTAATGACACGAGGCCACATGCCACTTGAGGTTGGCATGCGGATGGGTGATGTTTCCCTGGTAACGCAGAAGGTGGTGAAATACTTGGGCTTGAGACTGGACTGTAGGCTCAATTACTGGGCCCAGATACAGTACGTGGCCAACAAGGCAGCAAGGGTGACGGGTATGCTGAGCAGACTGATGGCGAATATTGGCGGCCCCACGCAGAGTAAACGAAAGTTGATCATGGCGACAACAAACTCCGTACTGCTGTATGGCACTGAAATTTGGGGAGATGCGCTAAGATCGAAGGGCAAGCGCAAGGCACTGGAAGCAGTACAGCGCACAGCCGCACTCAGGGTTGCATCGGCCTACCGCACTGTCTCGGGAGCGGCAGTCTTAGTAATTAGTGGGGAAATACCCGTCGACCTCTTGGCTCGCGAGCGGAAGGAGGCATGGGACACAAGGGGGGACAGTGCTGGGAGTAGCGGGCGAAGACTGCGCACAATCCGGCGATGGCAGGACAGATGGACTGCGGAGACGGTCGGAAGATGGACGGCGACCCTCATCCCGGACGTGGGAAGATGGAGTCAGAGGAATTTTGGGGAAGTTAACTACTTCCTAACGCAGTTCCTCTCGGGTCACGGATACTTTCGAAAGTATCTACACCGCATGGGAAAGGTAGATGACCCTGGTTGCATCTACTGCGAAGCGCCGAACGATGACGCTGAGCACACTTTCTTCAGCTGCATCAGGTGGCACGCTGAGAGGGACACCTTGGAAGAGCAGATTGGGGAATTTACCCCCACCAACATAGTTGACAAAATGCTAGAGTGCGAGAACGGATGGAACGCTGTGAGAAGATACTGCGAGTGCATCCTTCGGAAAAAGAGGATAGACCTCGACGCATCACGGATTGAGGCCCCCCCACAAGAGACATAAGAAGACGAGCCAATAGCATGATGCTGGCTACAAATATGGTGGTCCCAGACGTGGGAGAGTAGAAAACTGATCCTTTTATAGGATGTTGTTCTGGGCCCTTCCCGAAGTAATGCAGAAAGCGGTTCCGGGAAGGGAGTTTTCCCAGGAGAGGAGGAGGGATTGTTTTAGTGGAGTAAACGCCACATGACGCAGCTGATGACGGTCGCTGTATATGCGAAGGCATTTTAAACCCTACCTCGCCCACCAAAAAAAAAAAAAAAAAAAAAAAAAAATAATAATAATAATAATAATAATAATAATAATAATAATAATAATAATAATAATAATAATAATAACAATAATAATAATAATAATAATAATAATAATAATAATAATAATAATAATAATAATAATAATAATAATAATAATAATAATAATAATAATACTAATAATACTAATACTAATAATGGTGGCGTGGGTGCGAGCATACAAGGCAAAGCACTGATCGCTAACCAATTGGGGTTAGCCAGTTTTGACGATCCTTGTTACTGCTCAATCCAAGTTGTCACATGGCCTCCTCGTGGCGCCACTGGATAGCTTCTCAGTATCCGCTGAGGGCTAACTAACTGTGTGTACAGCGTACGACGACGACATTGGCAACGAAATGGAATGAATGATACCGAACGACGACTTTGAATTGATTGCTGCGAGCTGACGGCTGCAGTATTCCATTACCTTAGTATGCACGAGTGACATTGTGCTGAAACGGCTGATGGGCAAATGCTGCAGCCGCCTCCGTCCCGTTAAAACTGTGGCTAGTCTTGGAGTACGTTCCGCATGCGTCGCGACTTTAGTGGCCGCACAGGTACAGTTGAGATGACTCCTGTTTTTTGCGCCGAGATCCTGGCTCTGTACACAGGTGTTCATAAGGCTCTGTGTCAACCCTCGCGTGGACCTCACTGCAAGCAAAGGGACCCACGAGGATCGTTTGAGGCGACTGTGCAATCGCATAAGGATAGCGGCTCCAAGAGGGGACCCAATCGAATAAAAAATGCACAATAAACAAAAGAAAAAGAGTTAAGAGTCTTAGTTTTTCACGCAGTGCCCTAATTTCGTTTAAATTATAATTTAATTCATTTAAACAATTTCTTAAAAAATATTAAGAATAAACAACTGTATTACTAAATCCGCTATATCAACGAGTTTATAATTTGAATTTAGAAATTAAAGGGTGTCCCATAATTGATGAAGATTTACTTACATGAGCCTATCTCTTGAACCGTTATAGATAAATGCTTGTAAATATGACGGAATGTCGATTGTTATAGCCGTTATAGTGACAAGCACAATATTAAAAATTATAAATTATAGGGTGCGCCAGTAGTTCATTAAATTATATGTATATGGCCATACTTTTGAACAGTTGTGGATAGACGCTTTAAATTTACAACTAATCACCATAGCTAAGTCCGCTATAACAACAAGTATAAAATTTGGATTTGGAAGTTAAAGGGTGTTCCAATAGTTAATGTAATTTTGTGTATGTGACCAAACTTTCGAACCGTTATAGACAGAACGCTGAAATTTAAAAGAGACTGGTATTGCTAAATCCGCTATATCAACGAGTATATAATTTGAATTTAGAAATTAAATGGTGTTCCATAATTGATGAAGATTTACTTACATATATGAGCCTATCTCTTGAGCCATTATAGATAAACGATTGTAAATTTGACGCAATGTCGATTGTTACGGCCGTTTTAATTACAAATATAATATTACAAATAATAAATTAGAGGGTGCGACAGTAGTTCATTAAATTGGATGTATATGGCCATACTTTTGAACAGTTGTGAATAGACGCTAGAAATTTACAACGAACCTGTATAGCTAAGACCGCTATAACAACAAGTATAAAATTTGGATTTGGAAGTTAAAGGGTGCTCTAATAGTTAATGTAATTTTGTGTATGTGACCAAACTTTCGAACCGTTATAGACAGAACGCTGAAATTTAAAAGAGACTTGTATTGCTAAATCCGCTATATCAACGAGTATATAATTTGAATTTAGAAATTAAAGGGTGTTCCATAATTGATGAAGATTTACTTACATATATGAGCCTATCTCTTGAACCGTTATAGATAAACGCTTGCAAATTTGGCGCAATGTCGACTGCTATGGCCGTTATAGTAACAGCTGATAAAATTTAAAATTATAAATAAAAGGCTGCACCAATAGTTCATTTTATTTGGTATATGGCCATACTTTTAAACAGTTGACAGACGATTGAAATTTACAAAGAAACTGTATCACTAACTCCTCTATAACAACAAGTATAAAATTTGGATTTGGAAATAAACGGGTGTTCCAATAGTTGATACAATATTGTGTATGTGGCCGGACTTTTGAACCGTTATAGACAGACAGCTGAAATTTACAATGGACATGTTTTGCTAAGACTGCTATAACAAGAATTTATAAAGTAAAGGGTGTTCCCAAAATTAATGTAATTTGTTCTATATGGCCGTATTTTTTAACCGACTTCAAAAAAAGAAGGAGGTTATACAATTCCGCAAAATGTTGCTTTTTTATATTTGAGCCGGCAGAACTCAGTCATTTCTGATCCGATTTTGAAAATTTTTGGTAATATGATAGATTATGCTTACAGATTGGTCCCGTATTAAAAACAGCTTATAATCTTAAAAATTAAAGGGTGTTCCCATACAACATACACATTTTTTACTTGTATTATGAACTCTCAAGGGCAACTCTGTAAAATTTAAAATTACTGCGTATCACTACAGCTCCCAAAAACAAAAAATTATACAAAAATTAATTAAAAATTTAAAGGGTGCACCCATAATTGATGTAAATTTATTTATATGGACCTATCTTTGAACCGTTATAGACAAACGCTTGCAAATTGGACAGAATGTCGATTGCTATGAACATTATAGTAACAAGTAAAATATTACAAATTATAAATTAAAGGGTGCGCCAATAATTCATTAAATTTGATGTATATGGCCATACTTTTGAACAGTTGTAGATAGACGCTTGAAATTTTCAACCGAACCTGTATAGCTAAGTCCGCTATAACAACAAATATAAAATTTACATTTGGAAGTTAAATGGTGTTCCAATAGTTAATGTAGTTTTGTGTATGTGACCAAACTTTCGAACCGTTATCGACAGAACGCTGAAACTTAAAAGAGACCTGTATTGCTAATTCCGCTATATCAAAGAGTTTATAATTTGAATTTAGAAATTAAAGGGTGTCCCATAATTGATGAATATTTACTTATATGAGCCTATCTCTTGAACCGTTATAGATAAAAGCTTGTAAGTTTGACGCAATGTCGATTGCCATGGCCGTTATAGTAACAAATATAATATTACAAATTATAAATTAAAGGGTGCGCCAGTAATTAATTAATGGCCATACTTTTGAACAGTTGTAGATAAATGCTTGAAATTTACAACCGAACCTGTATAGCTAAGTCCGCTACAACAACAAGTATAAAATTTAGATTTGGAAGTTAAAGGGTGCTCCAATAGTTAATGTAATTTTGTATATGAGACCAAACTTTCGAACCGTTATAGACAGAACGATGAAACTTATAAGAGACCTGTATTGCTAAATCCGCTATATCAACGAGTTTATAATTTGAATTTAGAAATTAAAGGGTGTCCCATAATTGATGAAGATTTACTTATATGAACCTATCTCTTGAACCGTTATAGATAAACGCTTGTAAATTGGACGCAATGTCGATTGCTATAGCCGTTATAGTGACAAGTATAATATTGCAAATTTTAAATAAAAGGGTGCGCCAATAGTTCATTAAATTTGATGTATATGGCCATACTTTTGAACAGTTGCGGATAGACGCTTGAAATTTAAACGAACCTGTATTGCTTAGTCCGCTATAACAACAAGTATAAAATTTTGATTTGGAAGTTAAAGGGTGCTCCAATAGTTAATGTAATTTTGTGTATGTGACCAAACTTTCGAACCATTATAGACAGAACGGTGAAACTTAAAAGAGACCTGTATTGCTAAATCCGCTATATCAATGAGTTTATAATTTGAATTTAGAAATTAAAGGATGTCCCATAATTGATGAAGATTTACTTATATGAGCCTATCTCTTGAACCGTTATAGATAAACGCTTGTAAATTTGACGCAATGTCGATTACTATGGCCGTTATAGTGACAAGTATAATATTACAAATTATAAATTAAAGGGTACGCCAATAGTTTATTAAATTTGATGTATATGGCCATACTTTTGAACAGTTGTGGATAGACGCTTGAAATTTAAACGAACCTGTATAGCTAAGCCCGCTATAACAACAAGTATAAAATTTGGGTTTGGAAGTTAAAGGGTGCTCCAATAGTTAATGTCATTTTGTGTATGTGACCAAACTTTCGAACCATTATAGACAGAACGCTAAACTTAAAAGAGACCTGTACTGCTAAATCCGCTATATCAACGAGTTTATAATTTGAATTTAGAAATTAAAGGGTGTCCCATAATTGATAAAGATTTACTTATATGAGCCTATCTCTTGAACCGTTATAGATAAACGCTTGTAAATTTGACGCAATGACAATTGCTATGGCCGTTATAGTAACAGCTGATAATATTTAAAATTGTAAATTAAAGGGTGCACCAATAGTTAATTTAACTTTGTATATGGCCATACTTTTAAACAGTTGTAGACTGACGATTGAAATTTACAAAGAACCTGTATTACTAACTCCGCTACAAGAACAAGTATAAAATTTGGATTTGGAAATAAACGGGTGTCACAATAGTTGATACAATATGGTGTATGCGGCCGGACTTTTGAAACGTTATAGATAGACAGCTGAAATTTACAATGGACATGTTTTGCTAAGGCCGCTATAACAAGAATTTATAAAGTAAAGGGTGTTCCCAAAATTAATGTAATTTGTTCTATATGACCGTATTTTTTGAACCGTTGTATACAAACGACTTAATTTTGGACAGAATGTCCACTATAGTTGATATAATCTGAGGTATATCGGCAAACTGTTCAACCGTTACAGACAGACAGTTAAATTTACACAGAACCTGATTGCTAAATCTACTGCAACATCAAGTATATGATTTGTATTTGGAAATTAAAGAGTGACCGTATAGTTGCTGCAATTTGATGTATATTAACAAACTAGTGAACAGTTGAAAAAGTATAAAGTTTGGAGATATAAGTGTGTCCCAATAGTTAATGTAACCTAATTTATGTGGCCATACACTTGAGCTGTTAAAGGCAGACAAATGAAATCTGTTTTGAAGTCGGTTTTTTTCGCAAGAATTATATTTTGGAGCTTATATTATTTAGACAATTTATAAAACACAGATTTTGATGATATTGCCTTATAAATAAGACTTTTCGATAGATTAAAAATAGGGACATACGTGATCAAGATTAACGTCAGTACCGCCACGATGGCACAACCTGACGGTGGTCTTACCACTGAGTGAAATACAAAGCGTCGACTAGCGCCCTCTCTCGGACGTAGCCAACAAAGTTGCAATTTAAGAACATGGCTTGCAGGACCATGAACTTCCCCTAGCTTGAGGGTTGGAGACTATCCAACCTTGTCTGTTGAAAATGCAACAGCACACTCGGTCTACCCCGCGCCTGACCCGTAGACATAGACCTTTCAACCAACAGCCACCACGTGTACCCCGAAGGGACCTCACGAATAACCGGCTACAGAGATGGGCGGCTCTCTGTATGGGCTACCGGTTCCCGTGGTGCCAGTTTATTGAGGACACTGGTGCATCCTTCGACAGTACCCAAATGTCTATCCAGATTCAGTTCCTGCACACCGGGGGACTGGTTCCCCCTATACCCCCGAGGACCCTCGTCAGCACCTAGGTTAGATCAGTACAGACTCTTGGTGCCCCCGGGGGGTTAAAGATAGGGCGAAACTCGTTAATTGTTTTAAAAATATTTTTATATTTATTACAAGACTCTTGTTTATTTAAATCATGTATACGTTATTACCGCCGTTTAAGTTTTTAAGTTTTATAAGGCAAAGCAATATTTGATACATATGAATTTCATTGTTTTAATTTTGATGATATTACCTTATAAAATTAAAATATAAAATGAATTTCATTATTTTCATATTCTACACAATTTTATAAGTCGAATATAAACAGTAATATTTATAATTATATTCTTTCTATATTGATTGAAACTATCTTCATTTTATATTTTAGAGCTTATATTATTTAGACAATTTATAACACACAGACTTTGATGATATTGTCTTATAAATAAAATAAGACTTTTCGGTAGATTACGAGGGCTGCTTTATATATTTCTGGCCTAATAGTGAAAATTCTCATATTTATAATCAAAAATGGTTTTATTGTTTTTCAAAGTATTCTCCAGCATGATTTATACACTTTTGCATGCGCCCAAACCAGTTGTCGAAGCACTTTTTCCACTCCGATTGAGACAACTCTAAAACATGGTTTTTGAACACTTCAACAGCTTCTTCTGGCGACGAAAATCGCTGACCACGCATTTTTTTCTTGATGTGCGCAAACAAGAAGAAGTCATTAGGTGCCAAGTTAGGGCTGTACGGCTGTACGACGTTTTGGCCGGTCAAAAACGCTCTGGTTTGAGCCGATGTGTGAGAGCTCGCATTGTCATGGTGAACAATGGTTCGTCTTCTCTTGTTGGTTTTTAGAATTTCTCCGATGACTTCAGGCAAACAAATTTTAGTGTACCACTCAGAAGTGACCGTCCTACGTTGCTCAAGCGGAACAGTCGCCACATGACCAGTTTTGCCGAAGAAACAGGCGACCATTTGCTTCGAAGTGCTTCTTCCACGAACAACTTTCGTTGGATTTTGCTCGTCTTTGAAGACCCACACGGTCGATAGTGGTTTTGCTTCGGGCTCATACGCATAGATCCATGATTCGTCACCTGTGACGATCTTATAAACGTCTTTTGAAGCACCACAATCGTATTTTTGCAACATTTCTTTGCACCAATCGAACGAGCCTTTTTTTGAGCGACTTTCAAATTGTGCGGGATCCAACGAGAACAAACCTTTTTTACGGCCAGGTGTTTATGCAGTATCGAATGTATGCTGGTGGAAGAAATGTCCAAAGATGTCTCTATCTTTCGGTATGTCGCATGTCGATCTTGCATTATGAGTTCACGCACGGCATCAATGTTCTCTGGCACAACAGCCGTTTTTGGACGACCTTCACGGAATTCGTCTTTGAGCGAGCTTCGGCCACGATTAAATTCATTATACCAATTTTTCACAGTGCTATAGGATGGTGCTTCATCGCCATACAAAGATTTAAGTTCATCAATGCACTCTTGTCGTGATAATCCACGTCGAAAGTTGTGAAAAATGATGGCAGGAAATTGTTCACGAGTTAATTCCATTTTTTTCTATATTAATTTTTTCAAGTCACTGTAAACAACACAAATAATGGTCGTACGTCAAAACGTTTTGAGTACGATTATGCTTAAAAATGACAAACTTTCCAATGGAAATGTCAGATTGCACTTAGCAGCATTCAGTGTTGCAAGGCCAGAAATATAAATAGCAGCCCTCGTATAAATAGGGACAGAGCGAAACTCGTTTATTGTTTTAAAAATACTTTTATATTGATTAGAAGACTCTTGTGTATTTAAATAATGTATACGTTATTGCCGCCGTCTAAGTTTTTAAGTTTTACAAAGAAAAGCAATATTTGGTACATATGAATTTCATTGTTTTGATGAATTTCATTGTTTTGATTTTGATGATATTGCCTTATAAAGTTAAAATATAAAATGAATTTCATTATTTTCATATTCTTCACAATTTTAGAAGTCGAATATAAACAGTAATATTTATAATTATATTTTTCTATATTGATTGAAACTATCGTAATCGTAATCGAACAATGACTTTAACCAACAGCATGTAGCAAATATTAACAGCCTTCATTGCCAGTATATTATAAATTCTTTAAACAAAATAATTGTACGAAAAGATTTGTAACATTAATAAACAATGTTCATTTGACACCACTCAGTAAAGACGGCCGGCCGTTGCATAAATCATTTAAAATAGATACGTGGCAATGACATCGCACTTGGCAAAGGTTTGTGTTTTGATTACAATTAAATGCTCTAGCGTTTATGCATATGAGTATGATCTGACAAACTGTTGAGACGCACGCCTTACTTTTGCCTAGGGAAAATAACTGTACACAGACTTAAGAATCAAATAACATTTATTTTCCCATGGCAAATAGTCATTAGAGTTAAGTATTAAGATTAGGAAACTATTCAATTATGATTTTTGTAAAGCTCCTAAAAATCATGATTGCCTGGTAAAATATAAATTTATTACTTATAAGACAGAGTTAAGACTTTGAGTAAGATTTTAGAACTCACTCATTTGAGTCGTCTAGAACTTCTCAAAGTTAGTATATAAACTGACAAATTTTATGTTAGATTTTAAGCGGTTAATTGCCTTTAGTCAAGCGCCACGATTAGGTCGCTCCTATCAATAAAACAGCAATTTAAACCTGAAGAAAACCTTGGTCTACTTATTGCTTACATGGCGATCCTGCCAGTTTTATTAGAGTGCTAAAAAAAATATATAAAGTACCTAATAAAAGTAAGTAGAAAAATAAGGATTTAAAAAAAAATTTTAAGAGCCTGGCGAGATCAGCCAAAACGATGCGCCACTAGCGAGAAGGAAGATCCTGTTTGGCCAAGAAGCAGTGAAAAGGAGTGCAAAATTATATAGAAGCACCCTTCCAATAACCTTGCCCACTACAAGGAAATGGAACAAGGGCCAAAAGCTCTGAGTATGGAGGAACATAAGAAGCGCCAGCGAAAACAACAGAATAATCCCAACTGTAAAGAAGCCGAAAAGAATAGGCGGCTATCTATGCCGAATTAAGAGCGAAAGGTCACAACTCATAAAGATACATCTCCAACCTGGAATGATGCCACTAGGATGTGAAACAGGATAAACGAATTGGAGAGATTTATTTATTTAAAAACCAAATTAAACAAAAAAAAAAAAAAGAAAACACACACACACAATATAAATAAAAGAGTGAACAAATTGATGTGCACCTTTAGGCTGGTAGGCGTTAACCGCCGTTGGCAAAACATATTTTTTCTAACACATATTCAATCTATTTTTTAATTGTTACTTAATTAGAAGTTTTTTTCTTTTCTACATAAAACTCAATATGGTATTTTTTAAATATAAAATTAAAGCTATTATTATACGTAAATTTTTACAAAATAAATAACAATAAAATTAAAGCTAGGAATCCAATTATTTAACTTAATATGGTACCTTTTATAAACCTAGGAACCCAATTATCTGGGAAGATAATTATAATAATTTCCGTGAAAATAAGTTCCGTACAGGAACCACTTATCCACGAAACAATAATTTCAAAACAAATAATAACTACAAGAACAGAAACAGACAAAGATTCAACAACTGCAGACGCAATAGAAACTTTGTTAGACCAACAGAATCAAATGAAGATAGTTCGGAAAACTCTGAAGTTCCCCTAAGATTAACTCACTAAACAGTAAAATATTTAATCTCAACCTTAACTTTTGTTACTTCATTCATATAATTATAAATAGCAAGAATATTCCAGTAACACTTTTAATAGACACTGGAGCCGATATTTCATTAATAAAAGCAAAACAATTTAATATAAATGAAATTAACACTAACAAAACAACGTTAAGCGGAATAGGACAGGGGAAAGGACAACTACATTACTGACGCTTTATCGCGTATAAAAATAAATGACCTTAAGGACATGAATAAAGAAGCATCTAAAGTATTAAGAGTCACAACCAGATCGATGACCTGTAACAAAAATAAGCATGAAAATGGTAAAATGTATAAACAGCATAAAAGTAATAAAAATAATTATAAAGAGCCCAGTATAAATGTACCAATTAAGAACTTTGACGACAGAAAATATTATAAACTAAAAATTTCTCCTCAAAGATGTTAGGACAATTTATCTCTAGGCTCGAATATGTGGCCGGTAAACACAATATATATAAATTACAAGTGGCACCTATTGAGAAAATTTTCCAAATTATATCTTTGAATGAATTTAAAATTACGGGCAATAAAGTACTAAATAAATTAAAAGTAGCGCTACTAAATAAGGTGACACACGTTGATAACAAGAATGCTAAAGAAATTCTTGATATTATGCTGAAATATAACGAAGAACCTATCGAAGGAGGTCACTGTGGAATCTTTAGAACCACTGAAAAGATAAAAAGATACTATTATTGGAAAAACATGGCCAAAGATATAGCAAAATACCTAAAATCATGCCCTAAGTGTCAAACTGCAAAAATTAAGAAACATGTAAAATGTCCAATGACCATCACTCCAACGCCTGCTAAGGCATTTTATGCAGTCTACGTGGACACAATTGGACCATTTCCAAAATCAATTTACGGAAATGAATATGCTGTCACACTAATATTTGACTTAACTAAATACTTAGTTACTATACCGATACAAGATAAAAGCGCTAAAACAGTCGCTAAAGCAATTTTTGAAAATTTTATACTCACCTACGGTCCAATGAAGATGTTCATTTCGGACAGGGCCACTGAGTATGCAAACGAAACATTACAAGAAATTTGTAAATATTTAAAGATAGAAAAAATAACTTCCACTGCATATCATCACCAAACATTAGGCACAATAGAAAGAAGTCATAGAACTTTTAACGAATACGTACGCTCATATATATCTGTAGATAAATCTGATTGGGACGAATGGTTGAAATATTTCACTTACTGTTTCAACACAACACCATCAACAATATATGATTACTGTCCATATGAGCTAATTTTTGCAAAATCACCAAATAGTTTTAAACAATTTAATGAAGTAGATAGAATTACTCCACTATACAATATAGATAAAGACGCAAATGAAACAAAATTAAAGTTAGAGATAGCATATAATAGATCCAAAAAATTATTAGATAGAAATAAGTTAAGGCAAAAATTAAACTATGATAGTGATACAATAGAATATGACATTAAAATAGGAGATTTAGCCTTAATTAAAAATGAAGCGGGACATAAGCTTGAAAAACAGTATAAAGGTCCATATAAAGTTAAGAAAATAGACTTAAGAAATAATGTAACCATAGTAGATAAGAAATCAAAAAAAAAAAAGAACAAATAATACATAAAAATAGACTTAAGGTATATAAAAGCTAAATGTTACTAGGCGCCGGTAATATTAATATATATTAATAACATAATAATAATGTAATATTAACAATAACAATATTCAAATATAATCTTTAAAACTTATGTAAACACAATAATCTTAAGAATATTTGTAAAAGTATGTCCATAAAATAAAATTATATGAACATTTTTCTGAAAAGTGTAGGTGTAGCGTAATCGAACAATCACTTTAACCAACAGCATGTAGCAAATATTAACAGTCTTCATTGCTAGTATATTATAAATTCTTTAAACAAAATAATTGTACGAAAAGATTTGTAACATTAATAAACAATGTTCATTTGACACCGCTCAGTAAAGACGCCCGGCCGTTGCATAAATCATTTAAAATAGATACGTGGCAATGACATCGCACTTGGCAAAGGTTTGTGTTTTGATTACAATTAAATGCTCTAGCGCTTATGCATATGAGTATGATCTGACAAACTGTTGAGACGCACGCCTTACTTTTGCCTAGGGAAAATAACTGTACACAGACTTAAGAATCAAATAACATTTATTTTCCCATGGCAAATATTCATTAGAGTTAAGTATTAAGATTAGGAAACCACTCAATTATGATTTTTGTAAAGCTCCTAAAAATCATGATTGCCTGGTAAAATATAAATTTATTACTTATAAGATAGAGTTAAGACTTTGAGTAAGATTTTATTACTCACTCATTTGAGTCGTCTAGAACTTCTCAAAGTTAGTATATAAACTGACAAATTTTATGTTAGTTTTTAAGCGGTAATTTGCCTTTAGTCAAGCGCCGCGATTAGGTCGCTCCTATCAATAAAACAGCTATTTAAACCTGAAGAAAACCTTGGTCTACTTATTGCTTACATGGCGATCCTGCCAGTTTTATTAGAGTGCTAAAAAAAAATATATAAAGTACCTAATAAAAGTAAGTAGAAAAATAAGGATTTAAAAAAAAATTTTAAGAGCCTGGCGAGATCAGCCAAAACGATGCGCCAGTAGCGAGAAGGAAGATCCTGTTTGGCCAAGAAGCAGTAAAAAGGAGTGCAAAATTATATAGAAGCACCCTTCCAATAACCTTGCCCACTACAAGGAAATGGAACAAGGGCCAACAGCTCTGAGTATGGAGGAACATAAGAAGCGCCAGCAAAAACAACAGAAAAATCCCAACTGTAAAAAAGCCGAAAAGAATAGGCGGCTATCTATGCCGAATTAAGAGGGAAAGGTCACAACTCATAAAGATACATCTCCAACCTGGATTGATGCCACTAGGATGTGAAACAGGATAAACGAATTGGATAGATTTATTTATTTAAAAACCAAATTAAACAAAAAACAAAAAAACACACACACACAATATAAATAAAAGAGTGAACAAATTGATGTGCACCTTTAGGCTGGTAGGCGTTAACCGCCGTTGGCAAAACATATTTTTTCTAACATATATTCAATCTATTTTTTAATTGATACTTAATTAAAAGTTTTTTTCTTTTCTACGTAAAACTCAATATGGTATTTTTTAAATATGAAATTAAAGCTATTATTATACGTAAATTTTTACAAAATAAATAACAATAAAATTAAAGCTAGGAATCCAATTATTTAACTTCATAGGGTACCTTTTATAAAATTAATATATATAAAATAACAGCTAGGAACCCAATTATCTGGGAAGATAATTATAATAATTTCCGTGAAAATAAGTTCCGTACAGGAACCACTTATCCACGAAACAATAATTACAAAACAAATAATAATTACAAGAACAGAAACAGACAAAGATTCAACAACTGCAGACGCAATAGAAACTTTCTTAGACCAACAGAATCAAATGAAGATAGTTCGGAAAACTCTGAAGTTCCCCTAAGATTAACTCACTAAACAGTAAAATATTTAATCTCAACCTTAACTTTTGTTACTTCATTCATATAAATATAAATAGCAAGAATATTCCAGTAACACTTTTAATAGACACTGGAGCCGATATTTCACTAATAAAAGCAAAACAATTTAATATAAATGAAATTAACACTAACAAAACAACGTTAAGCGGAATAGGACAGGGGAAAGGACAACTATATTGCTGACGCTTTATCGCGTATAACAATAAATGACCTTAAGGACATGAATAAAGAAGCATCTAAAGTATTAAGAGTCACGACCAGATCGATGACCTGTAACAAAAATAAGCATGAAAATGGTAAAATGTATAAACAGCATAAAAGTAATAAAAATAATTATAAAGAGCCCAGTATAAATGTACCAATTAAGAACTTTGACGTCAGAAAATATTATAAAGTAAAAATTTCTCCTCAAAGATGTTAGGACAATTTATCTCTAGGCTCGAATATGTGGCCGGTAAACACAATATATATAAATTACAAGTGGCACCTAATGAGAAAATTTTCCAAATTATATCTTTGAATGAATTTAAAATTACCACTGAAAAGATAAAAAGATACTATTATTGGAAAAACATGGCCAAAGATATAGCAAAATACCTAAAATCATGCCCTAAGTGTCAAACTGCAAAAATTAAGAAACATGTAAAATGTCCAATGACCATCACTCCAACGCCTGCTAAGGCATTTTATGCAGTCTACGTGGACACAATTGGACCATTTCCAAAATCAATTTACGGAAATGAATATGCTGTCACACTAATATTTAACTTAACTAAATACTTAGTTACTATACCGATACAAGATAAAAGCGCTAAAACAGTCGCTAAAGCAATTTTTGAAAATTTTATACTCACCTACGGTCCAATGAAGATGTTCATTTCGGACAGGGGCACTGAGTATGCAAACGAAACATTACAAGAAATTTGTAAATATTTAAAGATAGAAAAAAAAAACTTCCACTGCATATCATCACCAAACATTAGGCACAATAGAAAGAAGTCATAGAACTTTTAACGAATACGTACGCTCATATATATCTGTAGATAAATCTGATTGGGACGAATGGTTGAAATATTTCACTTACTGTTTCAACACAACACCATCAACAATATATGATTACTGTCCATATGAGCTAATTATTGCAAAATCACCAATTCATACGTGACTCTACCAACGTCACTGTTCTCCCACCTACCCCTCCAGATAGAAACAAGACGCTCATTCAGAAGCCTCTTGATCGTCTCCGATCCAGCATCTACCAAGTCACCAGCAGCAAGCCAATCATGTCCGAGAAGCGGTAGTCCCCGTTTGATCTTGAAAGCGATAGCTGGACGTGTCACTTCCAAGTCAAGTGGGGCAACACCCAGCAAGACCTGAAGAGCTTCCGTAGAAACAGTCCGACAAACTGGCATGCAAGCGAGCAAAGCCACCCTCTGACAAGATAACACCTTGTTCCGGCCAACAGCAGACATAACTAGTGCGTACCAAACAGGCGAACCATATGCCGCACAAGCAACAAATAGTCCGCCGTATATGGTACGAGTAGCACGCCTGCTTAGGCCCCAGTCACTCCTAAGAATGGGTCTAACATTACCCACAACGCCACTAAGCTTGTCCCTCACATAGACAGGATGAACTAAAAAGTTCATCCTTTCTGCCACCATCAGTCCCAGATATTTGACCTGAGTCACGTAACTGAGACTTCTGTTGCCAGCACGTATGCATGGTGGACGAGCCTGCGATAACCTGCCTTTCAGCAGCATCATCACAGTCTTGTCCGTAGCTACATCGACACCGACGCCAGCACCCCATTCACAAACAATGCGCATGGCCTGATCACCCCTTCTCTCCAATTCAGCACGAGACTGACCTTCAATGAGAATGAGCAGGTCATCCGCATATGCACACAGCCTGAAGGAGAGGCCGCCGAGCTGCCGTAACAGGGAATCCATCATGAGGTTCCAAATAAATGGAGCGCGGATTACTCCGCACCTTATCAGGAAACTTCAGGAGCACGACAACACGAGCACTTTTCAAAGCCCTAGGGAAATAGCCCTCACTCAGACACTTCTCGTAGACTGCTTCCAAGTATTCCGGCACAGCCTTCCAGATGCTCTTACACATCTCTCCAGTCATGCCATCAGTACCCGGACACTTCCTACTCCTAGCCCGATAGATACTATCCGAAACCTCCTCTCTCAGAATTGGTGAGCCGACCGCCTCCCTAATGACAGGAGGACGATCAACCCGTTCCGCATCTGGAAAGAAAGTCCTCAACAAGGCATCCATGCAATCCCGCCAGGAAGTCAGCCCTGCACCGTCAACCTGTAAGGATTCCAAAACAAGCCCCCTGCCCCTACCCCTACAAATGCGGTAAACTTTACCCCAAGGATCGTCCCTATTCCCCTGAACAAAGTCCCTCCACTCCTCCTCTTTAACCTGTTCAACACGTCTTTTGTAGACCCGCAGTTGACCCAAATAAACCGCTCTCCGTGCAGTCAAATATTCTGCTCCAGTGCGCCTGGCTCTCTGGAACAACCTCCTGAGTCGCCTAACACCCCTTCGCATCGTATTTAACTCACTAGTCCACCATCTGACGCCCCCTGGCCGCGTACTACGACAACGACTAAGCAAAACGTCGTTAACAGTGCACATCCACTGATCTATTTGCTCCACCTGCTGATCCACAGTCAGTGCACGAAATGCCCCCAAAGACACGTCCGACACAACAGCCCGAAAGAAATCTGCGTACCCAGACCAGTTCACGCCGTTTACCCGCCATCTCCGCGGAGACGAGAACGCAACGGCGCGCCTGTGAAAAGATACCACAATCTCAATGCGATTGTGGTAACTCACGCCACCGTCATCACATACCCTCCACCTAAAGCTATAAGATGCCACCGCTGCATTATTAGCAACTGTAACATCTATATCACTAGTACCATTTGGACCGTCAAACGTATATAGATCGCTAGCCTCATTTAACACAGCAGCACCCTTTGCGATCAGCCACTCGCTAAGCACTACTCCTCGTCTGTAGTTCGAATACGCAGGCGCACGTCTGGGCATTTTACTGAACCACATACGAGAGCATGCATTCGCGTCCAAGCCAAGGATAAGTGGGAAGTTACTCGCAAGTAGTAACACCATATCCATGTATCCAATATAACGGTCCAATGTACTACTAGGCGGACAGTAGATACTCGCCAAAAATAAACGGCCGAAAGGGCCCTCAACGACCACGCAAACCCCCCAACGAGCACAACTCGCAACAGGACAAGCGATCTCAGGATCATCAACGATTATCGCAGAATTGCCATGCAGATTTGTAAATACTCGCATTGCAGCCGGTAGTCCCCTAACGCGACCATTCGCATAAAATGGCTCCTGTAAAAGAGCAATCGAAGCCCGCCGTTCCCTTATCGTCTGCTCAAAAACACAAGTCGCCGGATACGAGCGCTGCAGATTCTGTTGAATTATTGTGATCCCTTCCATACTTAATGACGTGAATTAGCCCTAGCAACCATGGCACCGTAAATTGGACAAGCCATCGACAGCATCCTGTGATCCGAGGGTAGGCCCTTAAATCTGCAATTCCGGCAACAGACTTCACCCGAGCAGGAAGACGCACGGTGACCGGAAACTCCGCACCGCGAACACGTCTCCTCACGAACTCTACACTCCTGGACGCGATGGTCAAATCCAAGACACCTGAAGCACGACTGAACAGGATCCTGCGTCCTCACTTGGAACCGGAACCACTTTATGTACACTCCAGTTGAGCACAGCTGGTCTACTACTCTTCCGGTACATTCCAGTGTTATGTTTACCTGGCCTGCTTTTTCGGTCCTCTAGGGCGCACTAACCAGCCGGACACTTTTCCTGTATACATCTGGGGTCATCTGCTCCTTAAGATTCAGCTCGTAGAGTTCGCTCATGAACTCATCCGGTGCTATTTCGGCATGCACCCGCTGTACCACCACCCTAGGTCCCAGTTTGTCGTTCACACTCACGTCTAGCCCGACCTCCGCGAATTTCGAGTTGGCAGCAACTTTCTCCCGCTCCGCAACCGACGGTGTCCGGATTACAGCTCCTCCTGCCTTGATGGGGCGGACCTCGTGAACCCTTACCCCCAATGTGGGGCCCACCTCACTGACCACCTTATCAACTACCTCCTTCGAACTGGCGGCTCCACGACCCTTCACCACCACCGCCCAGGTGTCAACAGGCTTCGGCGTGACCACAGGGACTGCAGACGCCGCCGGCGTAGCACGCACTCCAGCCGGCGCCTTAGGGACAGCAAATGTTCCAGCGTCAGCCACACCAACTCTAGCTTCACCACCAGTCTCTAGGCGACCGCGCAGCCATCCATTCTCCTCCACGAGCTTCATGAGGAGCGTCTCATACCTCGAAGCGCAGCGCAGCAGCTTCCTGGCATTCTCTGCGCCAATACCATCCGACAGGACCACATCAGTAAGCTCCTCTGCCACCTCTTTCATCCTGTTGACAGCATCTCCTGGACGGGCCACCTCCGCAGAAATCCGATTCCGCTTCGGCCTCGACCTCCGTCCCGGCAAGCTGTTTCCGCCTTCAGCCGCCGAAGTAACAGCAGCCGCAGATAAAACTCCTTCAGCGTCATCCACCATTGACACAACCTCGACTGAATCGCGTCTAACAGCGTCAGCCGGAACAGCAGAAGCACCAGCACCAGCAGCAGCAGCAGCCCTCTTCGCCTTAGGCGAGCCAGGCTTGTATCGCTTGCCAGACATCGTTTCGCCCTCCGTGCTGGACAGCTCACGGTCCGTGTGCCTCACCTTCCGAGCACTCGATTGAATCGGCCCACGCACATCATTCGTCGTGATATCGCTGGCGTCGCCCTTCGCCTTCGGCTTGCACTTTGTCGCAGGCGCCGGCGGCATATCGACCACAATTCAAGTTTTCAAGAAATATAAAAAAGGTTTCCTACCTTATTAAACTGCCTTATTAAACTGCCTGTGTATAATATTTTTATTAAACACCGCGCGACCTCTACCGGTTAATTTTTTTCGTAATAGTACGATCACGAACCGGAAAAACAAGTGTTCTTATTAAAGACACTTTTTTCTAATTCCACTAAGTATCCGGCAGCCTTCTGTCCGGCAACACTTATTTTTTTTTTCACAATAGACAGCGACCTTCCCGCCGGAGTTTGACCTTCAAGTCAGCGGAGTCTCAATTTTTTCTTAGCTGTCTCAATTTTTAAATTTACTTCTTCTTACTCTTTTTATTTGCAACTTTTGTTGTCTTTTTCTATTCCTTGTCTAACTCACTATCACTGTTAAAACACTTATAATTTAATTTTAAATTACAAACTTCCGTCAACACGACCGTACGTTTTAACAACCAAACAGCGAATGAGTGAAAGATAGGGACAGAGCAAAACTCGTTAATTGTTTTAAAACTACTTTTATATTGATTAGAAGACTCTTGTTTATTTAAATAATGTATACGTTATTGCCGCCGTTTAAGTTTTAAAGTTTTATAAAGCAAAGCAATATTTGATACATATGAATTTCATTGTTTTATTTTGATGATATTGCCTTATAAAGTTAAAATATAAAATGAATTTCATTATTTTGATATTCTTTACCATTTTACAAGTCGAATATAAACAGTAATATTTATAATTATATTCTTTTTATATTGATTGAAACTATCTTCATTTTATATTTTAGAGCTTATATTATTTAGACAATTTATAAAACACAGATTTTGTTGATACTGCCTTATAAATAAAATAAGACTTTTCGATAGATTAAAGATAGGGAGATACGTGATCAAGATTAACGTCACAACCTGCCCGTCAAGGCCTACATGACGGTGGTCTTACCATTGAATGAAATACAAAGCGTCGACTAGCGCCCTCCATAGGACGAAGCCAACAGAGTTGCAACTGCAAGAACATGGCTTGCAGGCCCATGGACTTCCCCTTGCTTGAGGGTTGGAGACTGTCCAACCCCGTCTGTTGAGAGTGCAGCAGCAACCTTGCCATCTATTTCGCGCCAGACCCGCAAATATAAACTTTTCTAACCATAGCCTCCTCGTGTACCCCGAAGGGACCTCAGCAATAACCGGCTACAGAGATGGGCGGCTCTCTGTATGGGCCACCGGTTCCCGTGGCACCCGTTTTTTTTAAGTTATTAATTCAAATATAAATAATTATCAAGAGGAAACTGGTAGAAAACCCCGACAGTACCCAACTGTCTATCAGCTTCACTGCCTGCAACACCGGGGGACTGGTTCCCCCTATACTCCCGAGGACCATCGTCTACGCCGTGGTTAGATCAGCACAGACTCTTGGTGCCCCCGGGGGGGAGGGGTTAAGATAGGGACAGAACGAAGTCCGTTAATTGTTTTAAAAATAATTTTATATTGATTAGAAGACTCTTGTTTATTTAAATAATGTATACGTTATTGCCGCCGTTTAAGTTTTTAAGTTTTATAAAGCAAAGCAATATTTGATACATATGAATTTCATTGTTTTGATGAATTTCATTGTTTTGATTTTGATGTTAATGCCTTATAAAGTTAACATGTAAAATGAATTTCATTATTTTGATATTCTTCACCATTTTACAAGTCAAATATAAACAGTAATATTTATAATTATATTCTTTCTATATTAATTGAAATTATCTTCATTTTATATTTTAGAGCTTATATTATTTAGACAATTTATAAAAGACAGATTTTGATGATATTGCCTTATAAATAAAATAAGACTTTTCGATAGATTAAAGATAGGGACATACGTGATCAAGATTAACGTCATTTCCTGCCTGTGAAGGCTTATATGACGGTGGTCTTACCACTGAGTGTAATACAAAGCGTCGCCTAGCGCCCCCCATAGGACGTAGCCGATGGAGTTGCAACTTCAAGAACATGGCTTGCAGGCCCATGAACTTCCCCTTGCTTGAGGGTTGGAGACTATCCAACCCCGTCTGTTGAGAGTGCAACAGCGCACTTCAGTCTATTCCACGCCTGATCCGCAGATATAGACAATTTAACCACAACCACCACGTGTACCCCGAAGGGACCTCACCAATAACCGGCTACAGAGATGGGCGGCTCTCTGTATGGGCTACCGGCTACCGTGGTGCCAGTCTTTTTTAAAGGAGACTGGTAGAAAACCTCCGACAGTACCCAACCGTCTATCCAGCTTCAGTGCCTGCAATCACTGGGGGACTGGTTCCCCCTATACCCCCGAGGACCCTCGTCTGCACCGTGGTTAGATCAGCACAGACTCTTGGTGCCCCCGGGGGGGAAAGATAGGGACAGAGCAAAACTCGTTTATTGTGTTAAAAATACTTTTATATTGATTAGAAGACTCTTGTGTATTTAAATAATGTATACGTTATTGCCGCCGTCTAAGTTTTTAAGTTTTACAAAGAAAAGCAATATTTGGTACATATGAATTTCATTGTTTTGATGAATTTCATTGTTTTGATTTTGATGATATTGCCTTATAAAGTTAAAATATAAAATGAATTTCATTATTTTCATATTCTTCACAATTTTAGTAGTCGAATATAAACAGTAATATTTATAATTAAATTTTTCTATATTGATTGAAACTATCGTAATCGAACAATCACTTTAACCAACAGCATGTAGCAAATATTAACAGCCTTCATTGCCAGTATATTATAAATTCTTTAAACAAAATAATTGTACGAAAAGATTTGTAACATTAATAAACAATGTTCATTTGACACCACTCAGTAAAGACGGCCGGCCGTTGCATAAATCATTTAAAATAGATACGTGGCAATGACATCGCACTTGGCAAAGGTTTGTGTTTTGATTACAATTAAATGCTCTAGCGTTTATGCATATGAGTATGATCTGACAAACTGTTGAGACACACGCCTTACTTTTGCCTAGGGAAAATAACTGTACACAGACTTAAGAATCAAATAACATTTATTTTCCCATGGCAAATATTCATTAGAGTTAAGTATTAAGATTAGGACACCATTCAATTATGATTTTTGTAAAGCTCCTAAAAATCATGATTGCCTGGTAAAATATAAATTTATTACTTATAAGATAGAGTTAAGACTTTGAGTAAGATTTTAGAACTCACTCATTTGAGTCGTCTAGAACTTCTCAAAGTTAGTATATAAACTGGCAAATTTTAAGTTAGATTTTAAGCGGTAATTTGCCTTTAGTCAAGCGCCACGATTAGGTCGCTCCTATCAATAAAACAGCAATTTAAACCTGAAGAAAACCTTGGTCTACTTATTGCTTACATGGCGATCCTGACAGTTTTATTAGAGTGCTAAAAAAAATATATAAAGTACCTAATAAAAGTAAGTAGAAAAAAAAAGGATTTAAAAAAAAATTTTAAGAGCCTGGCGAGATCAGCCAAAACGATGCGCCAGTAGCGAGAAGGAAGATCCTGTTTGGCCAAGAAGCAGTGAAAAGGAGTGCAAAATTATATAAAAGCACCCTTCCAATAACCTTGCCCACTACAAGGAAATGCAACAAGGGCCAAAAGCTCTGAGTATGGAGGAACATAAGAAGCGCCAGCGAAAACAACAGAAAAATCCCAACTGTAAAGAAGCCGAAAAGAATAGGCGGCTATCTATGCCGCATTAAGAGGGAAAGGTCACAACTCATAAAGGTACATCTCCAACCTGGAATGATGCCACTAGGATGTGAAACAGGATAAACGAATTGGAGAGATTTATTTATTTAAAAACCAAATTAAACAAAAAAAAAAAAAAAAAAAAGAAAACACACACACACAATATAAATAAAAGAGTGAACAAATTGATGTGCATAAAATAAAATTAAAGCTATTATTATACGTAAATTTTTACAAAATAAATAACGATAAAATTAAAGCTAGGAATCCAATTATTTAACTTCATATGGTACCTTTTATAAAATGAATATATATAAAATAACAGCTAGGAACCCAATTATCTGGGAAGATAATTATAATAATTGCCGCGAAAATAAGTTCCATACAGGAACCACTTATCCACGAAACAATAATTACAAAACAAATAATAACTACAAGAACAGAAACAGACAAAGATTCAACAACTGCAGACGCAATAGAAACTTTGTTAGACCAACAGAATCAAATGAAGATAGTTCGGAAAACTCTGAAGTTCCCCTAAGATTAACTCACTAAACAGTAAAATATTTAATCTCAACCTTAACTTTTGTTACTTCATTCATATAAATATAAATAGCAAGAATATTCCGGTAACACTTTTAGTAGACACTGGAGCCGATATTTCACTAATAAAAGCAAAACAATTTAATATAAATGAAATTAACACTAACAAAACAACGTTAAACGGAATAGGACAGGGGAAAGGGCAACTACATTGCTGAAGCTTTATCGCGTATAACAATAAATGACCTTAAGGACATGAATAAAGAAGCATCTAAAGTATTAAGAGTCACGACCAGATCGATGACCTGTAACAAAAATAAGCATGAAAATGGTAAAATGTATAAACAGCATAAAAGTAATAAAAATAATTATAAAGAGCCCAGTATATATGTACCAATTAAGAACTTTGACGTCAGAAAATATTATAGACTAAAAATTTCTCCTCAAAGATGTTAGGACAATTTATCTCTAGGCTCGAATATGTGGCCGGTAAACACAATATATATAAATTACAAGTGGCACCTAATGAGAAAATTTTCCAAATTATATCTTTGAATGAATTTAAAATTACCACTGAAAAGATAAAAAGATACTATTATTGGAAAAACATGGCCAAAGATATAGCAAAATACCTAAAATCATGCCCTAAGTGTCAAACTGCAAAAATTAAGAAACATGTAAAATGTCCAATGACCATCACTCCAACGCCTGCTAAGGCATTTTATGCAGTCTACGTGGACACAATTGGACCATTTCCAAAATCAATTTACGGAAATGAATATGCTGTCACACTAATATTTAACTTAACTAAATACTTAGTTACTATACCGATACAAGATAAAAGCGCTAAAACAGTCGCTAAAGCAATTATTGAAAATTTTATACTCACCTACGGTCCAATGAAGATGTTCATTTCGGACAGGGGCACTGAGTATGCAAACGAAACATTACAAGAAATTTGTAAATATTTAAAGATAGAAAAAAAAACTTCCACTGCATATCATCACCAAACATTAGGCACAATAGAAAGAAGTCATAGAACTTTTAACGAATACGTACGCTCATATATATCTGTAGATAAATCTGATTGGGACGAATGGTTGAAATATTTCACTTACTGTTTCAACACAACACCATCAACAATATATGATTACTGTCCATATGAGCTAATTTTTGCAAAATCACAAAATAGTTTTAAACAATTTAATGAAGTAGATAGAATTACTCCACTATACAATATAGATAATTACGCAAATGAAACAAAATTAAGGTTAGAGATAGCATATAATAGATCCAAAAAATTATTAGATAGAAATAAGTTAAGGCAAAAATTAAACTATGATAGTGATACAATAGAATATGATATTAAAATAGGATATTTAGTCTTAATTAAAAATTAAGCGGCACATAAGCTAGAAAAACAGTATAAAGGTCCATATAAAGTCAAGAAAATAGACTTAAGAAATAATGTAACCATAGTAGATAAGAAATCAAAAAAAAAAAGAACAAATAATACATACAAATAGACTTAAGCTATATAAAAACTAAATGTTACTAGGCGCCGGTAATATTAATATATATTAATAACATAATAATAATGTAATATTAACAATAACAATATTCAAATATAATCTTTAAAACTTATGTAAACACAATAATCTTAAGAATATTTGTAAAAGAATGTCCATAAAGTAAAATTATATGAACATTCTTCTGAAAAGTGTAGGTGTAGCGTAATCGAAAAATCACTTTAACCAACAGCATGTAGCAAATATTAACAGCCTTCATTGCTAGTATATTATAAATTCTTTAAACAAAATAATTGTACGAAAAGACTTGTAACATTAATAAACAATGTTCATTTGACACCACTCAGTAAAGACGGCCGGCCGTTGCATAAATCATTTAAAATAGATACGTGGCAATGACATCGCACTTGGCAAAGGTTTGTGTTTTGATTACAATTAAATGCTCAAGCGTTTATGCATATGAGTATGATCTGACAAACTGTTGAGACGCACGCCTTACTTTTGCCTAGGGAAAATAACTGTACACAGACTTAAGAATCAAATAACATTTATTTTCCCATGGCAAATATTCATTAGAGTTAAGTATTAAGATTAGGAAACCACTCAATTATGATTTTTGTAAAGCTCCTAAAAATCATGATTGCCTGGTAAAATATAAATTTATTACTTATAAGATAGAGTTAAGACTTTGAGTAAGATTTTAGTACTTACTCATTTGAGTCGTCTAGAACTTCTCAAAGTTAGTATATAAACTGACAAATTTTATGTTAGATTTTAAGCGGTAATTTGCCCTCAGTCGAGCGCCACTATTAGGTCGCTCCTATCAATAAAACAGCAATTTAAACCTGAAGAAAATCTTGGTCTACTTATTGCTTACAACACACAGACTTTGATGATATTGTCTTATAAATAAAATAAGACTTTTCGATAGATTAAAGATAGGGACATACGTGATCAAGATTAACGTCATCTCCTGCCCGTGAAGGCCTATATGACGGTGGTCTTACCACTGAGTGTAATACAAGGCGTCGACTAGCGCCCCCCATAGGACGTAGCCGATGGAGTTGCAACTTCAAGAACATGGCTTGCAGGCCATGAACTTCCCCTTGCTTGAGGGTTGGAGACTATCCAACCCCGTCTGTTGAGAGTGCAACAGCACACTTCAGTCTATTCCACGCCTGACCCACAGATATAGACAATTTAACCACAACCACCACGTGTACCCCGAAGGGACCTCACCAATAACCGGCTACAGAGATGGGCGGCTCTCTGTATGGGCTACCGGTTCCCGTGGTGCCAGTCTTTTTTCAAAGGAGACTGGTGGAAAACCTCCGACAGTACCCAACTGTCTATCCAGCTTCAGTGCCTGCAATCACTGGGGGACTGGTTCCCCCTATACCCCCGAGGACCCTCGTCTGCACCGTGGTTAGATCAGCACAGACTCTTGGTGCCCCCGGGGGGTAAAGATAGGGACAGAGCGAAACTCGTTAATTGTTTTAAAATTCTTGTATATTGATTAGAAGACTCTTTTTTATTTAAATAATGTATACATTATTGCCGCCGTTTAAGTTTTTAAGTTTTATAAAGCAAAGCAATATTTGATACATATGAATTTCAATGTTTTGATTTTGATGATATTGCCTTATAAAGTTAAAATATAAAATGAATTTCATTATTTTGATATTCTTCACCATTTTACAAGTCGAATATAAACAGTAATATTTATAATTATATTCTTTTTATATTGATTGAAACTATCTTCATTTTATATTTTAGAGCTTATATTATTTAGACAATTTATAAAACACAGATTTTGTTGATACTGCCTTATAAATAAAATAAGACTTTTCGATAGATTAAAGATAGGGACATACGTGATCAAGAATTACGTCACAACCTGCCCGTCAAGGCCTACATGACGGTGGTCTTACCACTGAGTGAAATACAAAGCGTCGACTAGCGCCCTCCATAGGACGAAGCCAATAGAGTTGCAACTGCAAGAACATGGCTTGCAGGCCCATGGACTTCCCCTTACTTGAGGGTTGGAGACTGTCCAACCCCGTCTGTTGAGAGTGCAACAGCACACTTGCCATCTATTTCGCGCCAGACTCGCAGATATAGATTTTTCTAACCACAGCCACCACGTGTACCCCGAAGGGACCTCACCAATAACCGGCTACAAAGATGAGCGGCTCTCTGTATGGGCCACAAGTTCCCGTGGCATCCGTTTTTTAAGTTATTAATTCAAATATAAATAATTATCAAGAGGAAACTGGTAAACAACCCTGACAGTACCCAACTGTCGTTCAGCTTCGGTGCCTGCAACACCGGGGGACTGGTTCCCCCTATATCCCCGAGGACCCTCGTCTGCGCCGTGGTTAGATCAGCACAGACTCTTGGTGCCCCCGGGGGGTAAAGATAGGGACAGAGCGAAACTCGTTAATTGTTTTAAAATTCTTGTATATTGATTAGAAGACTCTTTTTTATTTAAATAATGTATACGTTATTGCCGCCGTTTTAGTTTTTAAGTTTTATAAAGCAAAGCATTATTTAATACATATGAATTTCATTGCTTTGATGAATTTCATTGTTTTGATTTTGATGATAGTCTTATAAAGTTAAAATGTAATATGGATTTCATTATTTTGATATTCTTCACAATCTTACAAATCGAATATAAACAGTAATTCTTTCTATATTATTTAGACAATTTATAAAACACAGATTTTGATGATATTGCCTTATAAATAAAATAAGACCTTTCGATAGATTAAAGATAGGGACAAATGTGATCAAGATTAACGTCAGTACCGCCAAGATGGCACAATCTGACGGTGGTCTTACCACTGAGTGAATACAAAGCTTCGACCAGCGCCCTCCATAGGACGTAATCAACAGAAATGCAACTTCAAGAACATAGCTTGCAGGTCCATGAACTTCCCCTTGCTTGAGGGTTGGAGACTATCCAACCCCGTCTGTTGAGAGTGCAACAGCACGCTTGCGCCAGACCAGCAGATATAGACTTTTCTAACCACAGCCACCACGGGTACCCCGGAGAGACCTCACCAATAACCGGCTACAGAGATGGGCGGCTCTCTGTATGGGCTGCCGGTCCCCGTGGTGCCAGTTTATTAAGGACACTGGTGCATCCTTCGACAGTACCCAACTGTCTATCCAGATTCAGTGCCTGCACACCGGGGGACTGGTTCCCCCTATACCCCCGAGGACCCTCGTCAGCACCTAGGTTAGATCAGTACAGACTCTTGGTGCCCCCGGGGCGGGGGGGTTAAAGATAGGGACAGAGCGAAACTCGTTAATTGTTTAAATAATTCTTGCGAAAAAAAAACCGACTTCAAAACAGATTTCATATGTATGCCTATAACAGCTCAAGTGTATGGTCAGATAAATAAGGCTACATTAACTATTCCGACACACTTATATCTCCAAACTTTATACTTTTTAACTGTTCACTAGTTTGGCAATATACATCAAATTGTTGCAGTAGACTTAGCAATCAGATTCTGTGTAAATTTAACTGTCTGTAACAGTTTGCCCATATACGTCAGATTATATCAACTATTTAATTTATAATATAACATTTTTATATTTATTATACCAAATAAAGTAGTGGACATTCTGTCCAAAATTAAGTCGTTTGTATACAACGGTTCAAAAAATACGGCCATATAGAACAAATTACATTAATTTTGGGAACACCCTTTACTTTCTAAATTCTTGTTATAGCGGCCTTAGCAAAACAAGTCCAATGTAAATTTAAGCTGTCTGTCTATAACGGTTCAAAAGTCCGGCCACATACACCATATTGTATCAACTTTTGGGACACCCGTTTACTTCCAAATCCAAATTTTATACTTGTTCTTGTAGCGGAGTTAGTAATACAGTTTCTTTGTAAATTTCAATCGTCAGTCTACAACTATTTAAAAGTATGGCCGTATACCAAGTTAAATTAACTATTGGTGCACTGTTTAATTTATAATTTTAAATATTATCAGCTGTTACTACAACGGCCATAGCAATCGTCATTGCGTCAAATTTACAAGCGTTTATCTATAACGGTTCAAGAGATAGGCTCATATAAGTAAATCTTTATCAATTATGGGACACCCTTTAATTTCTAAATTAAAATTATAATTTTGTTGATTTAGCGGATTTAGCAATACAGGACTCTTTTAAGTTTCAGCGTTCTGTCTATAACGGTTCGAAAGTTTGGTCACATACATAAAATTACATTTACTATTGGAGCACCCTTTAACTTCCAAATCCAAATGATATATCTGTTGTTATAGCGGACTTAGCTATACAGGTTCGTTTAAATTTCTAGCGTTTATCCATGTACATCAAATTTAATGAACTATTGGCGCACCCTTTAATTTATAATTTGTAATATTATACTTGTCACTATAACGGCCATAGCAATCGACATTGCCTCAAATTTACAAGCGTTTATCTATAACGGTTAAGAGATAGGCTTATATAAGCAAATCTTCATTAATTATGGGACACCCTTTAACTTCTAAATTCAAATTATAAACTCGTTGATATAGCGGATTTAGCAATACGAGTCTCTTTTAAATTTCAGCGTTCTGTCTATAACGGTTCGAAAGTTTGGTCACATACACAAAATTACATTAACTATTAGAACACCCTTTAACTTCCAAATCCAAATTTTATACTTGTTGTTATAGGGGACTTAGCTATACAGGTTCGTTGTAAATTTCAAGCGTCTTTTCACAACTGTTCAAAAGTATGGCCATATACAAAAATTTATTGAACTATTAGCGCACCCTTTAATTTATAATTTGTAATATTATACTTGTCACTATAACGGCCACAGCAATCGACATTGCGTCACATTTACAAGCGTTTATCTATAACAATTCAAGAGATTGGCTCATATAAGTAAATCTTCACCAATTATGGGACACCATTTAATTCCTAATTTAAAATTATAAACTCGTTGATATACCGGTTTTATCAAAACAGGTCTCTTTTAAGTTTAGCGTTCTGTCTATAACGGTTCGAAAGTTTGATCACATACACATAATTACATTAACTATTGGAACACCCTTTAACTTCCAAATCCAAATTTTATACTTGTTGTTATAGCGGACTTAGCTATACAGGTTCGGTGGTTAATTTCAAGCGTCTATCTACAACTGTTCAAAAGTATGGCCATATACATCCACATTAATGAACTACTGTCGCAACCTTTAATTTATAATTTGTAATATTATACTTGTTACTATAACGGCCATGGCAATCGACATTGCGTCAAATTTACAAGCTTTTATCTATAACGGTTGAAGAGATAGGTTTCTATAAGTAAATCTTCATCAATTATGGGACAACCTTTAATTTCTAAATTCAAATTATAAACTCGTTGATATAGCGGATTTAGCAATACAGGTCTCTTTTAAGTTTCAGCGTTCTGTCTATAACGGTTCGAAAGTTTAGTCACATACACAAAATTACATAAACTATTGGAACACCCTTTAACTTCCAAATCTAAATTTTATAGTTGTTGTTATAGTGGACTTAGCTATACAGGTTCGGTTGAAAATTTCAAGCGTCTATCTACAACTGTTCAAAAGTATGGCCATACACATCAAATTTAATGAACTATTGGCGCACCCTTTAATTTATAATTTGTAATATTAATACTTGTTACTACAACGGCCATAGCAATCGACAATCTGTCCAATTTGCAAGCGTTTGTCTAAAACGGTTCAAAAGATAGGCACATATAAGTAAATCTTCATCAATTATGGGACACCCTTTAATTTCTAAATTCAAATTATAAGCTCGTTGATATAGCGGATTTAGCAATACAGGATTTAAAAAAAAATTTTAAGAGCCTGGCGAGATCAGCCAAAACGATGCGCCAGTAGCGAGAAGGAAGATCCTGTTTGGCCAAGAAGCAGTGAAAAGGAGTGCAAAATTATATAGAAGCACCCTTCCAATAACCTTGCCCACTACAAGGAAATGCAACAAGGGCCAAAAGCTCTGAGTATGGAGGAACATAAGAAGCGCCAGCGAAAACAACAGAAAAATCCCAACTGTAAAGAAGCCGAAAAGAATAGGCGGCTATCTATGCCGAATTAAGAGGGAAAGGTCACAACTCATAAAGGTACATCTCCAACCTGGAATGATGCCACTAGGATGTGAAACAGGATAAACGAATTGGAGAGATTTATTTATTTAAAAACCAAATTAAACAAAAAAAAAAAAAAAAAGAAAACACACACACACAATATAAATAAAAGAGTGAACAAATTGATGTGCACCATTAGGCTGGTAGGCGTTAACCGCCGTTGACAAAACATATTTTTTCTAGCACATATTCAATCTATTTTTTAATTGTTACTTAATTACAAGTTTTTTATTTTCTACGTAAAACTCAATATGGTATTTTTTAAATATAAAATTAAAGCTATTATTATACGTAAATTTTTACAAAATAAATAACGATAAAATTAAAGCTAGGAATCCAATTATTTAACTTCATATGGTACCTTTTATAAAATGAATATATATAAAATAACAGCTAGGAACCCAATTATCTGATATCTATAACGGTTGAAGAGATAGGTTTCTATAAGTAAATCTTCATCAATTATGGGACAACCTTTAATTTCTAAATTCAAATTATAAACTCGTTGATATAGCGGATTTAGCAATACAGGTCTCTTTTAAGTTTCAGCGTTCTGTCTATAACGGTTCGAAAGTTTAGTCACATACACAAAATTACATAAACTATTGGAACACCCTTTAACTTCCAAATCTAAATGTTATAGTGGACTTAGCTATACAGGTTCGGTTGAAAATTTCAAGCGTCTATCTACAACTGTTCAAAAGTATGGCCATATACATCAAATTTAATGAACTATTGGCGCACCCTTTAATTTATAATTTGTAATATTAATACTTGTTACTACAACGGCCATAGCAATCGACAATCTGTCCAATTTGCAAGCGTTTGTCTAAAACGGTTCAAAAGATAGGCACATATAAGTAAATCTTCATCAATTATGGGACACCCTTTAATTTCTAAATTCAAATTATAAACTCGTTGATATAGCGGATTTAGCAATACAGGATTTAAAAAAAAATTTTAAGAGCCTGGCGAGATCAGCCAAAACGATGCGCCAGTAGCGAGAAGGAAGATCCTGTTTGGCCAAGAAGCAGTGAAAAGGAGTGCAAAATTATATAGAAGCACCCTTCCAATAACCTTGCCCACTACAAGGAAATGCAACAAGGGCCAAAAGCTCTGAGTATGGAGGAACATAAGAAGCGCCAGCGAAAACAACAGAAAAATCCCAACTGTAAAGAAGCCGAAAAGAATAGGCGGCTATCTATGCCGAATTAAGAGGGAAAGGTCACAACTCATAAAGGTACATCTCCAACCTGGAATGATGCCACTAGGATGTGAAACAGGATAAACGAATTGGAGAGATTTATTTATTTAAAAACCAAATTAAACAAAAAAAAAAAAAAAAAGAAAACACACACACACAATATAAATAAAAGAGTGAACAAATTGATGTGCACCATTAGGCTGGTAGGCGTTAACCGCCGTTGACAAAACATATTTTTTCTAGCACATATTCAATCTATTTTTTAATTGTTACTTAATTACAAGTTTTTTATTTTCTACGTAAAACTCAATATGGTATTTTTTAAATATAAAATTAAAGCTATTATTATACGTAAATTTTTACAAAATAAATAACGATAAAATTAAAGCTAGGAATCCAATTATTTAACTTCATATGGTACCTTTTATAAAATGAATATATATAAAATAACAGCTAGGAACCCAATTATCTGGGAAGATAATTATAATAATTGCCGTGAAAATAAGTTCCATACAGGAACCACTTATCCACGAAACAATAATTACAAAACAAATAATAACTACAAGAACAGAAACAGACAAAGATTCAACAACTGCAGACGCAATAGAAACTTTGTTAGACCAACAGAATCAAATGAAGATAGTTCGGAAAACTCTGAAGTTCCCCTAAGATTAACTCACTAAACAGTAAAATATTTAATCTCAACCTTAACTTTTGTTACTTCATTCATATAAATATAAATAGCAAGAATATTCCAGTAACACTTTTAGTAGACACTGGAGCCGATATTTCACTAATAAAAGCAAAACAATTTAATATAAATGAAATTAACACTAACAAAACAACGTTAAGCGGAATAGGACAGGGGAAAGGACAACTACATTGCTGAAGCTTTATCGCGTATAACAATAAATGACCTTAAGGACATGAATAAAGAAGCATCTAAAGTATTAAGAGTCACGACCAGATCGATGACCTGTAACAAAAATAAGCATGAAAATGGTAAAATGTATAAACAGCATAAAAGTAATAAAAATAATTATAAAGAGCCCAGTATATATGTACCAATTAAGAACTTTGACGTCAGAAAATATTATAGACTAAAAATTTCTCCTCAAAGATGTTAGGACAATTTATCTCTAGGCTCGTATATGTGGCCGGTAAACACAATATATATAAATTACAAGTGGCACCTAATGAGAAAATTTTCCAAATTATATCTTTGCATGAATTTAAAATTACCACTGAAAAGATAAAAATATACTATTATTGGAAAAACATGGCCAAAGATATAGCAAAATACCTAAAATCATGCCCTAAGTGTCAAACTGCAAAAATTAAGAAACATGTAAAATGTCCAATGACCATCACTCCAACGCCTGCTAAGGCATTTTATGCAGTCTACGTGGACACAATTGGACCATTTCCAAAATCAATTTACGGAAATGAATATGCTGTCACACTAATATTTAACTTAACTAAATACTTAGTTACTATACCGATACAAGATAAAAGCGCTAAAACAGTCGCTAAAGCAATTTTTGAAAATTTTATACTCACCTACGGTCCAATGAAGATGTTCATTTCGGACAGGGGCACTGAGTATGCAAACGAAACATTACAAGAAATTTGTAAATATTTAAAGATAGAAAAAAAAACTTCCACTGCATATCATCACCAAACATTAGGCACAATAGAAGAAGTCATAGAACTTTTAACGAATACGTACGCTCATATATATCTGTAGATAAATCTGATTGGGACGAATGGTTAAAATATTTCACTTACTGTTTCAACACAACACCATCAACAATATATGATTACTGTCCATATGAGCTAATTTTTGCAAAATCACAAAATAGTTTTAAACAATTTAATGAAGTAGATAGAATTACTCCACTATACAATATAGATAATTACGCAAATGAAACAAAATTAAGGTTAGAGATAGCATATAATAGATCCAAAAAATTATTAGATAGAAATAAGTTAAGGCAAAAATTAAACTATGATAGTGATACAATAGAATATGATATTAAAATAGGATATTTAGTCTTAATTAAAAATTAAGCGGCACATAAGCTAGAAAAACAGTATAAAGGTCCATATAAAGTCAAGAAAATAGACTTAAGAAATAATGTAACCATAGTAGATAAGAAATCAAAAAAAAAAAAAAGAACAAATAATACATACAAATAGACTTAAGCTATATAAAAACTAAATGTTACTAGGCGCCGGTAATATTAATATATATTAATAACATAATAATAATGTAATATTAACAATAACAATATTCAAATATAATCTTTAAAACTTATGTAAACACAATAATCTTAAGAATATTTGTAAAAGAATGTCCATAAAGTAAAATTATATGAACATTCTTCTGAAAAGTGTAGGTGTAGCGTAATCGAAAAATCACTTTAACCAACAGCATGTAGCAAATATTAACAGCCTTCATTGCTAGTATATTATAAATTCTTTAAACAAAATAATTGTACGAAAAGACTTGTAACATTAACAAACAATGTTCATTTGACACCACTCAGTAAAGACGGCCGGCCGTTGCATAAATCATTTAAAATAGATACGTGGCAATGACATCGCACTTGGCAAAGGTTTGTGTTTTGATTACAATTAAATGCTCAAGCGTTTATGCATATGAGTATGATCTGACAAACTGTTGAGACGCACGCCTTACTTTTGCCTAGGGAAAATAACTGTACACAGACTTAAGAATCAAATAACATTTATTTTCCCATGGCAAATATTCATTAGAGTTAAGTATTAAGATTAGGAAACCACTCAATTATGATTTTTGTAAAGCTCCTAAAAATCATGATTGCCTGGTAAAATATAAATTTATTACTTATAAGATAGAGTTAAGACTTTGAGTAAGATTTTAGTACTTACTCATTTGAGTCGTCTAGAACTTCTCAAAGTTAGTATATAAACTGACAAATTTTATGTTAGATTTTAAGCGGTAATTTGCCCTCAGTCGAGCGCCACTATTAGGTCGCTCCTATCAATAAAACAGCAATTTAAACCTGAAGAAAACCTTGGTCTACTTATTGCTTACAACACACAGACTTTGATGATATTGTCTTATAAATAAAATAAGACTTTTCGATAGATTAAAGATAGGGACATACGTGATCAAGATTTACGTCATCTCCTGCCCGTGAAGGCCTATATGACGGTGGTCTTACCACTGAGTGTAATACAAGGCGTTGACTAGCGCCCCCCATAGGACGTAGCCGATGGAGTTGCAACTTCAAGAACATGGCTTGCAGGCCATGAACTTCCCCTTGCTTGAGGGTTGGAGACTATCCAACCCCGTCTGTTGAGAGTGCAACAGCACACTTCAGTCTATTCCACGCCTGACCCACAGATATAGACAATTTAACCACAACCACCACGTGTACCCCGAAGGGACCTCACCAATAACCGGCTACAGAGATGGGCGGCTCTCTGTATGGGCTACCGGTTCCCGTGGTGCCAGTCTTTTTTCAAAGGAGACTGGTGGAAAACCTCCGACAGTACCCAACTGTCTATCCAGCTTCAGTGCCTGCAATCACTGGGGGACTGGTTCCCCCTTTACCCCCGAGGACCCTCGTCTGCACCGTGGTTAGATCAGCACAGACTCTTGGTGCCCCCGGGGGGTAAAGATAGGGACAGAGCGAAACTCGTTAATTGTTTTAAAATTCTTGTATATTGATTAGAAGACTCTTTTTTATTTAAATAATGTATACATTATTGCCGCCGTTTAAGTTTTTAAGTTTTATAAAGCAAAGCAATATTTGATACATATGAATTTCATTGTTTTGATTTTGATGATATTGCCTTATAAAGTTAAAATATAAAATGAATTTCATTATTTTGATATTCTTCACCATTTTACAAGTCGAATATAAACAGTAATATTTATAATTATATTCTTTTTATATTGATTGAAACTATCTTCATTTTATATTTTAGAGCTTATATTATTTAGACAATTTATAAAACACAGATTTTGTTGATACTGCCTTATAAATAAAATAAGACTTTTCGATAGATTAAAGATAGGGACATACGTGATCAAGATTAACGTCACAACCTGCCCGTCAAGGCCTACATGACGGTGGTCTTACTACTGAGTGAAATACAAAGCGTCGACTAGCGCCCTCCATAGGACGAAGCCAATAGAGTTGCAACTGCAAGAACATGGCTTGCAGGCCCATGGACTTCCCCTTACTTGAGGGTTGGAGACTGTCCAACCCCGTCTGTTGAGAGTGCAACAGCACACTTGCCATCTATTTCGCGCCAGACTCGCAGATATAGATTTTTCTAACCACAGCCACCACGTGTACCCCGAAGGGACCTCACCAATAACCGGCTACAAAGATGAGCGGCTCTCTGTATGGGCCACAAGTTCCCGTGGCACCCGTTTTTTAAGTTATTAATTCAAATATAAATAATTATCAAGAGGAAACTGGTAAACAACCCTGACAGTACCCAACTGTCTATCAGCTTCGGTGCCTGCAACACCGGGGGACTGGTTCCCCCTATATCCCCGAGGACCCTCGTCTGCGCCGTGGTTAGATCAGCACAGACTCTTGGTGCCCCCGGGGGGTAAAGATAGGGACAGAGCGAAACTCGTTAATTGTTTTAAAATTCTTGTATATTGATTAGAAGACTCTTTTTTATTTAAATAATGTATACGTTATTGCCGCCGTTTTAGTTTTTAAGTTTTATAAAGCAAAGCATTATTTAATACATATGAATTTCATTGCTTTGATGAATTTCATTGTTTTGATTTTGATGATAGTCTTATAAAGTTAAAATGTAATATGGATTTCATTATTTTGATATTCTTCACAATCTTACAAATCGAATATAAACAGTAATTCTTTCTATATTATTTATACAATTTATAAAACACAGATTTTGATGATATTGCCTTATAAATAAAATAAGACCTTTCGATAGATTAAAGATAGGGACAAATGTGATCAAGATTAACGTCAGTACCGCCAAGATGGCACAATCTGACGGTGGTCTTACCACTGAGTGAATACAAAGCTTCGACCAGCGCCCTCCATAGGACGTAATCAACAGAAATGCAACTTCAAGAACATAGCTTGCAGGTCAATGAACTTCCCCTTGCTTGAGGGTTGGAGACTATCCAACCCCGTCTGTTGAGAGTGCAACAGCACGCTTGCGCCAGACCAGCAGATATAGACTTTTCTAACCACAGCCACCACGGGTACCCCGGAGAGACCTCACCAATAACCGGCTACAGAGATGGGCGGCTCTCTGTATGGGCTGCCGGTCCCCGTGGTGCCAGTTTATTAAGGACACTGGTGCATCCTTCGACAGTACCCAACTGTCTATCCAGATTCAGTGCCTGCACACCGGGGGACTGGTTCCCCCTATACCCCCGAGGACCCTCGTCAGCACCTAGGTTAGATCAGTACAGACTCTTGGTGCCCCCGGGGCGGGGGGGTTAAAGATAGGGACAGAGCGAAACTCGTTAATTGTTTAAATAATTCTTGCGAAAAAAAAACCGACTTCAAAACAGATTTCATATGTATGCCTATAACAGCTCAAGTGTATGGTCAGATAAATAAGGCTACATTAACTATTCCGACACACTTATATCTCCAAACTTTATACTTTTCAACTGTTCACTAGTTTGGCAATATACATCAAATTGTTGCAGTAGACTTAGCAATCAGATTCTGTGTAAATTTAACTGTCTGTAACAGTTTGCCCATATACGTCAGATTATATCAACTATTTAATTTATAATATAACATTTTTATATTTATTATACCAAATAAAGTAGTGGACATTCTGTCCAAAATTAAGTCGTTTGTATACAACGGTTCAAAAAATACGGCCATATAGAACAAATTACATTAATTTTGGGAACACCCTTTACTTTCTAAATTCTTGTTATAGCGGCCTTAGCAAAACAAGTCCAATGTAAATTTAAGCTGTCTGTCTATAACGGTTCAAAAGTCCGCCCACATACACCATATTGTATCAACTTTTGGGACACCCGTTTACTTCCAAATCCAAATTTTATACTTGTTCTTGTAGCGGAGTTAGTAATACAGTTTCTTTGTAAATTTCAATCGTCAGTCTACAACTATTTAAAAGTATGGCCGTATACCAAGTTAAATTAACTATTGGTGCACTGTTTAATTTATAATTTTAAATATTAAATATTATGGGACACCCTTTAATTTCTAAATTAAAATTATAATTTTGTTGATTTAGCGGATTTAGCAATACAGGACTCTTTTAAGTTTCAGCGTTCTGTCTATAACGGTTCGAAAGTTTGGTCACATACATAAAATTACATTTACTATTGGAGCACCCTTTAACTTCCAAATCCAAATGATATATCTGTTGTTATAGCGGACTTAGCTAAACAGGTTCGTTTAAATTTCTAGCGTTTATCCATATACATCAAATTTAATGAACTATTGGCGCACCCTTTAATTTATAATTTGTAATATTATACTTGTCACTATAACGGCCATAGCAATCGACATTGCCTCAAATTTACAAGCGTTTATCTATAACGGTTAAGAGATAGGCTTATATAAGCAAATCTTCATTAATTATGGGACACCCTTTAACTTCTAAATTCAAATTATAAACTCGTTGATATAGCGGATTTAGCAATACGAGTCTCTTTTAAATTTCAGCGTTCTGTCTATAACGGTTCGAAAGTTTGGTCACATACACAAAATTACATTACCTATTGGAACACCCTTTAACTTCCAAATCCAAATTTTATACTTGTTGTTATAGGGGACTTAGCTATACAGGTTCGTTGTAAATTTCAAGCGTCTTTTCACAACTGTTCAAAAGTATGGCCATATACAAAAAATTATTGAACTATTGGCGCACCCTTTAATTTATAATTTGTAATATTATACTTGTCACTATAACGGCCACAGCAATCGACATTGCGTCACATTTACAAGCGTTTATCTATAACAATTCAAGAGATTGGCTCATATAAGTAAATCTTCACCAATTATGGGACACCATTTAATTCCTAATTTAAAATTATAAACTCGTTGATATACCGGTTTTATCAATACAGGTCTCTTTTAAGTTTAGCGTTCTGTCTATAACGGTTCGAAAGTTTGATCACATACACATAATTACATTAACTATTGGAACACCCTTTAACTTCCAAATCCAAATTTTATACTTGTTGTTATAGCGGACTTAGCTATACAGGTTCGGTGGTAAATTTCAAGCGTCTATCTACAACTGTTCAAAAGTATGGCCATATACATCCACATTAATGAACTACTGGCGCAACCTTTAATTTATAATTTGTAATATTATACTTGTTACTATAACGGCCATGGCAATCGACATTGCGTCAAATTTACAAGCTTTTATCTATAACGGTTGAAGAGATAGGTTTCTATAAGTAAATCTTCATCAATTATGGGACAACCTTTAATTTCTAAATTCAAATTATAAACTCGTTGATATAGCGGATTTAGCAATACAGGTCTCTTTTAAGTTTCAGCGTTCTGTCTATAACGGTTCGAAAGTTTAGTCACATACACAAAATTACATAAACTATTGGAACACCCTTTAACTTCCAAATCTAAATTTTATAGTTGTTGTTATAGTGGACTTAGCTATACAGGTTCGGTTGAAAATTTCAAGCGTCTATCTACAACTGTTCAAAAGTATGGCCATATACATCAAATTTAATGAATTATTGGCGCACCCTTTAATTTATAATTTGTAATATTAATACTTGTTACTACAACGGCCATAGCAATCGACAATCTGTCCAATTTGCAAGCGTTTGTCTAAAACGGTTCAAAAGATAGGCACATATAAGTAAATCTTCATCAATTATGGGACACCCTTTAATTTCTAAATTCAAATTATAAACTCGTTGATATAGCGGATTTAGCAATACAGGTCTCTTTTAAGTTTCAGCGTTCTGTCTATAACGGTTCGAAAGTTTGGTCACATACACAAAATTACATAAACTATTGGAACACCCTTTAACTTCCAAATCTAAATTTTATAGTTGTTGTTATAGTGGACTTAGCTATACAGGTTCGGTTGAAAATTTCAAGCGTCTATCTACACCTGTTCAAAAGTATGGCCATATGAATTATTGGCGCACCCTTTAATTTATAATTTGTAATATTATACTTGTTACTATAATAATCATAGCAATCGACATTCTGTCCAATTTGCAACCGTTTGTCTATAACGGTTCAAAAGATAGGTCCATATAAGTAAATTTACATCAATTATGGGTGCACCCTTTAATTTTTTAATTTACTTTTGTATAATTTTTGGTTTTTGGGAGCTGTAGTGATACGCAGTAATTTTAAATTTTACAGAATCGCCCTTTAGAGTTCATAATACACGTAAAACATATGTATGTTGTATGGGAACACCCTTAATTTTTTTAAACGGGACCAATCTGTAGGCATAAGCTATCATATTACCAAAAACTTTCAAAATCGGATCAGAAATGACTGTGTTCTGCGGGCACAAATATAAAAAAAAAGCAACATTCAGCCGAATTGTATAACCTCCTTATTTTTTTGAAATCGGTTAAAAATACTTTTATATTGATTAGAAGACTCTTGTTTATTTAAATAATGTATACGTTATTGCCGCCGTTTAAGTTTTTAAGTTTTATAAAGTAAAGCAATATTTGATACATATGAATTTCATTGTTTTGATTTTGATGATATTGCCTTATAAAATTAAAATATAAAATGAATTTCATTATTTTGATATTCTTCACCATTTTACAAGTCGAATATAAACAGTAATATTTATAATTATATTCTTTCTATATTGATTGAAACTATCTTCATTTTATATTTTAGAGCTTATATTATTTAGACAATTTATAAAACACAGATTTTGTTGATATTGCCTTATAAATAAAATAAGACTTTTCGATAGATTAAAGATAGGGACATACGTGATCAAGATTAACGTCACAACCTGCCCTTCAAGGCCTACATGACGGTGGTCTTACCACTGAGTGAAATACAAAGCGTCGACTAGCGCCCTCCATAGGACGAAGCCAACCGAGTTGCAACTTCAAGAACATGGCTTGCAGGACCATGAACTTCCCCTAGCTTGAGGGTTGGATACTATCCAACCTTGTCTGTTGAAAATGCAACAGCACACTCGGTCTACCCCGCGCCTGACCCGTAGACATAGACCTTTCAACCAACAGCCACCACGTGTACCCCGAAGGGACCTCACGAATAACCGGCTACAGAGATGGGCGGCTCTCTGTATAGGCTACCAGTTCCCGTGGTGCCAGTTTATTGAGGACACTGGTGCATCCTTCGACAGTACCCAAATGTCTATCCAGATTCAGTTCCTGCCCACCGGGGGACTGGTTCCCCCTATACCCCCGAGGACCCTCGTCAGCACCTAGGTTAGATCAGTACAGACTCTTGGTGCCCCCGGGGGGTTAAAGATAGGGCGAAACTCGTTAATTGTTTTAAAAATATTTTTATATTTATTACAAGACTCTTGTTTATTTAAATCATGTATACGTTATTACCGCCGTTTAAGTTTTTAAGTTTTATAAGGCAAAGCAATATTTGATACATATGAATTTCATTGTTTTAATTTTGATGATATTACCTTATAAAATTAAAATATAATATGAATTTCTTTATTTTGATATTCTTCGCAATTTTACAAGTCGAATATAAACAGTAATATTTATAATTATGTTCTTTCTATATTATTTAGACAATTTATAAAACACAGATTTTGATGATATTGCCTTAAAATTCTTGCGAAAAAAACCGACTTCAAAACAAATTGCATATGTCTTCCTATAACAGCTCAAGTGTATGGCCCCATAAGTTAGGTTGCAGCAACTATAGGGTCACTCTTTATTTCCAAATTAAAATTATATACTTGCTGTTGTAGTAGATTTAGCAATCAGGTTCTGTGAATATTTCAACCGTCTGTCTGTAACGGTTCAACAGTTTGCCCATATACATCCGAATATATCAACTATTTAATTTATAATATAACATTTTTATACTTCTTATTATAACAAATAAATTACTAGATATTCTGTCTAAAAATTAAGGTGTTTGTATACAACAGTTCAAAAAATACGGCCATATAGACCAAATTACATTAATTTTGGGAACACCATTTAATTTATAAATTCAAATTATAAGCTTCTTGTTATAGCGGACTTAGCAAAACATGTCCCTTGTAAATTTCAGCTGTCTGTCTATAACGATTCAAAAGTCCAGCCACATGCACCATATTATATCAACTATTGGGACATCCGTTTTTTTCCAAATCGAAATTTTATACTTGTTGTTATAGAGGAGTTCGTAATACCGGTTCTTTGTAAATTTCAACCAAATTAAGGGAACTTTTGGCGCATCCTTTAATTCATAATTTTAAATATTATCAGCTGTTACTACAACGGCCATATCAATCGACATTGCGACAAATTTACAAGCGCTTGTCTATAGAGGTTCAAAAGATAGGCCTCTATAAATAAATCTACATTAATTATGGGAAACCCTTTAATTTGTTAATTCAAATTATTAACTCGTTAATATAGCGGACTAAAAAATACAGGTCCCTTTTAAGTTTCAGCGTTCTGTCTATAACGGTTCAAGAGGACGGCCACACATTTTAAATAACATCAACTATTGGAACACACACCCTTTAACTTCCAAATCCATGTTTTATACTTTTTGTTATAGCGGACTAAGAAATACAGGTTCGTTGCAAATTTCAAGCGACTGTCTACAACTGTTCAAAATTATGGCCATATACATCAAATTTAATGAACTATTGGCGCACCCTTTAATTTATAATTTGTAATATTAATACTTGTTACTACAACGGCCATAGCAATCGGCAATCTGTCCAATTTGCAAGCGTTTGTCTAAAACGGTTCAAAAGATAGGCACATATAAGTAAATCTTCATCAATTATGGGACATCCTTTAATTTCTAAATTCAAATTATAAACTCGTTGATATAGCGGATTTAGCAATGCAGGTCCCTTTTTAGTTTCAGCGTTCTGTCTATGACCGTTCAAAAGTTTGGTCGCATACACAAAATTAAATTAACTATTGGAACACCCTTTAATTTCCAAATCCAAATTATATATTTGTTGTTATAGCAGACTTAGCAATACAGGTTCGTTGTAAATTTCAAGCGTCTGTCTACAAAAGTATGGCCATACACATTAATTTTATGAAATATTGGCGCACCCTTTAATTTATAATTTGTAATATTAAAACTTGTTACTATAACGGCCATAGCAATCGACATTATGTCCAATTTGCAAGCGTTTGTCTAAAATGGTTCAAAAGATAGGCCCATATAACTTAATCTTCATCAATTATGTGACACCCTTTAATTTCTAAATTCAAATTATAAACTCATTGATATAGCGGACTTAGAAATACAGGTCCCTTTTAAGTTTCAGCGTTCTGTCTATAACGGTTCAAAAGCACGGCCACACTCTTTAAATAACATCAACTATTGGAACACACACCCTTTAACTTCCAAATCCATGTTTTATACTTTTTGTTATAGCGGACTATGCAATACAGGTTCGTTGCAAATTTCAAGCGACTGTCTACAACTGTTCAAAATTATGGCCATATACATCAAATTTAATGAACTATTGGCGCACTCTTTAATTTCTATTTTTGTAATATTAATACTTGTTACTACAACGGCCATAGCAATCGACAATCTGTCTAATTTGCAAGCGTTTGTCTATAACGGTTCAAAAGATAGGCCCATATAAGTAAATTTACATCACCCTTTAATTTTATGATTTATTTTTATATAAGTTTTTATTATTGGGGCCTATAGTAAGACGCAGTCATTTAAAATTTTACAGAATCGACCTTTACAGTTCATAATACACGTGAAGTCGGTTAATAAATAAAATAAGACTTTTCGATAGATTAAAGATAGGGACAGATGTAATTCAGATTTACGTGGTTTCCTTCCAAAATGGTCTAACTCCACGATGTTCTAAGCACTGGTTGAATACAATGCGTCTACCAACGCCCCCATGCCGAAAAATGAATACCAATTCGAATTCATGTATTTGGACATGTTTTCCCCCTTGGTTTGGAGCGGAGCCTATCTAAAACTCCTGCCGTTCTATGGATCACGGCACCCGGTTGCAATGCAACTCCACACTGAGCTTGCGCTCTCCCCGCGTTTTGGGTTTAAACTACAGCCACCACGTTGCTCCCCGAAGGGCCACTCCATTGTCAGGCTGGAACCGAGGTTCCAGGGGCACCTGACACCCGTGGTACCAGATTAAAAACTCCGGTCGGACTTCGTAACCGAGATAACTTCCAGTTGAGCTCCAAATAGCCCGGGACTGGTGACCCACAGCGACAAAACATACAACATACATCAACATAAAATGCACAAACTAACACACAAAAACAATGAACAGCCGCCCTCTCGAGTGACACTTTGTGCCATAACATGTGACACCAACAAGGACAACACGAACAACTGAGACAACAATTAACGTAGTTTTCCTCACGGACAAACTTAGTCAACAGAATGACACAGCAACAACAAAAACGACGACAAAAATAATCTGCAACCGGAAACTTGCTACCAGCGCCAGCCACCTACGACAGGAACCAGGAACCAGCCTCCAGTTATCAGCGTCAATTCAATCCATAGTCCAAATCATAATCCATCAACAAGCGAGATTCATCCAGAAGTTGCTAACTACATGCCCAAGTACTGCAACAGTCACCCCTTAGAGCCCCAGAAGGGCTAGAAGAAGAGACCGCCGTAAAACCATGGATGCAGCACAAACCCAAGACATCAGCCACAGCGAAGACCACAGCAAACAACAACAACCAACATCAGCCATGTTACCGTACAACAATACGTAGCGGACAACGTTGGCGATACACGAGGACACCGGGTTTGTGAACAACCGTACAGAACGTCACCAAACTACACACGCCTCAACCTCCTCAAAACGGCCACACGGGCAAATTCGCACAGTCTATTTAATGCATCCACATTCCCCAAAATGCTACTAAAATTCCAGCTGTCGCCAGACCTAATAACACCCATATTATTCAAGTCCCTGATGTCATCATATATGGGACACTCAGTCAGTATGTGCCTCCAATCCTCGCAACTAGCCCCACACCTACAGGCAGCAGAATCAGACAAGGCCCTGTGATACAAGAAGGCATTCAAAGAGCCGTGACCGGTCAGTAAGAAACCCAGACTTAAGCCGAAACTAAAGTCGGGGCGTTCCCACACAAAAGTAGGGTCACGTATGAATTCATACGTTACTCTACCTGCACTACTGTTCTCCCACCTGCTCCTCCACATAGAAACAAGACGCTCATCTAAGAGTCTCTTGACTGTCCTTTCTCCTAGATCCACCAAGTCATCAGCAGAAAGCCAATCAAGCTCTAGAAGCGGTAGCCCTCGCTTGTCCTTGAAGGCAATAGCACGACGTATTACCTCTAAATCAAGGGGGGCAACACCCAGCAAGACCTGATGAGCATCGGTTGACACTGTTCTACAGACCGGCATGCAAGCGAGCATAGCTAGCCTGTGACAAAATAAAATCCTCTTCCTGCCAACAACAGACATTGCCATATCGTACCAAACAGGCGCACCATAAGTTGCACAGGTAACAAACAGCCCGCCGTATATGGTCCCAGTAACACGCCTGCTAAGGCCCCAGTCACTCCTAAGTATACGTCTGACATTACCTACAACGCCACTCAGCTTGTCCCTCACATAGACAGGTTGAACTAAAAAGTTCATCCTTTCTGCCACCATTAGCCCCAGGTATTTGACTTACGTCGCATAGCTGAGACTTCTGTCACCTGCTCGTATGCTTAATGGACGAGTCTGTGATAACCTGTCTTTCAGCAGCATCATCACAGTCTTGTCCGTGTCCACATCGAAACCGACACTAGCACCCCATTCACAAACAATGCGCATGGCTGATTACCCCTTCTCTCCAATTCAGCACGAGACTGACCTTCGATAAGAATAAGCAAGTCATCCGCATATGCACACAGCCTGAAGGAGAGGTCGCCGAGCTGCCGCAGCAGGGAATCCATCATGAGGTTCCAAATAAATGGGCCACAGATGGATCCCTGCGGACAACCACGGACGACATCCCTCCAGACCGTATCGCTGGCGCCCACCACACAAGCTTTCCTGCCGCTGAAGTATCTCTCCCACGTATTCTATCAAGAACTTGGCCCCACAAGAGGTTGTCAAACGCACCCTTAAAATCGACAAATAGTCCAAGGACATACGTGCCAGAATAATCGCCCACACAGCGCCTAACATGCACCCATGCATCCTCAACGGATCTCCCCTCCCTAAAACCAAACTGGTACTCAGAAAGACTCCCGCTGACACACTCCTTCAGTCGCGTCACCATCATCCTCTCCAGTACTTTCCCAAGCACTGGGAGGAGACTGATGCCCCGATAAGAACGCGTACTACTCCTCACTCTATCGGGAGACTTCAGGAGCATGACAACACGAGCACTTTTCCAAGCCCTAGGACAATAGCCCTCACTCAGACACTTCCCAAATATTGCTTCCAGGTATTCCGGTATAGCCTTCCAGATGCATTTACACATCTCTCCAGTGATGCCGTCAATACCTGGCGACTTTCTACTTTTAATTCGGCAGATGCTATCAGAAACCTCCGATCTTACCAGAATTGGGGGGCCAACCTCCTCCCTAATAAGAGGAGGGCGATCGACCCGTTCCGCCTCTGGAAAGAACGTTCCTAATAAGGCGTCTATACAATCTCGCCAGGTAGTCAACAAAACGTCGCCAACCTGAAGAGATTCTATAATCAGCCCCCTGTTCCTACCTCTACAGATGCGATAGACCTTACCCCAAGGATCGTCCCTATTGCACTCTACAAACGCCCTCCACTCGTCCTCCTTAACCTTCTCTATTCGTCCTTTGTACAATCGGAAGCTGGCCAGATAGGGCGTTCTTCGCATAGTTATATCCTCAGCGCCGGAACGTCTGGACCTCTGGAACAACCTCCTGAGGCGCCTTACGTCCCTTCGCATCGCATCCAGCTCGCTAGTCCACCATCTAACGCCACCCGCCCGCGTCCTTCGACAACGACCAAGCACAACGTTATTAACAGTGCACATCCACCGATCTATCTGCTCAACCTGCTGTTCCACCGGCAAAGCCCTAAAGGCCACTATTGGCATTTCTAACGCGACAGCCTTAAAGTTGTCTGCATAGCAAGACCAATCCGCGTCATGAAGCCGCCATCTGCGGGAAGACAAGGTAGTCCAACTGCGCCTGTGATAAGAAATCAAAATCTCTATAAGATTGTGATCGCTTATCCCGGCATTGTCACATACTCTCCACCTAAAGACATAGACCGACACCGCCGCATTATTTGCGACAGTTACGTCTATATCACTTGCACCAACTGGACCATCAAGCGTATATAAATCGCTAGCCTCATTTAAAACAGAAGCACCTTTTGCGATCAGCCATTCATTAAGCACAACTCCTCGTCTGTAGTTCGAATACGCAGGCGCACGCCTGGGCATTTTGCTGAACCACATACAAGAGCATCCAAGCCTAGGATAACAGGAAAGTTACTCGCGAGGAGTAACGCCGTATCCATATACCCTATATAACGATCCAGCGGAGCACTAGGCGGACAGTAGACACTCGCCAAAAACAATCGCCCAAAACGGCCCACCACTGCTATGCAAACACCCCACCTGGCACGGCTAACGACAGTGCAATCGACAGCAGGATCATCAACAACAACAGCTGAATTTCCTGGCGAATTGGAGTAGACACGCATATCAGCCGGTAACCCCCTAATACGATCGTTCACAAAAAATGGCTCCTGCAGAAGTGCAAAAGAAGCTCGCCGCCGCCTTATCACCTGCCCAAACTCTCAAGTCGCCGGATATGCCCTCTGAAGATTTTGCTGTATTACAGTAATCCCCTCCATACTTAATGTCTAGAATTCGCCCTAGCAACCATAGCCTCATAAATGGGACATGCCATCGACAACATCCTGTGATCTGCTGGAAGTCCTTTAAACAGGCAGTTTCGGCATTTAATTTCGGCAGAGCAGTTAGAGGCCCGATGAGCAACCTCGCCACACCGCAAACACGTTTCCTTCCGCATTCTGCATTCATGGACTCGATGATCGAACCCAAGGATTCTAAAGCATGACTGTACCGCATCCTGTATCCGCACTTGAAACCGGAACCACTTTATGTAGGCACCGGTCGAGCACAGCTGATCCACCACCCTCCCTGTACACTCCAACGTCACATTCACCGCACCGTCATTCTGCACCTTGCAGGGCGCAGTCACGAGTCGTACACTCTTCAAAAACATTTCCCGGGTCATCTTCTCTTTCAAATTAAGCACATAGAGCTCGCCCATAAGTTCATCCGGTGAGATTGCAGCATGTACGGGCTGCACTACCACCCTCGGCCCCAGCTTGTCATTGACGCTGACGTCCAGACCGACTTCTGCAAATTTCGAATTCGCCGCAATCCGCTCCATTTCTGCCACAGACGGAGTCCTTATGAAAGCTCCCACGGCCTTAATGGGCCGCACCTCATGCACGCGAACACCTAACGTAGGTCCCACCTCACTGACCACCTTCTCTACTACTTCCTTTGAAGTTGCAGTACCTCGCCCCTTCACTACGACCGACCACATGTCGACCGGTTTCGGCAACACAGCAGGAGCAGCAGGAACCGCTGGTCCAGCATGCATCCTCAACGGCGCCTTCGGTACCGCAAAATCGCCATCAGTTACGCCACCTTTATTGTCACCACCAGCATCCAGTCTACATCTAAGCCGCTCGTTTTCTGCCACAAGCATCATTAGCAGCGTCTCAAACCGAGATGCGTAGCGTAACATCTTCCTTGTTAACTCTGGTTTTACCCCGTCAGTCAAAAGATAATCAGTGAGGTCTTCAGTGACCTCCTTCATCTGCGACACCACTGCTTCCGATCGGGCCACATCAACGCCAGTAGTTTTCCTCTTCGGTCTTGACCTCCTCTCTGATGTAGTGGCCACCGGAGTTACAACAGCGGCAGTAACGGCGTCTTCCTCCCTATCATCCTCAATTGAGAATATCTCCTCCGAAACACGCCTTGCTGCATCAGAAACAGCAGCAGCAGCATTAGCAGAACAGCGTTAGCGGCAGTAGCAGCACGTCTCGCTTGCGGCGAACCAGGCTTATACCGCTTTTCCTGCCTCATATCACCCTCCGTACTTGACAGCTCGCTAACGTCGCTGGCATCACCCGTCGCCCTCGGCTTGCGTTTAGTAGCCGGCCCCGGTGCCATATCGGCCACCAAATACAAAACATCAAAGAAAAACAAAAATATCACCTACCTTAAAAACAAAATTACAAGCAAGGAGTCGTGTAAAACTGTGGCAGCAACGATTTTAAGGAATTTAACCTTCGCGCCGGAATTTGCCCTTGAAACTGAGACAATCTGCCAGCGGAGTCTCAAAAATAATTAAAAACAACAACAACACTACCGCGTGTTTTTATCAAACAGTTTAGCTGTACGTTTTGTCGTCCAAAATGCCGAATTATAATCTTGTTATATTTCGGGCATCCGTCAACCGATTTTGAAAATTTTCACAAATTCTGAACCGTCAGATTTTTCTGTTTCGCACTATATAAAAATTTAATTTTTATCTGCACAAAATACCGCCTTTATTAATCACGAAAAAATACCTTTATAAATACACTACCGTATACTACCATACCCAGCGAACAAAAGGTGAAAGATAGGGACATACGTGATCAAGATTAACGTCATTTCCTGCCTGTGAAGGCCTATATGACGGTGGTCTTACCACTGAGTGTAATACAAAGCGTCGACTAGCGCCCCCCATAGGACGTAGCCGATGGAGTTGCAACTTCAAGAACATGGCTTGCAGGCCATGAACTTCCCCTTGCTTGAGGGTTGGAGACTATCCAACCCCGTCTGTTGAGAGTGCAACAGCACACTTCAGTCTATTCCACGCCAGACCCGCAGATATAGACTATTTAACCACAACCATCACGTGTACCCCGAAGGGACCTCACCAATAACCGGCTACAGAGATGGGCGGCTCTCTGTATGGGCCACCGGTTCCCGTGGCACCCGTTTTTTACTGTTATTAATTTAAATATAAACTATCATCAAAGGGAAACTGGTGGAAAACCCCGACAGTACCCAACTGTCTATCAGCTTTGGTGCTTGCAACACCGGGGGTCTGCTTCCCCCTATACCCCCGAGGACCCTCGTCTGCACCGTGGTTAGATCAGCACAGACTCTTGGTGCCCCCGGAGGGGATTATATAAAAGATAGCGACAGATGTGATTAAGATTAACGTCAGTACCGCCGCGATGGCACAATCTGACGGCGGTCTTACCACTGAGTGAAATACAAAGCGTCGACTAGCGCCCTCTCTCGGACGTAGCCAACAGAGTTGCAACTTCAAGAACATGGCTTGCAGGCCCATGAACTTCACCGCGACTGACCCGCAGACATACACCTTTTAACCAACAGCCACCACGTGTACCCCGAAGGGACCTCACCAATAACCGGCTACAGAGATGGGCGGCTATCTGTATGGGCTACTGGTTCTCGTGGTGACAGTTTATTAAGGACACTGGTGCATCCTTCGACAGTACCCAACTGTCTATCCAGATTCAGTGCCTGCACACCGGGGGACTGGTTCCCTCTATACCGCCGAGGACCCTCGTCTGCACATAGGTAAGATCAGTACAGACTCTTGGTGCCCCCGGGGGGAAAAAATAGGGACAGAGCGGAACTCGTTAATTGTTTTAAAAATACTTTTATATTGATTAGAAGACTCTTGTTTATTTAAATAATGTATACGTTATTGCCGCCGTTTAAGTTTTTAAGTTTTATAAAGCAAAGCAATATTTGATAAATATGAAGTTCATTGTTTTGATGAATTTCATTGTTTTGATTTTAATGATATTGCCTTATAAAATGAATTTCATTATTTTGATATTCGTCACCATTTTACAAGTCGAATATAAACAGTAATATTAATAATTATAATCTTTCTATATTGATTGAAATTATCTTTATTAAGCGACATCAAAAAAAGAAGGAGGTTATACAATTCGGCTGAATGTTGCTTTTTTTTATATTTATGCCTCCAGAACTCAGTCATTTCTGATCCGAATTTGTAAATTTTTGGTAATATGCTAGATTATGCTTACAGATTGGGGTCGTTTAAAAACAGCTCAAAATCATAAAAATTAAAGGGTGTCCCTTTACAACATACATATTTTTTACGTGTATTATGAACTGTTTAGGGCGATTCTGTAAAATTAAAAATAACTGCGTATTACTATGGCTCCCAGAAACAAAAAACTACACAAAAATAAATCTAAAAATTAAAGGGTGCCCCCATAATTGATGTAAATTTACTTATATGGGCCTATCTTTTGAACCGTTTTAGACAAACGCTTGCAAATTGGACAGAATGTCGATTGCTATGGCCGTTATAGTAACAAGTATTAATATTACAAATTATAAATTAAAGGGTGCGCCAATAGTTCCTTATATTTGATGTATATGGATATACTCTTGGACAGTTGTAGACAGACGCTTGAAATTTACCAGGAACCTGTATTGCTAAGCCGCTTTAACAACAAGTATAAAATTTGGATTTGGAAGTTGAAGCGTGTTCCAATAGTTAATGTAATTTTGTGTATATGAGCAAACTTTTGACCCATTATAGACAGAACGGTGAAACTTAAAAGGGATCTGTATTGCTAAATCCGCCATATCAACGAGTTTTTAATTTCAATTTAGAAATTAAAGGGTGTCCCACAATAGATGAAGATTTACTTATATGAGCCTAGCTTTTGAACCGTTATAGACAAACGCTTCCAAATTGGACAGAATATCGATTACTATGGCCGTTATAGTAACAAGTATTAATATTACAAATTTTAAATTAAAGGGTGTGCCAATAGTTCATAAAATTTGATGTATATGGCCATACTTTTGAACAGTTGTAGACTGACGCTTGAAAATTACAACGAACCAGTATTACTAAGTCCACTATAACAACAAGTATAAAATATGTATTTAGAAGTTGCAGGGTGTTCCAGCAGTTGATGTAATTTCAATTGTGTGACCAAACTTTAGAACCGTTATATACAGAACACTGAAACTTAAAAGGGACCTGTATTGCTAAATCCGCTATATCAACGAGTATATAATTTGAATTTAGAAATTAAAGGGTGGCCCGAAATTGATGAAGATTTACTTATATGTGCCTATCTTTTTAACCGTTAAAGACAAACTCTTGCAAATTGGACAAAATATCGATTGCTATGTGCGTTATAGTAACAAGCATTAATATTACAAATTTTAAATTAAAGGGTGTGCCAATAGTTCATTAAATTTGATGTATATAGCCATACTTTGAACAGTTGTAGACAGACGCTTGAAATTTACAACGAACCTGTATTGCTAAGTTCGCTTTAACAACAAATATAAAATTTGGATTTGGAAGTTAAAAAATGTTCCAATAGTTAACGTAATTTTGTGTATGTGACCACACTTTTGAACCGTTATATACAGAACACTGAAACTTAAAAGGGACATGTATTTCTTAGTCCGCTTTATCAATGAGTGTATAATTTGAATTTAGAAATTAAAGGGTGTTCCATAATTGATGAAGATTTACTTATATGAGCCTATCTTGTAAACTGTTACAGACAAACGCTTGTAAATTTGAAGCGATTGCTATGGCCGCTATAGTAACAGCTGATTATATTTAAAATTATAAATTAAAGGGTGCACCAAAGATCATTTAATTTGGTATAGGGCTATACTTTTAAACAGTTGTAGACAGACGATTAAAATTAACAAAGAACCTATATTACTAAGTCTCTATAAGAACAAGTATAAAATTTGTATTTGGAAATAAACGGGTGTCCCAATAGTTGATATAATATGGTGTATGTGGCCGGACTTTTGAACCGTTGTAGACAGACAGCTGAAATTACCAAGGGACATGTTTTGCTAAGTCCGCTATAACAAGAAGCTTATAATTTGAATTTAGAAATTAAATGGTGTTCCCAAAATTAATGTAATTTGCTCTATATGGCCGTACTTTCATTTTTAAATTTGGAAATTGGCCACATGCACCATATAATATCAACTATTGGGACACCCGTTTATTTCCAAATCGAAATTTTATACTTGTTGTTATAGAAGATTTGTAATACCGGTTCTTTGTAAATTTCAACCAAATTAAGTGAACTATTGGCGCATTCTTTAATTTATAATTTAATATAATTTAAATATTATCAGCTGTTACTACAACGGCAATATCAATCGACATTGCGACAAAATTACAAGCGCTTGTCTATAGCGGTTCAAAAGATAGGCCTCTATAAATAAATCTACAGTAATTATGGGACACCCATTAATTTCTAAATTCAAATTATTAACTCGTTAATCTAGCGGACTTAGAAATACAGGTCTCTTTTAAGTTTCAGCGTTCTGTCTATAACGGTTCGAAAAGACGGCCACACACTTTAAATTACATCAAATATTGGAACACCCTTTAACTTCCAAATCCCTGTTTTATACTTTTTGTTATAGCGGACTAAGCAATACAGGTTCGTTGCAAATTTTAAGCGTCTGTCTACAAAAGTATGGCCATACACATTAATTTTATAAAATATTGGCGCACCCTTTAATTTAAAATTTGTAATATTAATACTTGTTACTATAACTGCCATAGTAATCGACAGTCTGTCCAATTTGGAAGCGTTTGTCTATAACGGTTCAAAAGCTCGGCTCATATAAGTAAATCTTCATCAATTATAGGACACCCTTTAATTTCTAAATTCAAATTATAAACTCGTTGATATAGCGAATTTAGCAATACAGGTCTCTTTTAAGTTTCAGCGTTCTGTCTATAACGGTTCGAAAGTTTGGTCACATACACAAAATTACATTAACTATTGGAACACCCTTTAATTTCCAAATCCAAATTATATATTTGTTGTTATAGCAGACTTAGCAATACAGGTTCGTTGTAAATATTAAGCGTCTGTCTACAAAAGTGTGGCCATACACATTAATTTTATAAAATATTGGCGCACCCTTTAATTTAAAATTTGTAATATTAATACTTGTTACTATAACTGCCATAGTAACCGACAGTCTGTCCAATTTGGAAGCGTTTGTCTATAACGGTTCAAAAGCTAGGCTCATATAGGTTAATCTTCATCAATTATGGGACACCCTTCAATTTCTAAATTCAAATTATAAACTCGTTGATATAGAGAATTTAGCAATACAGGTCTCTTTTAAGTTTCAGCGTTCTGTCTATAACGGTTCCAAAGTTTGGTCACATACACAAAATTACATTAACTATTGGAGCACTCTTTAGCTTCCAGATCCAAATTTTATACTTGTTGTTATAGCGGACTTAGCTATACATGTTCGTTGTAAATTTCAAGCGTCGATCCACAACTGTTCAAAAGTATGGCCATATACATCAAATTTAATGAACTATTGGCGCACCCTTTAATTTATAATTTGTAATATTATACTTGTCACTATAACGGCCATAGCAATCGATATTGCGTCAAATTTACAAGCGTATATCTATAACGGTTCAAGAGATAGGATCATATAAGTAAATCTTAATCAAATATGGGACACCCTTTAATTTCTAAATTCAAATTATAAACTCGTTGATATAGCGGATTTTGCAATACAGGTCTCTTTTAAGTTTCAGCGTTCTGTCTATAACGGTTCGAAAGTTTAGTCACATACACAAAATTACATTAACTATTGGAGCACCCTTTAACTTCCAAATCCAAATTTTATACTTGTTGTTATCGCGGACTTAGCTATACAAGTACGTTGTAAATTTCAAGCGTCTATCCACAACTGTTTAAAAGTATGGCCATATACATCAAATTTAATGAACTACTGGCGCACCCTTTAATTTATAATTTGAAAAATTATACTTGTCACTATAACGGCTATAGCAATCTACATTGCGTCAAAATTACAAGTGTTTATCTATAACGGTTTAATTTCTAATTTTCAAATTATAAACTCGCTGATATAGCGGATTTAGCAATACAGGTCTCTTTTAAGTTTAGCGTTCTGTCTATAAAGGTTTTAAAGTTTGATCACATACACATAATTACATTAACTATTGGAACGCCCTTTAACTTCCAAATCCAAATTTTATACTTGTTGTTATAGCGGACTTAGCTATACAGGTTCGGTTGTAAATTTCAAGCATCTATCTACAACTGTTCAACAGTATGGCTATATACATCAAATTTAATGAACTACTGGCGCACCCTTTAATTTATAATTTGTAATCTTATACTTGTCACTATAACGGCCATAGCGATCGACATTGCGTCAAATTTACAAGCGTTTATCTATAACAGTTTAAGAAATAGGCTAATATAAGTAAATCTTCATCAATTATGGGACACCCTTTAATTTCTAAATTCAAATTATAAACTCGTAGATATAGCGGTTTTAGCAATACAAGTCTCTTTTAAGTTTAGCTTTCTGTCTATAACGGTTCGAAAGTTTGATCACATACACAAAATTACATTAACTATTGGAACACTCTTTAACTTCCAAATCAAAATTTTATACTTGTTGTTATAGCGGACTTAGCTATACAGGTTCGGTTGTAAATTTCAAGCGTCTATCTACAACTGTTCAACAGTATGGCCATATACATCAAATTTAATGAACTATTGGCGCACCCTTTAATTTATAATTTGTAATATTATACTTGTCACTATAACGGCCATAGCAATCTACATTGCGTCAAATTTACAAGCGTTTATCTATAACGGTTCAAAAATAGGTTCATATAAGTAAATCTTCATCAATTATGGGACACCCTTTAATTTCTAAATTTAAATTATAAACTCGTTGGTATAGCGGATTTAGCAATACAGGTCTCTTTAAAGTTTAGCATTCTGTCTATAACGGTTCGAAAGTTTGATCACATACTAAATATTACGTTAACTTTTGGAACACCCTTTAACTTCCACTTCCAAATTTTATACTTATTGTTATAGCGGACTTAGCTATACAGGTTCGGTTGTAAATTTCAAGCGTCTATCTACAACTGTTCAAATGTATGGCCATATACATCCAATTTAATGAACTACTGGCGCACCCTTTAATTTATAATTTGTAATATTATACTTGTCACTATAACGGCTATAGCAATCTACATTACGTCAAATTTACAAGCATTTGTCTGTAACGGTTTAAGAAATACGCTCATATAAGTAAACCTTCATCAATTATGGAACACCCTCTAATTTCTAAATTCAAATTATAAACTCGTTGATATAGCGGATTTAGCAATACAGGTCTCTTATAAGTTTAGCGTTCTGTCTATAACGGTTTTAAAGTTTGATCACATACACATAATTACATTAACTATTGGAACACCCTTTAACTTTCAAATCCAATTTTATACTTGTTGCTATAGCGGACTTAGCTATACAGGTTCGGTTGTAAATTTCAAGCATCTATTTACAACTGTTCAACAGTATGCCCATATACATCAAATTTAATGAACTACTGGCGCACCCTTTAATTTATAATTTGTAATATTATACTTGTCACTATAACGGCCATAGCAATCGACATTGCGTCAAATTTACAAGTGTTTATCTATAACAGTTCAAGAGATAGGCTCATATAAGTAAATCTTCATCAATTATGGGACACCCATTAATTTCTTAATTCAAATTATTAACTCGTTAATCTAGCGGACTTAGAAATACAGGTCTCTTTTAAGTTTCAGCGTTCTGTCTATAACGGTTCGAAAAGACGGCCACACACTTTAAATTACATCAACTATTGGAACACCCTTTAACTTCCAAATCCCTGTTTTAAACTTTTTGGTATAGCGGACTGAGCAATACAGGTTCGTTGCAAATTTTAAGCGTCTGTCTACAAAAGTATGGCCATACACATTAATTTTATAAAATATTGGCGCACCCTTTAATTTAAAATTTGTAATATTAATACTTGTTACTATAACTGCCATAGTAATCGACAGTCTGTCCAATTTGGAAGCGTTTGTCTATAACGGTTCAAAAGCTAGGCTCATATAAGTATATCTTCATCAATTATAGGGCACCCTTTAATTACTAAATTCAAATTATAAACTCGTTGATATAGCGGTTTTAGCAATACAGGTCTCTTTTAAGTTTAGCGTTCTGTCTATAACGGTTCGAAAGTTGGATCATATACACAAAATTACATTAACTATTGGAGCACCCTTTAACTTCCAAATCCAAATTTTATACTTGTTGTTATAGCGGACTTAGCTATACAGGTTCGGATGTAAATTTCAAGCATCTATCTACAAGTGTTCAACTGTATGGCCATATACATCAAATTTAATGAACTACTGGCGCACCCTTTAATTTATAATTTGTAATATTATACTTGTCACTACAACGGCTATAGCAATCGACATTGCGTCAAATTTACAAGCGTGTATCTATAACGGTTCAAGAGATAGGCTCATATAAGTAAATATTCATCAATTATGGGACACCCTTCAATTTTTAAATTCAAATTATAAACTCGTTGATATAGCGGTTTTAAAGTTTGATCACAAACACATAATTACATTAACTATTGGAACACCCTGTAACCACCAAATCCAAATTTTATACTTGTTGTTATAGCGGACTTAGCTATACAGGTTCGGTTGTAAATTTTAAGCATCTATCTACAAGTGTTCAACAGTATAGCCATATACATCAAATTTAATGAACTACTGGCGCACCCTTTAATTTATAATTTGTAATATTATACTTGTCACTATAACGGCCATAGCAATTGACATTGCGTCAAATTTACAAGCGTGTATCTATAACGGTTCAAGAGATAGGCTCATATAAGTAAATATTCATCAATTGAAGGATCGCCGCGAATAACGTTGCAAATGACAAAATAATAATTTTTCAGGAGAGCAAAAAAAACGTATTTAAATGGTTTGATTATCTCCACTGACTGACTCATTGTAATTGCGTTTTGACGGTGATAAAATGCATAATTTTAATGTTGTTGGAACAAATGTAAGAGAGTAAAATTAACGGTAATATGCAAAAAAACAGGTTTTGCAAAATTTGTCTTTTACAACGTTATTCGCGGCTTTGCTTCAATTATGGGACACTTTACAATTTTTAAATTCAAATTATAAACTCGTTGATATAGTGGATTTAGCAATGCAGGTCTCTTTTAAGTTTCAGCGTTCTGTCTATAACGGTTCGAAAGTTTGGTCACATAGACAAAATAACATTAACTATTGGAGCACCCTTTAACTTCCAAATCCAAATTTTATACTTGTTGTTATAGTGGACTTAGCTATACATGTTCGTTGTAAATTTCAAGCGTCGATCCACAACTGTTCAAAAGTATGGCGATATACATAAAATTTAATGAACTCTTGGCGCACCCTTAAATTTATAATTTGTAATATTATACTTGTCACTATAACGGCCATAGCACTCGATATTGCGTCGAATTTACAAGCGTTTATCTATAACGGTTCAAGAGATAGGCTCATATAAGTAAATCTTCATCAATTATGGGACACCCTTTAATTTCTAAATTCCAATTATAAACTCGTAGATATAGCGGTTTTAGCAATACAGGTCTCTTTTAAGTTTAGCGTTCTGTCTATAACGGTTCGAAAGTTTGATCACATACACATAATTACATTAACTATTGGAGCACCCTTTAACTTCCAAATCCAAATTTTATACTTGTTGTTATAGCGGACTTAGCTATACAGGTTCGGTTGTAAATTTCAAGCATCTATCTACAACTGTTCAACAGTATGGCCATATACATCAAATTTAATGAACTACTGGCGCACCCTTTAATTTATAATTTGTAATATTATACTTGTCACTATAACGGCCATAGCAATCAACATTGCGTCAAATTTACAAGCGTTTTTCTATAACGGTTCAAGAAATACGCACACTTAAGTAAATCTTCATCAATTATGGGACACCCTTTAATTTCTAAATTCAAATTATAAACTTGTTAATATAGCGGTGTTAAAGTTTGATCACATACACATAATTACATTAACTATTGGAACACCCTTTAACTTCCAAATCCAAATTTTATACTTGTTGTTATAGCGGACTTAGCTATACAGGTTCGGTTGTAAATTTCAAGCATCTATCTACAACTGTTCAACAGTATGGCCATATACATCAAATTTAATGAACTACTGGCGCACCCTTTAATTTATAATTTGTAATATTATACTTGTCACTATAACGGCCATAGCAATCGACATTGCGTCAAATTTACAAGCGTGTATCTATAACGGTTCAAGAGATAGGCTCATATAAGTAAATATTCATCAATTATGGGACACCCTTCAATTTTTAAATTCAAATTATAAACTCGTTGATATAGTGGATTTAGCAATACAGGTCTCTTTTAAGTTTCAGCGTTCTGTCTATAACGGTTCGCAAGTTTGGTCACATACACAAAATTACATTAATTATTGGAACACCCTTTAACTTCCAAATCTAAATTTTATACTTGTTGTTATAGCGGACTTAGCTATACAGGTTCGGTTGTAAATTTCAAGCGTCTATCTACAACTGTTCAAATGTATGGCCATATACATCCAATTTAATGAACTACTGGCGCACCCTTTAATTTATAATTTGTAATATTATACTTGTCACTATAACGGCTATAGCAATCTACATTACGTCAAATTTACAAGCATTTGTCTGTAACGGTTTAAGAAATACGCTCATATAAGTAAACCTTCATCAATTATGGAACACCCTCTAATTTCTAAATTCAAATTATAAACTCGTTGATATAGCGGACTTAGCAATACAGGTCTCTTATAAGTTTAGCGTTCTGTCTATAACGGTTTTAAAGTTTGATCACATACACATAATTACATTAACTATTGGAACACCCTTTAACTTCCAAATCCAATTTTATACTTGTTGCTATAGCGGACTTAGCTATACAGGTTCGGTTGTAAATTTCAAGCATCTATTTACAACTGTTCAACAGTATGCCCATATACATCAAATTTAATGAACTACTGGCGCACCCTTTAATTTATAATTTGTAATATTATACTTGTCACTATAACGGCCATAGCAATGGACATTGCGTCAAATTTACAAGTGTTTATCTATAACAGTTCAAGAGATAGGCTCATATAAGTAAATCTTCATCAATTATGGGACACCCATTAATTTCTTAATTCAAATTATTAACTCGTTAATCTAGCGGACTTAGAAATACAGGTCTCTTTTAAGTTTCAGCGTTCTGTCTATAACGGTTCGAAAAGACGGCCACACACTTTAAATTACATCAACTATTGGAACACCTGTTAACTTCCAAATCCCTGTTTTAAACTTTTTGTTATAGCGGACTGAGCAATACAGGTTCGTTGCAAATTTTAAGCGTCTGTCTACAAAAGTATGGCCATACACATTAATTTTATAAAATATTGGCGCACCCTTTAATTTAAAATTTGTAATATTAATACTTGTTACTATAACTGCCATAGTAATCGACAGTCTGTCCAATTTGGAAGCGTTTGTCTATAACGGTTCAAAAGCTAGGCTCATATAAGTAAATCTTCATCAATTATAGGACACCCTTTAATTACTAAATTCAAATTATAAACTCGTTGATATAGCGGTTTTAGCAATACAGGTCTCTTTTAAGTTTTGCGTTCTGTCTATAACGGTTCGAAAGTTGAATCATATACACAAAATTACATTAACTATTGGAGCACCCTTTAACTTCCAAATCCAAATTTTATACTTGTTGTTATAGCGGACTTAGCTATACAGGTTCGGATGTAAATTTCAAGCATCTATCTACAAGTGTTCAACTGTATGGCCATATACATCAAATTTAATGAACTACTGGCGCACCCTTTAATTTATAATTTGTAATATTATACTTGTCACTATAACGGCCATAGCAGTCGACATTGCGTCAAATTCACAAGCGTTTATCTATAACGGTTCAAGAATTAGGCTCATATAAGTAAATCTTCATCAATTATGGGACACCCTTTAATTTCTAAATTCAAATTATAAACTCGCTGATATAGCGGATTTAGCAATACAGGTCTCTTTTAAGTTTCAGCCTTCTGTTTATAACGGTTCGAAAGTTTGGTCACATAGACAAAATAACATTAACTATTGGAGCACCCTTTAACTTCCAAATCCAAATTTTATACTTGTTGTTATAGCGGACTTAGCTATACATGTTCGTTGTAAATTTCAAGCGTCGATCCACAACTGTTCAAAAGTATGGCGATATACATAAAATTTAATGAACTCTTGGCGCACCCTTAAATTTATAATTTGTAATATTATACTTGTCTCTATAACGGCCATAGCACTCGATATTGCGTCGAATTTACAAGCGTTTATCTATAACGGTTCAAGAGATAGGCTCAAATAAGTAAATCTTCATCAAATATGAGACACCCTTTAATTTCTAAATTTAAATTATAAACCCGTGGATATAGCGGATTTAGCAATACAGGTCTCTTTTAAGTTTCAGCGTTCTGTCTATAATGGTTCGAAAGTTTGGTCACATACACAAAATTACATTAACTATTGGAGCATCCTTTAACTTCCAAATCCAAATTTATACTTTTTGATACAGCGGACTTAGCTATACAGGTTCGGTTGTAAATTTCAAGCGTCGATCCACAACTGTTCAAAAGTATGGCGATATACATAAAATTTAATGAACTACTGGCGCACCCTTTAATTTATAATTTGTAATATTATACTTGTCACTATAACGGCCATAGCAATCGACATTACGTCAAATTTACAAGTGTTTATCTATAAGAGTCCAAGAGATTGTCTCATATAAGTAAATCTTCATAAATTATGGGACACCCTTTAATTTCTAAATTCCAATTATAAACTCGTAGATATAGCGGTTTTAGCAATACAGGTCTCTTTTAAGTTTAGCGTTCTGTCTATAACGGTTCGAAAGTTTGATCACATACACAAAATTACATAAACTATTGGAGCACCCTTTAACTTCCAAATCCAAATTTTATACTTGTTGTTATAGCGGACTTAGCTATACAGGTTCGGTTGTAAATTTCAAGCATCTATCTACAACTGTTCAACAGTTTGGCCATATACATCAAATTTAATGAACTACTGGCGCACCCTTTAATTTATAATTTGTAATATTATACTTGTCACTATAACGGCCATAGCAATCAACATTGCGTCAAATTTACAAGCGTTTTTCTATAACGGTTCAAGAAATACGCTCACTTAAGTAAATCTTCATCAATTATGGGACACCCTTTAATTTCTAAATTCAAATTATAAACTTGTTAATATAGCGGTTTTAAAGTTTGATCACATACACATAATTACATTAACTATTGGAACACCCTTTAACTTCCAAATCCAAATTTTATACTTGTTGTTATAGCGGACTTAGCTATACAGGTTCGGTTGTAAATTTCAAGCATCTATCTACAACTGTTCAACAGTATGGCCATATACATCAAATTTAATGAACCACTGGCGCACCCTTTAATTTATAATTTTTAATATTATACTTGTCACTATAACGGCCATAGCAATCGACATTGCGTCAAATTTACAAGCGTGTATCTATAACGGTTCAAGAGATAGGCTCATATAAGTAAACGTTCCTCAACTGAAGGATCGCCGCGAATAACGTTGCAAATGACAAAATAATAATTTTTCAGGAGAGCAAAAAAAACGTATTTAAATGGTTTGATTATCTCCACTGAATGACTCATTGTAATTGCGTTTTGACGGTGATAAAATGCATAATTTTAATGTTGTTGGAACAAATGTATGAGAGTAAAATTAACGGTAATATGCAAAAAAACAGGTTTTGGAAAATTTGCCTTTTACAACGTTATTCGCGGCTTTGCTTCAATTATGGGACACTTTTCAATTTTTAAATTCAAATTATAAACTCGTTGATATAGTGGATTTAGCAATACAGGTCTCTTTTAAGTTTCAGCGTTCTGTCTATAACGGTTCGCAAGTTTGGTCACATACACAAAATTACATTAGTTATTGGAACACCCTTTAACTTCCAAATCTAAATTTTATACTTGTTGTTATAGCGGACTTAGCTATACAGGTTCGGTTGAAAATTTCAAGCGTCTATCTACAACTCTTCAAAAGTATGGCCATACACATCAAATTTAATGAACTATTGGCGCACCCTTTAATTTATAATTTGTAATATTATACTTGTCACTATAACGGCCATAGCAATTGACATTGCGTCAAATTCACAAGCGTTTATCTATAACGGTTCAAGAATTAGGCTCATATAAGTAAATCTTCATCCATTATGGGACACCCTTTAATTTCTAAATTCAAATTATAAACTCGTTGATATAGCGGATTTAGCAATACAGGTCTCTTTTAAGTTTCAGCCTTCTGTCTATAACGATTCGAAAGTTGGTCACATAGACAAAATAACATTAACTATTGGAGCACCCTTTAACTTCCAAATCCAAATTTTATACTTGTTGTTATAGCGGACTTAGCTATACATGTTCGTTGTAAATCTGAAGCGTCGATCCACAACTGTTCAAAAGTATGGCGATATACATCAAATTTAATGAACTATTGGCGCACCCTTTAATTTATAATTTGTAATATTATACTTGTCACTATAACGGCCATAGCAATCGACATTGCGTCAAATTTACAAGTGTTTATCTATAAGAGTTCAAGAGATAGGCTCATATAAGTAAATCTTCATCAATTATGGAACACCCTTTAATTTCTAAATTCCAATTATAAACTCGTAGATATAGCGGTTTTAGCAATACAGGTCTCTTTTAAGTTTAGCGTTCTGTCTATAACGGTTCGAAAGTTTGATCACATACACAAAATTACATTAACTATTGGAGCACCCTTTAACTTCCAAATCCAAATTTTATACTTGTTGTTATAGCGGACTTAGCTATACAGGTTCGGTTGTAAATTTCAATCATCTATCTACAACTGTTCAACAGTATGGCCATATACATCAAATTTAATGAACTACTGGCGCACCCTTTAATTTATAATTTGTAATATTATACTTGTCACTATAACGGCCATAGCAATCAACATTGCGTCAAATTTACAAGCGTTTTTCTAGAACGGTTCAAGAGATAGGCTCATATAAGTTAATATTCATCAATTATGGGACACCCTTCAATTTTTAAATTCAAATTATAAACTCGTTGATATAGTGGATTTAGCAATACAGGTCTCTTTTAAGTTTCAGCGTTCTGTCTATAACGGTTCGCAAGTCTGGTCACATACACAAAATTACATTAATTATTGGAACACCCTTTAACTGCCAAATCTAAATTTTATACTTGTTGTTATAGCGGACTTAGCTATACAGGTTCGGTTGTAAATTTCAAGCGTCTATCTACAACTGTTCAAAAGTATGGCCATATACATCCAATTTAATGAACTACTAGCGCACCCATTAATTTATAATTTGTAATATTATACTTGTCACTATAACGGCTATAGCAATCTACATTACGTCAAATTGACAAGCGTTTGTCTATAACGGTTCAAGAAATACGCTCACTTAAGTAAATCTTCATCAATTATGGGACACCCTTTAATTTCTAAATTCAAATTTTAATCTTGTTAATATAGCGGTTTTAAAGTTTGATCACATACACATAATTACATTAACTATTGTAACACCCTTTAACTTCCAAATCCAAATTTTATACTTGTTGTTATAGCGGACTTAGCTATACAGGTTCGGTTGTAAATTTCAAGCATCTATCTACAACTGTTCAACAGTATGGCAATATACATCAAATTTAATGAACTACTGGCGCACCCTTTAATTTATAATTTTTAATATTATACTTGTCACTATAACGGCCATAGCAATCGACATTGCGTCAAATTTACAAGCGTGTATCTATAACGGTTCAAGAGATAGGCTCATATAAGTAAATATTCATCAATTGAAGGATCGCCGCGAATAACGTTGCAAATGCCAAAATAATAATTTTTCAGGAGAGCAAAAAAACGTATTTAAATGGTTTGATTATCTCCACTGACTGACTAATTGTAATTGCGTTTGGCGGTGATAAAATGCATAATTTTAATGTTGTTGGAACAAATGTAAGAGAGTAAAATTAACGGTAATATGCAAAAAAACAGGTTTTGCAAAATTTGTCTTTTACAACGTTATTCGCGGCTTTGCTTCAATTATGGGACACTTTTCAATTTTTAAATTCAAATTATAAACTCGTTGATATAGTGGATTTAGCAATACAGGTCTCTTTTAAGTTTCAGCGTTCTGTCTATAACGGTTCGATAGTTTGGTCACATAGACAAAATAACATTAACTATTGGAGCACCCTTTAACTTCCAAATCCAAATTTTATACTTGTTGTTATAGCGGACTTAGCTATACATGTTCGTTGTAAATTTCAAGCGGCGATCCACAACTGTTCAAAAGTATGGCCATATACATCAAATTTAATGAACTATTGGCGCACCCTTTAATTAATAATTTGTAATATTATACTTGTCACTATAACGGCCATAGCAATCGATATTGCGTCAAATTTACAAGCGTTTATCTATAACGGTTCAAGAGATAGGCTCATATAAGTAAATCTTCATCAAGTATGGGACACCCTTTAATTTCTAAATTCAAATTATAAACTCGTTGATATAGCGGACTTAGCAATACAGGTGTCTTATAAGTTTAGATTTCTGTCTATAAAGGTTTTATAGTTTGATCACATACACATAATTATATTAACTATTGGAACACCCTTTAACTTCCAAATCCAAATTTTATACTTGTTGTTATAGCGGACTTAGCTATACAGGTTCGGTTGTAAATTTCAAGCATCTATCTACAACTGTTCAACAGTATGGCCATATACATCAAATTTAATGAACTACTGGCGCACCCTTTAATTTATAATTTGTAATATTATACTTGTCACTATAACGGCCATAGCAATTGACATTGCGTCAAATTCACAAGCGTTTATCTATAACGGTTCAAGAATTAGGCTCATATAAGTAAATCTTCATCAATTATGGGACACCCTTTAATTTCTAAATTCAAATTATAAACTCGTTGATATAGGGGATTTAGCAATACAGGTCTCTTTTAAGTTTCAGCGTTCTGTCTATAACGGTTCGAAAGTTTGGTCACATAGACAAAATAACATTAACTATTGGAGCACCCTTTAACTTCCAAATCCAAATTTTATACTTGTTGTTATAGCGGACTTAGCTATACAGGTTCGGTTGTAAATTTCAAGCGTCTATCTACAACTGTTCAAAAGTATGGCCATATACATCCAATTTAATGAACTACTGGCGCACCCATTAATTTATAATTTGTAATATTATACTTGTCACTATAACGGCTATAGCAATCTACATTACGTCAAACTTCCAAATCCAAATTTTATACTTGTTGTTATAGCGGACTTAGCTATACAGGTTCGGTTGAAAATTTCAAGCGTCTATCTACAACTCTTCAAAAGTATGGCCATATACATCAAATTTAATGAACTATTGGCGCACCCTTTAATTTATAATTTGTAATATTATACTTGTCACTATAACGGCCATAGCAATTGACATTGCGTCAAATTCACAAGCGTTTATCTATAACGGTTCAAGAATTAGGCTCATATAAGTAAATCTTCATCCATTATGGGACACCCTTTAATTTCTAAATTCAAATTATAAACTCGTTGATATAGCGGATTTAGCAATACAGGTCTCTTTTAAGTTTCAGCCTTCTGTCTATAACGATTCGAAAGTTGGTCACATAGACAAAATAACATTAACTATTGGAGCACCCTTTAACTTCCAAATCCAAATTTTATACTTGTTGTTATAGCGGACTTAGCTATACATGTTCGTTGTAAATTTCAATCATCTATCTACAACTGTTCAACAGTATGGCCATATACATCAAATTTAATGAACTACTGGCGCACCCTTTAATTTATAATTTGTAATATTATACTTGTCACTATAACGGCCATAGCAATCAACATTGCGTCAAATTTACAAGCGTTTTTCTAGAACGGTTCAAGAGATAGGCTCATATAAGTTAATATTCATCAATTATGGGACACCCTTCAATTTTTAAATTCAAATTATAAACTCGTTGATATAGTGGATTTAGCAATACAGGTCTCTTTTAAGTTTCAGCGTTCTGTCTATAACGGTTCGCAAGTCTGGTCACATACACAAAATAACATTAATTATTGGAACACCCTTTAACTGCCAAATCTAAATTTTATACTTGTTGTTATAGCGGACTTAGCTATACAGGTTCGGTTGTAAATTTCAAGCATCTATCTACAACTGTTCAAAAGTATGGCCATATACATCCAATTTAATGAACTACTGGCGCACCCATTAATTTATAATTTGTAATATTATACTTGTCACTATAACGGCTATAGCAATCTACATTACGTCAAATTGACAAGCGTTTGTCTATAACGGTTCAAGAAATACGCTCACTTAAGTAAATCTTCATCAATTATGGGACACCCTTTAATTTCTAAATTCAAATTTTAATCTTATTAATATAGCGGTTTTAAAGTTTGATCACATACACATAATTACATTAACTACTGTAACACCCTTTAACTTCCAAATCCAAATTTTATACTTGTTGTTATAGCGGACTTAGCTATACAGGTTCGGTTGTAAATTTCAAGCATCTATCTACAACTGTTCAACAGTATGGCAATATACATCAAATTTAATGAACTACTGGCGCACCCTTTAATTTATAATTTTTAATATTATACTTGTCACTATAACGGCCATAGCAATCGACATTGCGTCAAATTTACAAGCGTGTATCTATAACGGTTCAAGATATAGGCTCATATAAGTAAATATTCATCAATTGAAGGATCGCCGCGAATAACGTTGCAAATGCCAAAATAATAATTTTTCAGGAGAGCAAAAAAACGTATTTAAATGGTTTGATTATCTCCACTGACTGACTAATTGTAATTGCGTTTTGACGGTGATAAAATGCATAATTTTAATGTTGTTGGAACAAATGTAAGAGAGTAAAATTAACGGTAATATGCAAAAAAACAGGTTTTGCAAAATTTGTCTTTTACAACGTTATTCGCGGCTTTGCTTCAATTATGGGACACTTTTCAATTTTTAAATTCAAATTATAAACTCGTTGATATAGTGGATTTAGCAATACAGGTCTCTTTTAAGTTTCAGCGTTCTGTCTATAACGGTTCGAAAGTTTGGTCACATAGACAAAATAACATTAACTATTGGAGCACCCTTTAACTTCCAAATCCAAATTTTATACTTGTTGTTATAGCGGACTTAGCTATACATGTTCGTTGTAAATTTCAAGCGTCGATCCACAACTGTTCAAAAGTATGGCGATATACATCAAATTTAATGAACTATTGGCGCACCCTTTAATTTATAATTTGTAATATTATACTTGTCACTATAACGGCCATAGCACTCGATATTGCGTCAAATTTATAAGCGTTTATCTAAAACGGTTCAAGAGATAGGCTCATATAAGTAAATCTTCATCAAACATGGGACACCCTTTAATTTCTAAATTCAAATTGTAAACTCGTGGATATAGCGGATTTAGCAATACAGGTCTCTTTTAAGTTTCAGCGTTCTGTCTATAACGGTTCGAAAGTTTGGTCACATACACAAAATTACATTAACTATTGGAGCACCCTTTAACTTCCAAATCCAAATTTTATACTTGTTGTTATAGCGGACTTAGCTATACATGTTCGTTGTAAATTTCAAGCGGCGATCCACAACTGTTCAAAAGTATGGCCATATACATCAAATTTAATGAACTATTGGCGCACCCTTTAATTAATAATTTGTAATATTATACTTGTCACTATAACGGCCATAGCAATCGATATTGCGTCAAATTTACAAGCGTTTATCTATAACGGTTCAAGAGATAGGCCCATATAAGTAAATCTTCATCAAGTATGGGACACCCTTTAATTTCTAAATTCAAATTATAAACTCGTTGATATAGCGGACTTAGCAATACAGGTGTCTTATAAGTTTAGCGTTCTGTCTATAACGGTTTTATAGTTTGATCACATACACATAATTATATTAACTATTGGAACACCCTTTAACTTCCAAATCCAAATTTTATACTTGTTGTTATAGCGGACTTAGCTATACAGGTTCGGTTGTAAATTTCAAGCATCTATCTACAACTGTTCAACAGTATGGCCATATACATCAAATTTAATGAACTACTGGCGCACCCTTTAATTTATAATTTGTAATATTATACTTGTCACTATAACGGCCATAGCAATTGACATTGCGTCAAATTCACAAGCGTTTATCTATAACGGTTCAAGAATTAGGCTCATATAAGTAAATCTTGTAATATCAGATTTTTGAATATATGATAAACTCAGTGCGTTTCCTCCAAAAATCCCAAATTAAAACATTTTTTTTCAAAGTATTTTAAATTAAAATTTTTTTTTTGACGTATATACTTATATTTTTTTTTACTAGTGTAGGTTATACTATTTCATGTATTTTGATTAAAACATTTCTATTTAATAAAGAAATTTTAAGAAGAAATTATTAGAAGTACCTTATTTCGATTGGTACTTTTATGGTAGTTTTGATGACGATCAGTTTGCTCATCGATGGAAAACACCCAGTATTTTCTAAAAAGAATAAAAAAAAAAAAAATATCGAGCTTTTAAAAGAATTATATTCTCACAGAATAATTATATGCTCTCAACTTTATAGCATACAATTAAAATGCATTTTAAAGCGAGGTTTCTCGATAATACATATTTTCTTTCCATTCCTTTTCTATTTTAACTGCGAAACCAGAAAGTTGACATTAAATAAAACTGCAGTAATTAATCAATTAAAAGAAAAAAAATTTAAAGAAAAATTCTTATAGAATTTGCATTTTAAAATTTTCATTTATTTTGATAAAATTAAAATTAATTTTGTGAAAAATAAAATAAAGGTAATAAAAAAAAAAAAATTTTGTTGAAACAAACTATGTTCTAAGTTCTGAATTTATTTGCATTAGGATTTAAATATACGCCATTTTGTATTATTAGGTCTCTCGGGTGCTTCAGTGGACATCGGTCCAAAGATCACGTGTTTTCACCCGAGAGCCTCATAAATGTGAGGAAGGGAGAGAAAAATCTAGAAAATTCTGAAAAAAAAAAACATTGTTGAGGTTAGGAAGAAACCACTTAGCAAAAACCGTTGTTCTTCAGCGAGATTTCTATAATCATCCCCCACTCGTAAGCGTGATTATAGCTCATCGTGAAACAATTAGCTACAAAATATTGCCACCTAAATATCGGGAATCATCTAAACATGGGCCTGATCAATACTACTGTGTGAAATTAAACCGTTCAGTATAATTGAAACCTCTAATCCAATTTCTTAATTTAACCTATAAACTAAATTTAAGAACCTTAAAACCCTATAAAACTTACCTAAATTAAGCAATCAGTCATCCAAATTATCAAATAAGCTATTTAACTAAACCTACATTTAACCTAAATTACACGATATTAAACAATATTAAAGCCATAATAGTACTCTATATATATATAGATAGAACCTAATTATATACCTAACTTTCTGTAGAAAAAAAAAAAATGGAAACAACTTTATGTTCTATTAAACCCTTAAAATCCCCACTTTTCTAAATATTAATATTTTTGATTTAGTACATTCTACCTTAATAGCTAACCCAAATATCAAAAAAAAAAAAAAAATACCATCACTAATTATATGTGATTAAGCTTACTAACTTAATTATCATTATTTGCACACAAAGATAAATTTTTGTTGCTTAAACAAAAATCTGTTTGATCAATTTTGTTTTTGTATAAACCCGACATCGAAACCAATTAGCCGGAGGCCTTCAGCAACGTTGGATACCGAACATGTTGGTCGTTATGTGTGTAAGTTAAATTTTTTATTCTTTATTAAATATTTCTTTTTTTATTCTTTTAAATATAATCTAACAGAGATATTATTACAAATAAATATCACTCTTTTAAGAGAATTTTTACGATATTCTCTGTAATAACATTTCTGTTGGTCTCTCTGTTAAGTATTTACATACGTTTTATACAGTTACATACTATATAAATTTATTATTTTTGCATTCTGGTTTCAATGAATGATTTTTTTTTATTAATGTTTATCTCATTCATTCTTTTAAAACATATTTCTTTATTAACCCATTTTATTCGTCAGGGTACAATTTTTATCATTAAGAATTACATTTAAAAAAATACTTGTTTAAATGTTTAAAATGAATTCGTTTCAAATAAATTTATTTTTATAAATGCATGAAGATCATTTAAAATGAAATAGAGTCTTTCGATATGTAGAGCTTCAGGAGTCTAAGGTTCGGTAAATTGTTATAGGGGTTTTTCATTACAAATTCGGTCATCGAAAAACCATGGACGGGAGGGTTAAGAGACCACGGAAGCCTACCATCTTGGCTTTCTCTCAACTGTAAAAAAAATGGAATTATAAAATCACTTGAAAATAAGGGCATGTAAACCGCACGTGATTTTTATTAATTGTACGCATTTAGGTCTTAAACCGAGGAACAAGACCCCAGCCCATTTCACCGAACTAGCTAGCTTAGCAAGCGCGTGCGTACCGTTCTAAGGAAAGACCGACAGTAGGGTTAGTAATTCAACTTTTGTTGAGTGTTGATTAGGAAAGGAAAACAAGTAAGCGACATCTGACCTCTACTCTATTTTCATAAAGTAAAATAAAATTACATTACAATTAAATGGCGCCCAACGTGGGGCCCCAAAAGCTAAAGTGTTCAGATTTTAGTCTTATTGGGGATCTCATTTTTTAACATCATAACTTAACATTTCAATCAAGTAATTTTGTGGTATGTTTACATATATTATTTTATATTGGTGTTTGTCTTCATTTTGGCTTTTGATCAAGAATGCAATACCTTTAGAACATTTGAGGAATTTTTGTGTTTAGGTAGAAAATTATCTTTTACAAACCTCTGTGTTCTAAAAGCTTATTCATTCCTTTTTGTTTAGTAAAATAATATATTGAAATATATCTAATGTCTCATATAATGTTTTGAATGGATATTGCCTGGTAGCAGAAAGAATAGAATAGGAATTTCGTTTAGGATGTATCTCCAATATTTCACCTGACGACCACTATTTACTTTGTTACTTTTCATTATTTTATTCAGTAATTGTACAAGAACGAAATCAGGATCCATTTTTTTTTATAGGCTTTTGATTAAATTTAACACTGCCGTACCAAAGACAAAACCGAAGTTCTACAGAAACAACAATTCAATTTAAAATTAAAACTTTTTCATTATGTCGGTTCATAGCGATGAAAATGTAGCATCTCAGAATGAAAATGTGAATTTACCTCAGTGCACCATTTGCAAAAAAGATTATGAATTAGATGACATTATTGTTTCAACCCCATGTGATCACAATTTTCACAAGGCATGTATCGTTAACGTCTTAAAGGAAACTTTATGTTGTCCTATTTGCCAAAAAGCTTGTAGACAGAATAAATTAAAATCTCATGATATATTTGCAAATAAAGATAAGGAACCAGATAATGCATCATATATTAATAAAGGAGCCATTCCAAAAACTACAAATAAACGACCACCTGCTAGAAACTTATTAGATTGGACTATGTCTCAAACTCCCAGATATACCTTAAACCCAAATAATAATAACAATCAATCTTTAGAAAATTTATTAAATATGTGTCAAAATAATGTCGAATTAAATAATTTACCTCGAAATTCAGATGTTCACAATATAAGTGATAACTCTTTACAAAACTTAATTAACGAAGCGGTAAGAAATCAATTAGCAAACATGAATCTGAATCAAACTTCAAATGCAAGAAATAGTTTTGGAAATCACAATCTTAATATTCAAAATAGAAATTCACAGAACAGAAATACCCGCAATAGAAATAATTTGAACCCAAATAGAAATACACAGTCATTACTTTTAGCTACAGATAAAATTGCATCCATAATTTCTGGTTGGCAATTAAAATTTAGTGGTTCAGAAGAAGAAGGTTTGTCAGTAGACAACTTCATATACCGTGTACGTGCACTCACTGAACAAAGTTTACGCGGAGATTTTGACGCATTATGTCGCCACATTCATCTTTTGTTTTCGGGAAAAGCCATCGATTGGTTTTGGCGTTTTCACCGCACTGCTCAAAATTTAGTTTGGGAATCATTGTGTAATGAATTAAGAGACCAATTTAGAGACAGACGAACAGATTTTGATTTGCGTGAACAAGTAAGAGCTAGAAAACAGAAATTAGGTGAAAGATTTGATCAGTTCTACGAATCAGTGTTGAAAATTTTAGACCGCCTTCAAACTCCAATAGGTGAATCAGAATTAGTGGAAATTTTGAAGCGTAATTTACGTCACGATGTTCGTAGAGATATTTTACATTTTAAAATACGTAGCATTTCAGAATTGAGGGAATATGTAAGAAAGAACGAAATTTTAGAGGAAGAACTAAACAGATACAGATCTAATAGAACATTTGTGCCAAGAAAAGTAGTTTCAGAAATATCATCTGAAAGTTTCGAACCCGACGAAGAAATAGTAATTGAAGAGATTAAGGATTTAGTTTGTTGGAATTGTTCTGAAAAAGGACATAAATTTGAGGATTGTTTAGGTGAAAGAAATATTTTCTGCTACGGATGTGGTAGCCCAAATGTGTTTAAACCTAATTGCACAAAATGTAATAACTTCCCAAAAAACTACAAAAGCAATCGCACGAACAAACCAGTACAAACAAAGGCAACCCAATATTAATTTCGACAGAATGTCAAACCGATAAAATTATAAATCAAAATATCTTGAAAACACCTAATAAACTTCCAGAAACAGATTTTATTCCGAATCATTTCCAACCATATCATGTTCGCTTAAAACGATACGAAGAAGCCAAACTAAGAATTTTTAGTAGCGAATTAGCAATAGCCAAGCCAAATAATAGACCTAAAAGATCCACCATTAGGTTAAGAAACTTTTGGAAAAAGGTTTTGCAAAACAGGAAAATATATTGCTCAGCAGTGATATCTGATAGAAGTCGTTTTGACTTAAGACCATTTGCTACAGTAAAAATTTTTGACCAAGAGGTAATTGGTATGATTGATACTGGAGCGACAGTATCCTGTTTCGGTTCTACTTATGCTAAATCATTTTTGGAGAAAAACAAACAGCCATTTGAAAAATTTTCGATATCTTTGAGAACTGCTGATGGTACAAAGCATTCTGCTATTGGTAAAATTAGGACGTCTGTAATATTCAGAGGTGTATCCAAAACATTAGATTTTCTTTTAATACCAAACCTAACTCAGAATCTATATCTAGGTGTAGATTTTGTTCGAACTTTTGAAATAGCTAAAGATTTATTTGTAGAAAATAGTATTAACAGTGGTAATATGAGTGTTAACGAATTATCGGAAGAAAATGTTCATGTTTTAAATGAGGAGCAGAAAATTAAACTTGAGCAAGCTATCCAATCCTTTCCCTCATATTCAAAAGAAGGATTAGGAAGGACATCGTTAGTATCCCACGTAATAGACACCGTTGATAATAAACCGATAAAACAAAGGCATTTTGCAGTTTCACCAGCTGTTGAAAAGCTGTTATTCGAGGAAATTGACCGCATGCTTATGTTAGGAGTAATCGAGGAATCTCAAAGTCCTTGGTCATCGCCTGTGGCATTGGTGCTTAAACCTGGGAAGGTGCGGCTGTGCTTGGACGCAAGGAAAGTAAACAGTGTTACAGTAAAAGACGCCTATCCTTTGCCACTAATCGACGGAATTCTCAGCAGACTCCCAAAATCAAGGTTTATAACAAGCCTTGATCTCAAGGATGCCTTCTGGCAAATACCGTTGGATCAGAGGTCAAAGGAGAAGACGGCTTTCACTGTACCTGGGCGTCCATTGTATCAGTTCGTTACCATGCCCTTTGGTTTATGCAACGCTCCACAGACGATGTCCAGACTTATGGACAAGGTCGTGCCAGCTCACTTAAGGACCCAGGTTTTTATATATTTAGATGACCTTTTACTTATAACAGAGACATTTGATGAACATATCATTTTACTACACGAAATAGCTCTACATATGAGAAAAGCGAATCTGACAATTAACATTGAGAAAAGTAAATTTGTATTGAAAGAAGTTAAATATTTAGGGCATCTAATCGGCCACGGCACGATTAAGACAGACCCGGACAAAGTCAAAGCGATCCGTGATTATCCGTTACCAACGTCCGTCCGTCAATTAAGACGTTTCTTAGGGATTTGTGGGTGGTATAGGAGATTTGTCCGAAATTATGCGACTGTGACATCAAAACTTACTGACATGTTACAGAAGAACAAGAAATTCGTGTGGTCCGAGGAAGCCAAATCGGCATTTGAAGAACTCAAAAACTCACTCTGTTCGGCACCGGTGTTACATAACCCGGATTTTTCAAAGCCATTTTCAATCCAATGCGATGCAAGTCAATATGGGGTGGGAGCTGTACTAGCACAACGGACTGATGACGGAGATGAGGTCCCTGTAGCTTATATGAGCCATAAGCTAACATCAGCCCAAAAAAACTATACAGTTTCAGAGCAAGAATGCCTAGCCGCCATCATGGCTATAAAGAAATTTAGAGCATATGTCGAGGGTCACGAATTCGAGGTGATTACCGACCATGCGTCTTTAAAATGGTTGATGGGTCAGTCGGATTTACATGGAAGACTAGCGCGTTGGGCCCTAAAGCTACAGGGTTTTAATTTTTCAATTAGACATAGAAAAGGTAGTCAAAATATTGTGCCAGATTCGTTATCGCGTATGTTTTCAGAAAATAACAATGAGCTTGATAACACTAATGAGAACGATTTGTGGGTCAATGAATTGAAAAGTTCAGTGGAGATAGACTTAAATTCAGCCGAGTTTAAATCTCAAGAATATTTATCTCTTATTGAAAAATTACAAAAACAATCTAAATATTTACCGGATATTAAGATAGTTGATGGTTTTATATACAAACGCATTCAATATGCCACTGGTGATCCTATTCAGGAACAACTATCTTGGAAACTTTGGGTCCCACATACTTTAACCAAAGATTTGATACAACGATCACATGATCACCCCCTTTGTGCTCACGGAGGGGTAGGTAAAACTTTGCGTAGGCTAAAAACGTTCTTCTTTTGGCCCAAAATGTCGAAAGATGTTTCTGAACATGTTCTTACATGTGAAGTGTGCAAGCAAACAAAGGCAACGAATAAAATTTTACGTCCACCAATGGGAAAATACACTCCCTCAGTGCGTATTTTCCAAAAGTTATATTTGGATCTACTTGGTCCTTATCCCAGATCAACAAGCGGAAACGTAGGTATCATAATAGTGTTAGATCACTTATCAAAATTTCATTTTTTAGAGCCTATTAAGAAATTTACAGCAAATGTTATTATTGAGTTTTTAGAGAAAAGAATTTTCCATATTTTTGGAGTTCCAGAGTCCATCACGACGGATAATGGCGTTCAATTCCGATCAAATCTGTTCAAGAAATTTTTAGATTCATACGATGTATTTCATAACTTAACCGCAATTTACTCGCCTCAGGCAAATGCGAGCGAGCGAGTAAATCGCTCAGTCTTAGCAGCGATTAGAGCTTATGTGAAACCATCACAACGTGATTGGGATGAAAAACTGTCTTCAATTAGTTGCGCCTTGAGAAGTGCAGTACACGTTAGTACGGGTTATTCTCCGTATTATCTTCTATTTGGACAGAATATGTTGTTAAATGGTAAATCATATGCGCTATTGCGTAAGCTTAATTTATTGGAAGATACAGACATCACCTTGAAACATGACGAAAGATTAGAAATACTAAGACAAAAAGCTCAGGACAATATTAGAAAATCTTATGAAAAAAATGTCAAAACCTATAATTTGCGTTCACGTCCTGTAAATTTTGAAATTGGTCAAATTGTATACCGAAAAAACTTCGCTCAGTCTAAAGCTGTTGATCATTTTAATAGCAAACTTGCTAACCAATTCGAGAAAGCGAAGGTTGTAGCTAAATATGGTTCATCTTATTATGAACTTCAGGATATGTCTGGCAAAAATCTTGGACGTTTTCACGCAAAAGATATAAAATCTTAGCTTCAGCTTTTGTCTCATCATTGGAAACCATTCGACATAACCTGTTTTGTAATATCAGATTTTTGAATATATGATAAACTCAGTGCGTTTCCTCCAAAAATCCCAAATTAAAACATTTTTTTTCAAAGTATTTTAAATTAAAATTTTTTTTTTGACGTATATACTTATATTTTTTTTTACTAGTGTAGGTTATACTATTTCATGTATTTAATAAAGAAATTTTAAGAAGAAATTATTAGAAGTACCTTATTTCGATTGGTACTTTTATGGTAGTTTTGATGACGATCAGTTTGCTCATCGATGGAAAAAACCCAGTATTTTCTAAAAAGAATAAAAAAAAAAAAAAATATCGAGCTTTTAAAAGAATTATATTCTCACAGAATAATTATATGCTCTCAACTTTATAGCATACAATTAAAATGCATTTTAAAGCGAGGTTTCTCGATAATACATATTTTCTTTCCATTCCTTTTCTATTTTAACTGCGAAACCAGAAAGTTGACATTAAATAAAACTGCAGTAATTAATCAATTAAAAGAAAAAAAATTTAAAGAAAAATTCTTATAGAATTTGCATTTTAAAATTTTCATTTATTTTGATAAAATTAAAATTAATTTTGTGAAAAATAAAATAAAGGTAATAAAAAAAAAAAAATTTTGTTGAAACAAACTATGTTCTAAGTTCTGAATTTATTTGCATTAGGATTTAAATATACGCCATTTTGTATTATTAGGTCTCTCGGGTGCTTCAGTGGACATCGGTCCAAAGATCACGTGTTTTCACCCGAGAGCCTCATAAATGTGAGGAAGGGAGAGAAAAATCCAGAAAATTCTGAAAAAAAAAATCATTGTTGAGGTTAGGAAGAAACCACTTAGCAAAAACCGTTGTTCTTCAGCGAGATTTCTATAATCATCCCCCACTCGTAAGCGTGATTATAGCTCATCGTGAAACAATTAGCTACAAAATATTGCCACCTAAATATCGGGAATCATCTAAACATGGGCCTGATCAATACTACTGTGTGAAATTAAACCGTTCAGTATAATTGAAACCTCTAATCCAATTTCTTAATTTAACCTATAAACTAAATTTAAGAACCTTAAAACCCTATAAAACTTACCTAAATTAAGCAATCAGTCATCCAAATTATCAAATAAGCTATTTAACTAAACCTACATTTAACCTAAATTACACGATATTAAACAATATTAAAGCCATAATAGTACTCTATATATATATAGATAGAACCTAATTATATACCTAACTTTCTGTAGAAAAAAAAAAAAATGGAAACAACTTTATGTTCTATTAAACCCTTAAAATCCCCACTTTTCTAAATATTAATATTTTTGATTTAGTACATTCTACCTTAATAGCTAACCCAAATATCAAAAAAAAAAAAAAAAATACCATCACTAATTATATGTGATTAAGCTTACTAACTTAATTATCATTATTTGCACACAAAGATAAATTTTTGTTGCTTAAACAAAAATCTGTTTGATCAATTTTGTTTTTGTATAAACCCGACATCGAAACCAATTAGCCGGAGGCCTTCAGCAACGTTGGATACCGAACATGTTGGTCGTTATGTGTGTAAGTTAAATTTTTTATTCTTTATTAAATATTTCTTTTTTTATTCTTTTAAATATAATCTAACAGAGATATTATTACAAATAAATATCACTCTTTTAAGAGAATTTTTACGATATTCTCTGTAATAACATTTCTGTTGGTCTCTCTGTTAAGTATTTACATACGTTTTATACAGTTACATACTATATAAATTTATTATTTTTGCATTCTGGTTTCAATGAATGATTTTTTTTTATTAATGTTTATCTCATTCATTCTTTTAAAACATATTTCTTTATTAACCCATTTTATTCGTCAGGGTACAATTTTTATCATTAAGAATTACATTTAAAAAAATACTTGTTTAAATGTTTAAAATGAATTCGTTTCAAATAAATTTATTTTTATAAATGCATGAAGATCATTTAAAATGAAATAGAGTCTTTCGATATGTAGAGCTTCAGGAGTCTAAGGTTCGGTAAATTGTTATAGGGGTTTTTCATTACAAATTCGGTCATCGAAAAACCATGGACGGGAGGGTTAAGAGACCACGGAAGCCTACCATCTTGGCTTTCTCTCAACTGTAAAAAAAATGGAATTATAAAATCACTTGAAAATAAGGGCATGTAAACCGCACGTGATTTTTATTAATTGTACGCATTTAGGTCTTAAACCGAGGAACAAGACCCCAGCCCATTTCACCGAACTAGCTAGCTTAGCAAGCGCGTGCGTACCGTTCTAAGGAAAGACCGACAGTAGGGTTAGTAATTCAACTTTTGTTGAGTGTTGATTAGGAAAGGAAAACAAGTAAGCGACATCTGACCTCTACTCTATTTTCATAAAGTAAAATAAAATTACATTACAATCTTCATCAATTATGGGACACCCTTTAATTTCTAAATTCAAATTATAAACTCGTTGATATAGCGGATTTAGCAATACAGGTCTCTTTTAAGTTTCAGCCTTCTGTCTATAACGATTCGAAAGTTTGGTCACATACACAAAATTACATTAACTATTGGAGCACCCTTTAACTTCCAAATCCAAATTTTATACTTGTTGTTATAGCGGACTTAGCTATACATGTTCGTTGTAAATTTCAAGCGGCGATCCACAACTGTTCAAAAGTATGGCCATATACATCAAATTTAATGAACTATTGGCGCACCCTTTAATTAAAAATTTGTAATATTATACTTGTCACTATAACGGCCATAGCAATCGACATTGCGTCAAATTTACAAGTGTTTATCTATAAGAGTTCAAGAGATAGGCTCATATAAGTAAATCTTCATCAATTATGGGACACCCTTTAATTTCTAAATTCCAATTATAAACTCATAGATATAGCGGTTTTAGCAATACAGGTCTCTTTTAAGTTTAGCGTTCTGTCTATAACGGTTCGAAAGTTTGATCACATACACAAAATTACATTAACTATTGGAGCACCCTTTAACTTCCAAATCCAAATTTTATACTTGTTGTTATAGCGGACTTAGCTATACAGGTTCGGTTGTAAATTTCAAGCGTCTATCTACAACTGTTCAAAAGTATGGCCATATACATCCAATTTAATAAACTACTGGCGCAGCCATTAATTTATAATTTGTAATATTATACTTGTCACTATAACGGCTATAGCAATCTACATTACGTCAAATTTACAAGCGTTTGTCTATAACGGTTCAAGAAATACGCTCACTTAAGTAAATCTTCATCAATTATGGGACACCCTTTAATTTCTAAATACAAATTATAAACTTGTTAATATAGCGGTTTTAAAGTTTGATCACATACACATAATTACATTAACTATTGGAACACCCTTTAACTTCCAAATCCAAATTTTATACTTGTTGTTATAGCGGACTTAGCTATACAGGTTCGGTTGTAAATTTCAAGCATCTATCTACAACTGTTCAACAGTATGGCAATATACATCAAATATGATGAACTACTGGCGCACCCTTTAATTTATAATTTTTAATATTATACTTGTCACTATAACGGCCATAGCAATCGACATTGCGTCAGATTTACAAGCGTGTATCTATAACGGTTCAAGAGATAGGCTCATATAAGTAAATATTCATCAATTGAAGGATCGCCGCGAATAACGTTGCAAATGACAAAATAATAATTTTTCAGGAGAGCAAAAAAAAACGTATTTAAATGGTTTGATTATCTCCACTGACTGACTCATTGTAATTGCGTTTTGACGGTGATAAAATGCATAATTTTAATGTTGTTGGAACAAATGTAAGAGAGTAAAATTAACGGTAATATGCAAAAAAACAGGTTTTGCAAAATTTGTCTTTTACAACGTTATTCGCGGCTTTGCTTCAATTATGGGACACTTTTCAATTTTTAAATTCAAATTATAAACTCGTAGATATAGCGGTTTTAGCAATACAGGTTTCTTTTAAGTTTAGCGTTCTGTCTATAACGGTTCGAAAGTTTGATCACATACACAAAATTACATTAACTATTGGAGCACCCTTTAACTTCCAAATCCAATTATATACTTGTTGTTATAGCGGACTTAGCTATACAGGTTCGGTTGTAAATTTCAAGCATCTATCTACAACTGTTCAACAGTATGGCCATATACATCCAATTTAATGAACTACTGGCGCACCCTTTAATTTATAATTTGTAATATTATACTTGTCACTATAACGGCCATAGCAATCAACATTGCGTCAAATTTACAAGCGTTTTTCTATAACGGTTCAAGAGATAGGCTCATATAAGTTAATATTCATCAATTATGGGACACCCTTCAATTTTTAAATTCAAATTATAAACTCGTTGATATAGTGGATTTAGCAATACAGGTCTCTTTAAAGTTTCAGCGTTCTGTCTATAACGGTTCGAAAGTTTGGTCACATAGACAAAATAACATTAACTATTGGAGCACCCTTTAACTTCCAAATCCAAATTTTATACTTGTTGTTATAGCGGACTTAGCTATACAGGTTCGGTTGTAAATTTCAAGCGTCTATCTACAACTGTTCAAAAGTATGGCCATATACATCCAATTTAATGAACTACTGGCGCACCCATTAATTTATAATCTGTAATATTATACTTGTCACTATAACGGCTATAGCAATCTACATTACGTCAAACTTCCAAATCCAAACTTTATACTTGTTGTTATAGCGGACTTAGCTATACAGATTCGGTTGTAAATTTCAAGCGTCTATCTACTACTGTTCAACAGTATGGCAATATACATCAAATATGATGAACTACTGGCGCACCCTTTAATTTATAATTTTTAATATTATACTTGTCACTATAACGGCCATAGCAATCGACATTGCGTCAGATTTACAAGCGTGTATCTATAACGGTTCAAGAGATAGGCTCATATAAGTAAATATTCATCAATTGAAGGATCGCCGCGAATAACGTTGCAAATGACAAAATAATAATTTTTCAGGAGAGCAAAAAAAAACGTATTTAAATGGTTTGATTATCTCCACTGACTGACTCATTGTAATTGCGTTTTGACGGTGATAAAATGCATAATTTTAATGTTGTTGGAACAAATGTAAGAGAGTAAAATTAACGGTAATATGCAAAAAAACAGGTTTTGCAAAATTTGTCTTTTACAACGTTATTCGCGGCTTTGCTTCAATTATGGGACACTTTTCAATTTTTAAATTCAAATTATAAACTCGTTGATATAGTGGATTTAGCAATACAGGTTTTTTTTAAGTTTCAGCGTTCTGTCTATAACGGTTCGAAAGTTTGGTCACATAGACAAAATAACATTAACTATTGGAGCACCCTTTAACTTCCAAATCCAAATTTTATACTTGTTGTTATAGCGGACTTAGCTATACATATTCGTGGTAAATTTCAAGCGTCGATCCACAACTGTTCAAAAGTATGGCGATATACATCAAATTTAATGAACTATTGGCGCACCCTTTAATTTATAATTTGTAATATTATACTTGTCACTATAACGGCCATAGCACTCGATATTGCGTCAAATTTACAAGCGTTTATCTAAAACTGTTCAAGAGATAGGCTCATATAAGTAAATCTTCATCAAATATTGGACACCCTTTAATTTCTAAATTCAAATTATAAACTCGTGAATATAGCGGATTTAGCAATACAGGTCTCTTTTAAGTTTCAGCGTTCTGTCTATAACGGTTCGAAAGTTTGGTCACATACACAAAATTACATTAACTATTGGAGCACCCTTTAACTTCCAAATCCAAATTTTATACTTATTGTTATAGCGGACTTAGCTATACATGTTCGTTGTAAATTTCAAGCGGCGATCCACAACTGTTCAAAAGTATGGCCATATACATCAAATTTAATGAACTATTGGCGCACCCTTTAAGTAATAATTTGTAATATTATACTTGTCACTATAACGGCCATAGCAATCGATATTGCGTCAAATTTACAAGCGTTTATCTATAACGATTCAAAAATAGGCTCATATAAGTAAATCTTCATCAATTATGGGACACCCTTTAATTTCTAAATTCAAATTATAAACTCGTTGATATAGCGGACTTAGCAATACAGGTCTCTTTTAAGTTTCAGCGTTCTGTCTATAACGGTTCGAAAGTTTGGTCACATACACAAAATTACATTAACTATTGGAGCACCCTTTAACTTCCAAATCCAAATTTTATACTTGTTGTTATAGCGGACTTAGCTATACATGTTCGTTGTAAATTTCAAGCGGCTATCCACAACTGTTCAAAAGTATGGCCATATACATCAAATTTAATGAACTATTGGCGCACCCTTTAATTAATAATTTGTAATATTATACTTGTCACTATAACGGCCATAGCAATCGACATTGCGTCAAATTTACAAGTGTTTATCTATAAGAGTTCAAGAGATAGGCTCATAAGTAAATCTTCATCAATTATGGGACACCCTTTAATTTCTAAATTCCAATTATAAACTCGTAGATATAGCGGTTTTAGCAATACAGGTCTCTTTTAAGTTTAGCGTTCTGTCTATAACGGTTCGAAAGTTTGATCACATACACAAAATTACATTAACTATTGAGCACCCTTTAACTTCCAAATCCAAATTTTATACTTGTTGTTATAGCGTACTTAGCTATACAGGTTCGGTTGTAAATTTCAAGCATCTATCTACAACTGTTCAACAGTATGGCCATATACATCAAATTTAATGAACTACTGGCGCACCCTTTAATTTATAATTTGTAATATTATACTTGTCACTGTAACGGCCATAGCAATCAACATTGCGTCAAATTTACAAGCGTTTTTCTATAACGGTTCAAGAGATAGGCTCATATAAGTTAATATTCATCAATTATGGGACACCCTTCAATTTTTAAATTCAAATTATAAACTCGTTGATATAGTGGATTTAGCAATACAGGTCTCTTTTAAGTTTCAGCGTTCTGTCTATAACGGTTCGCAAGTCTGGTCACATACACAAAATAACATTAATTATTGGAACACCCTTTAACTTCCAAATCTACATTTTATACTTGTTGTTATAGCGGACTTAGCTATACAGGTTCGGTTGTAAATTTCAAGCGTCTATCTACAACTGTTCAAAAGTATGGCCATATACATCCAATTTAATGAACTACTGGCGCACCCATTAATTTATAATTTGTAATATTATACTTGTCACTATAACGGCCATAGCAATCGGCATTGCGTCAAATTTACAAGCGTGTATCTATAACGGTTCAAGAGATAGGCTCATATAAGTAAATATTCATCAATTGAAGGATCGCCGCGAATAACGTTGCAAATGACAAAATAATAATTTTTCAGGAGAGCAAAAAAACGTATTTAAATAGTTTGATTATCTCCACTGACTGACTCATTGTAATTGCGTTTTGACGGTGATAAAATGCATAATTTTAATGTTGTTGGAACAAATGTAAGAGAGTAAAATTAACGGTAATATGCAAAAAAACAGGTTTTGCAAAATTTGTCTTTTACAACGTTATTCGCAGCTTTGCTTCAATTATGGGACACTTTTCAATTTTTAACTTCAAATTATAAACTCGTTGATATAGTGGATTTAGCAATACAGGTCTCTTTTAAGTTTCAGCGTTCTGTCTATAACGGTTCGAAAGTTTGGTCACATAGACAAAATAACATTAACTATTGGAGCACCCTTTAACTTCCGAATCCAAATTTTATACTTGTTGTTATAGCGGACTTAGCTATACATGTTCGTTGTAAATTTCAAGCGTCGATCCACAACTGTTCAAAAGTATGGCGATATACATCAAATTTAATGAACTATTGGCGCACCCTTTAATTTCTAATTTGTAATATTATACTTGTCACTATAACGGCCACAGCACTCGATATTGCGTCAAATTAACAAGCGTTTATCTAAAACGGTTCAAGAGATAGGCTCATATAGGTAAATCTTCATCAAATATGGGACACCCTTTAATTTCTAAATTCAAATTATAAACTCGTGGATATAGCGGATTTAGCAATACAGGTCTCTTTTAAGTTTCAGCGTTCTGTCTATAACGGTTCGAAAGTTTGGTCACATACACAAAATTACATTAACTATTGGAGCACCCTTTAACTTCCAAATCCAAATTTTATACTTGTTGTTATATCGGACTTAGCTATACATGTTCGTTGTAAATTTAAAGCGGCGATCCACAACTGTTCAAAAGTATGTCCATATACATCAAATTTAATGAACTATTGGCGCACCCTTTAATTAATAATTTGTAATATTATGCTTGTCACTATAACGGCCATAGCAATCGATATTGCGTCAAATTTACAAGCGTTTATCTATAACGGTTCAAGAGATAGGATCATACAAGTAAATCTTCATCAAGTATGGGACACCCTTTAATTTCTAAATTCAAATTATAAGCTCGTTGATATAGCGGATTTAGCAATACAGGTCTCTTTAAGTTTCAGCTTTCTGTCTATAACGGTTCGAAAGTTTGATCACATACTAAATATTACATTAACTTTTGGAACACCCTTTAACTTCCACTTCCAAATTTTATACTTATTGTTATAGCGGACTTAGCTATACAGGTTCGGTTGTAAATTTCAAGCGTCTATCTACAACTGTTCAAAAGTATGGCCATATACATCCAATTTAATGAACTACTGGCGCACCCTTTAATTTATAATTTGTAATATTATACTTGTCACTATAACGGCCATAGCAATCTACATTGCGTCAAATTTACAAGCGTTTATCTAAAACGGTTCAAGAGATAGGCTCATATAAGTAAATCTTCATTAAATATGGGACACCCTTTAATTTCAAAATTCAAATTATAAACTCGTGAATATAGCGGATTTAGCAATACAGGTCTCTTTTAAGTTTCAGCGTTCTGTCTATAACGGTTCGAAAGTTTGGTCACATACACAAAATTACATTAACTATTGGAGCACCCTTTAACTTCCAAATCCAAATTTTATACTTGTTGTTATAGCGGACTTAGCTATACATGTTCGTTGTAAATTTCAAGCGGCGATCCACAACTGTTCAAAAGTATGGCCATATACATCAAATTTAATGAACTATTGGCGTACCCTTTAATTAATAATTTGTAATATTATACTTGTCACTATAACGGCCATAGCAATCGATATTGCGTCAAATTTACAAGCGTTTATCTATAACGGTTCAAGAGATAGGCTCATATAAGTAAATCTTCATCAAGTATGGGACACCCTTTAATTGCTAAATTCAAATTATAAGCTCGTTGATATAGCGGATTTAGCAATACAGGTCTCTTTTAAGTTTCAGCGTTCTGTCTATAACGGTTCGAAAGTTTGATCACATACTAAATATTACATTAACTTTTGGAACACCCTTTAACTTCCACTTCCAAATTTTATACTTATTGTTATAGCGGACTTAGCTATACAGGTTCGGTTGTAAATTTCAAGCGTCTATCTACAACTGTTCAAAAGTATGGCCATATACATCCAATTTAATGAACTACTGTCGCATCCTTTAATTTATAATTTGTAATATTATACTTGTCACTATAACGGCCATAGCAATCTACATTTACTTACTGAAGTCTAGGAACAAAACTAACACATGCATCTGTTTACTTAAACGGTCGTTAATATGATTTGCGAAGTTTCCTAGTAGTTGGTTTATGTTTTTCCCTTTCTGGAACCCATATTGATTTTTACTAATTATTTTATATTTTTCTAAGAAATTTGCTATTCTGCGAACAACAATCTCCTCCAGAATTTTGTCTATTATTGATAAGATGGCAATTGGTCTGTAGTTGTTTACATCTGATATATTTCCGCTTTTGTATATTGGTCTTATGAGTGAAGTTTTTAGTGTTTGTGGGACTATCGATTGCTGCAAACTTGAATTTATTAGTTTGGTTATAGCTGGTGTTAATAGGTGCGCATTTATTTTCAAATCACTTCCTCTAATTCCATCAGCTCCTGCACCTTTTTTTATATTAATTGATTTGAGAATGTTACATATTTCCTCCTCAGTTGTGTATTCCAAGTACATAGAGTTTGTTATTCTATTGAAAGAACTGTTTATTGTTTTTATGTTACAATTGTGTATTATGTTTTTAATGTTAGCACCAAAACTTGTAGCAAAGTTATTTACAATATTGTTTAAATTTGTATCTTTAAAGTTTTTCATGATTACACTGGCGCACCCTTTAATTTATAATTTGTAATATTATACTTGTCACTATAACGGCCATAGCAATCAACATTGCGTCAAATTTACAAGCGTTTTTCTATAACGGTTCAAGAGATAGGCTCATATAAGTTAATATTCATCAATTATGGGACACCCTTCAATTTTTAAATTCAAATTATAAACTCCTTGATATAGTGGATTTAGCAATACAGGTCTCTTTTAAGTTTCAGCGTTCTGTCTATAACGGTTCGCAAGTCTGGTCACATACACAAAATAACATTAATTATTGGAACACCCTTTAACTTCCAAATCTAAATTTTATACTTGTTGTTATAGCGGACTTAGCTATACAGGTTCGGTTGTAAATTTCAAGCGTCTATCTACAACTGTTCAAAAGTATGGCCATATAAATCTAATTTAATGAACTACTGGCGCACCCTTTAATTTATAATTTGTAATATTATTCTTGTCACTATAACGGCCATAGCAATCTACATTACGTCAAATTTACAGGCGTTTGTCTATAACGGTTCAAGAAATAAGCTCATATAAGTAAATCTTCATCAATTATGGGACACCCTTTAATTTCTAAATTCAAATTATAAACTCGTTGATATAGCGGACTTAGCAATACAGGTCTCTTATAAGTTTAGCGTTCTGTCTATAACGGTTTTATAGTTTGATCACATACACATCATTACATTAACTATTGGAACACCCTTTAACTTCCAAATCCAAATTTTATACTTGTTGTTATAGCGGACTTAGCTATACAGGTTCGGTTGTAAATTTCAAGCATCTATCTACAACTGTTTAACAGTATGGCCATATACATCAAATTTAATGAACTACTGGCGCACCCTTTAATTTGTAATTTGTAATATTATACTTGTCACTATAACGGCCATAGCAATTGACATTGCACAAATTCACAAGCGTTTATCTATAACGGTTCAAGAATTAGGCTCATATAAGTAAATCTTCATCAATTATGGGACACCCTTTAATTTCTAAATTCAAATTATAAACTCGTTGGTATAGCGGATTTAGCAATACAGGTCTCTTTTAAGTTTCAGCCTTCTGTCTATAACGATTCGAAAGTTTGGTCACATAGACAAAATAACATTAACTATTGGAGCACCCTTTAACTTCCAAATCCAAATTTTATACTTGTTGTTATAGCGGTCTAGCTATACATGTTCGTTGTAAATTTCAAGCGTCGATCCACAACTGTTCAAAAGTATGGCGATATACATCAAATTTAATGAACTATTGGCGCACCCTTTAATTTATAATTTGTAATATTATACTTGTCACTATAACGGCCATAGCACTCGATATTGCGTCAAATTTACAAGCGTTTATCTAAAACGGTTCAAGAGATAGGCTCATATAAGTAAATCTTCATCAAATATGGGACACCCTTTAATTTCTAAATTCAAATTATAAACTCGTGGATATAGCGGATTTAGCAATACAGGTCTCTTTTAAGTTTCAGCGTTCTGTCTATAACGGTTCGAAAGTTTGGTCACATTCACAAAATTACATTAACTATTTGAGCACCCTTTAACTTCCAAATCCAAATTTTATACTTGTTGTTATAGCGGACTTAGCTATACATGTTCGTTGTAAATTTCAAGCGGCTATCCACAACTGTTCAAAAGTATGGCCATATACATCAAATTTAATGAACTATTGGCGCACCCTTTAATTAATAATTTGTAATATTATACTTGTCACTATAACGGCCATAGCAATCAACATTGCGTCAAATTTACAATCGTTTTTCTATAACGGTTCAAGAGATAGGCTCATATAAGTTAATATTCATCAATTATGGGACACCATTCAATTTTTAAATTCAAATTATAAACTCGTTGATATAGTGGATTTAGCAATACAGGTCTCTTTTAAGTTTCAGCGTTCTGTCTATAACGGTTCGCAAGTCTGGTCACATACACAAAATAACATTAATTATTGGAACACCCTTTAACTTCCAAATCTAAATTTTATACTTGTTGTTATAGCGGACTTAGCTATACAGGTTTGGTTGTAAATTTCAAGCATCTAACTATAACTGTTCAAAAGTATGGCCATATACATGAAATCTAAGGAACTACTGGCGCACCCTTTGATTTATAATTTGTAATATTATACTTGTTACTATAATGTTCATAGCAATCGACATTTTGTCCAATTTGCAAGCGTTTGTCTATAACGGTTCAAGAAATACACTCACTTAAGTAAATCTTCATCAATTATGGGACACCCTTTAATATCTAAATTCAAATTATTAACTTGTTAATATAGCGGTTTTAAAGTTTGATCACATACACATAATTACATTAATTATTGGAACACCCTTTAACTTCCAAATCCAAATTTTATACTTATTGTTATAGCGGACTTAGCTATACAGGTTCGGTTGTAAATTTCAAGCGTCTATCTACAACTGTTCAAAAGTATGGCCATATACATCCAATTTAATGAACTACTGGCGCACCCAATAATTTATAATTTGTAATATTATACTTGTCACTATAACGGCTATAGCAATCTACATTACGTCAAATTTACAAGCGTTTGTCTATAACGGTTCAAGAAATACGCTCACTTAAGTAAATCTTCATCAATTATGGGACACCCTTTAATTTCTAAATACAAATTATAAACTTGTTAATATAGCGGTTTTAAAGTTTGATCACATACACATAATTACATTAACTATTGGAACACCCTTTAACTTCCAAATCCAAATTTTATACTTGTTGTTATAGCGGACTTAGCTATACAGGTTCGGTTGTAAATTTCAAGCATCTATCTACAACTGTTCAACAGTATGGCAATATACATCAAATTTAATGAACTACTGGCGCACCCTTTAATTTATAATTTTTAATATTATACTTGTCACTATAACGGCCATAGCACTCGATATTGCGTCAAATTTACAAGCGTTTATCTAAAACGGTTCAAGAGATAGGCTCATATAAGTAAATCTTCATCAAATATGGGACACCCTTTAATTTCTAAATTCAAATTATAAACTCGTGGATATAGCGGATTTAGCAATACAGGTCTCTTTTAAGTTTCAGCGTTCTGTCTATAACGGTTCGAAAGTTTGGTCACATTCACAAAATTACATTAACTATTTGAGCACCCTTTAACTTCCAAATCCAAATTTTATACTTGTTGTTATAGCGGACTTAGCTATACATGTTCGTTGTAAATTTCAAGCGGCTATCCACAACTGTTCAAAAGTATGGCCATATACATCAAATTTAATGAACTATTGGCGCACCCTTTAATTAATAATTTGTAATATTATACTTGTCACTATAACGGCCATAGCAATCAACATTGCGTCAAATTTACAATCGTTTTTCTATAACGGTTCAAGAGATAGGCTCATATAAGTTAATATTCATCAATTATGGGACACCATTCAATTTTTAAATTCAAATTATAAACTCGTTGATATAGTGGATTTAGCAATACAGGTCTCTTTTAAGTTTCAGCGTTCTGTCTATAACGGTTCGCAAGTCTGGTCACATACACAAAATAACATTAATTATTGGAACACCCTTTAACTTCCAAATCTAAATTTTATACTTGTTGTTATAGCGGACTTAGCTATACAGGTTTGGTTGTAAATTTCAAGCATCTAACTATAACTGTTCAAAAGTATGGCCATATACATGAAATCTAAGGAACTACTGGCGCACCCTTTGATTTATAATTTGTAATATTATACTTGTTACTATAATGTTCATAGCAATCGACATTTTGTCCAATTTGCAAGCGTTTGTCTATAACGGTTCAAGAAATACACTCACTTAAGTAAATCTTCATCAATTATGGGACACCCTTTAATATCTAAATTCAAATTATTAACTTGTTAATATAGCGGTTTTAAAGTTTGATCACATACACATAATTACATTAATTATTGGAACACCCTTTAACTTCCAAATCCAAATTTTATACTTATTGTTATAGCGGACTTAGCTATACAGGTTCGGTTGTAAATTTCAAGCGTCTATCTACAACTGTTCAAAAGTATGGCCATATACATCCAATTTAATGAACTACTGGCGCACCCAATAATTTATAATTTGTAATATTATACTTGTCACTATAACGGCTATAGCAATCTACATTACGTCAAATTTACAAGCGTTTGTCTATAACGGTTCAAGAAATACGCTCACTTAAGTAAATCTTCATCAATTATGGGACACCCTTTAATTTCTAAATACAAATTATAAACTTGTTAATATAGCGGTTTTAAAGTTTGATCACATACACATAATTACATTAACTATTGGAACACCCTTTAACTTCCAAATCCAAATTTTATACTTGTTGTTATAGCGGACTTAGCTATACAGGTTCGGTTGTAAATTTCAAGCATCTATCTACAACTGTTCAACAGTATGGCAATATACATCAAATTTAATGAACTACTGGCGCACCCTTTAATTTATAATTTTTAATATTATACTTGTCACTATAACGGCCATAGCACTCGATATTGCGTCAAATTTACAAGCGTTTATCTAAAACGGTTCAAGAGATAGGCTCATATAAGTAAATCTTCATCAAATATGGGACACCCTTTAATTTCTAAATACAAATTATAAACTCGTGGATATAGCGGATTTAGCAATACAGGTCTCTTTTAAGTTTCAGCGTTCTGTCTATAACGGTTCGAAACTTTGGTCACATACACAAAATTACATTAACTATTGGAGCACCCTTTAACTTCCAAATCCAAATTTTATACTTGTTGTTATAGCGGACTTAGCTATACATGTTCGTTGTAAATTTCAAGCGGCGATCCACAACTGTTCAAAAGTATGGCCATATACATCAAATTTAATGAACTATTGGCGCACCCTTTAATTAATAATTTGTAATATTATACTTGTGACTATAACGGCCATAGCAATCGATATTGCGTCAAATTTACAAGCGTTTATCTATAACGGTTCAAGAGATAGGCTCATATAAGTAAATCTTCAATAAGTATGGGATACCCTTTAATTTCTAAATTCAAATTATAAGCTCGTTGATATAGCGGATTTAGCAATACAGGTCTCTTTTAAGTTTCAGCGTTCTGTCTATAACGGTTCGAAAGTTTGGTCACATTCACAAAATTACATTAACTATTTGAGCACCCTTTAACTTCCAAATCCAAATTTTATACTTGTTGTTATAGCGGACTTAGCTATACATGTTCGTTGTAAATTTCAAGCGGCTATCCACAACTGTTCAAAAGTATGGCCATATACATCAAATTTAATGAACTATTGGCGCACCCTTTAATTAATAATTTGTAATATTATACTTGTCACTATAACGGCCATAGCAATCAACATTGCGTCAAATTTACAATCGTTTTTCTATAAGGGTTCAAGAGATAGGCTCATATAAGTTAATATTCATCAATTATGGGACACCATTCAATTTTTAAATTCAAATTATAAACTCGTTGATATAGTGGATTTAGCAATACAGGTCTCTTTTAAGTTTCAGCGTTCTGTCTATAACGGTTCGCAAGTCTGGTCACATACACAAAATAACATTAATTATTGGAACACCCTTTAACTTCCAAATCTAAATTTTATACTTGTTGTTATAGCGGACTTAGCTATACAGGTTTGGTTGTAAATTTCAAGCATCTAACTATAACTGTTCAAAAGTATGGCCATATACATCAAATCTAAGGAACTACTGGCGCACCCTTTGATTTATAATTTGTAATATTATACTTGTTACTATAATGTTCATAGCAATCGACATTTTGTCCAATTTGCAAGCGTTTGTCTATAACGGTTCAAGAAATACGCTCACTTAAGTAAATCTTCATCAATTATGGGACACCCTTTAATTTCTAAATTCAAATTATTAACTTGTTAATATAGCGGTTTTAAAGTTTGATCACATACACATAATTACATTAATTATTGGAACACCCTTTAACTTCCAAATCCAAATTTTATACTTATTGTTATAGCGGACTTAGCTATACAGGTTCGGTTGTAAATTTCAAGCGTCTATCTACAACTGTTCAAAAGTATGGCCATATACATCCAATTTAATGAACTACTGGCGCACCCAATAATTTATAATTTGTAATATTATACTTGTCACTATAACGGCTATAGCAATCTACATTACGTCAAATTTACAAGCGTTTGTCTATAACGGTTCAAGAAATACGCTCACTTAAGTAAATCTTCATCAATTATGGGACACCCTTTAATTTCTAAATACAAATTATAAACTTGTTAATATAGCGGTTTTAAAGTTTGATCACATACACATAATTACATTAACTATTGGAACACCCTTTAACTTCCAAATCCAAATTTTATACTTGTTGTTATAGCGGACTTAGCTATACATGTTCGTTGTAAATTTCAAGCGGCGATCCACAACTGTTCAAAAGTATGGCCATATACATAAAATTTAATGAACTATTGGCGCACCCTTTAATTAATAATTTGTAATATTATACTTGTCACTATAACGGCCATAGCAATCGATATTGCGTCAAATTTACAAGCGTTTATCTATAACGGTTCAAGAGATAGGCTCATATAAGTAAATCTTCAATAAGTATGGGATACCCTTTAATTTCTAAATTCAAATTATAAGCTCGTTGATATAGCGGATTTAGCAATACAGGTCTCTTTTAAGTTTCAGCGTTCTGTCTATAACGGTTCGAAAGTTTGATCACATACTAAATATTACATTAACTTTTGGAACACCCTTTAACTTCCACTTCCAAATTTTATACTTATTATTATAGCGGACTTAGCTATACAGGTTCGGTTGTAAATTTCAAGCGTCTATCTACAACTGTTCAAAAGTATGGCCATATACATCCAATTTAATGAACTACTGGCGCACCCTTTAATTTATAATTTGTAATATTATACTTGTCACTATAACGGCCATAGCAATCTACATTGCGTCAAATTTACAAGCGTTTATCTATAACGGTTCAAAAATAGGCTCATATAAGTAAATCTTCATCAATTATGGGACACCCTTTAATTTCTAAATTCAAATTATAAACTCGTTGATATAGCGGACTTAGCAATACAGGTCTCTTTTAAGTTTCAGCGTTCTGTCTATAACGGTTCGAAAGTTTGGTCACATACACAAAATTACATTAACTATTGGAGCACCCTTTAACTTCCAAATCCAAATTTTATACTTGTTGTTATAGCGGACTTAGCTGTACAGGTTCGGGTGTAAATTTCAAGCATCTATCTACAACTGTTCAACAGTATGGCCATATACATCAAATTTAATGAACTACTGGCGCACCCTTTATTTTATAATTTGTAATATTATACTTGTGGCTATAACGGCCATAGCAATCAACATTGCGTCAAATTTACAAGCGTTTTTCTATAACGGTTCAAGAGATAGGCTCATATAAGTTAATATTCATCAATTATGGGACACCCTTCAATTTTTAAATTCAAATTATAAACTCGTTGATATAGTGGATTTAGCAATACAGGTCTCTTTTAAGTTTCAGCGTTCTGTCTATAACGGTTCGCAAGTCTGGTCACATACACAAAATAACATTAATTATTGGAACACCCTTTAACTTCCAAATCTAAATTTTATACTTGTTGTTATAGCGGACTTAGCTATACAGGTTCGGTTGTAAATTTCAAGCGTCTATCTACAACTGTTCAAAAGTATGCCCATATACATCCAATTTAATGAAATACTGGCGCACCCATTAATTTATAATTTGTAATATTATACTTGTCACTATAACGGCCATAGCAATCGACATTGCGTCAAATTTACAAGCGTGTATCTATAACGGTTCAAGAGATAGGCTCATATAAGTAAATATTCATCAATTGAAGGATCGCCGCGAATAACGTTGCAAATGACAAAATAATAATTTTTCAGGAGAGCAAAAAAACGTATTTAAATGGTTTGATTATCTCCACTGACTGACTCATTGTAATTGCGTTTTGACGGTGATAAAATGCATAATTTTAATGTTGTTGGAACAAATGTAAGAGAGTAAAATTAACGGTAATATGCAAAAAAACAGGTTTTGCAAAATTTGTCTTTTACAACGTTATTCGCGGCTTTGCTTCAATTATGGGACACTTTTCAACTTTTAAATTCAAATTATAAACTCGTTGATATAGTGGATTTAGCAATACAGGTCTCTTTTAAGTTTCAGCGTTCTGTCTATAACGGTTCGAAAGTTTGGTCACATAGACAAAATAACATTAACTATTGGAGCACCCTTTAACTTCCAAATCCAAATTTTATACTTGTTGTTATAGCGGACTTAGCTATACATGTTCGTTGTAAATTTCAAGCGTCGATCCACAACTGTTCAAAAGTATGGCGATATACATCAAATTTAATGAACTATTGGCGCACCCTTTAATTTATAATTTGTAATATTATACTTGTCACTATAACGGCCATAGCACTCGATATTGCGTCAAATTTACAAGCGTTTATCTAAAACGGTTCAAGAGATAAGCTCATATAAGTAGAAATTATGGGACACCCTTTAATTTCTAAATTCAAATTATTTAGCAATACAGGTCTCTTTTAAGTTTCAGCGTTCTGTCTATAACGGTTCGAAAGTTTGGTCACATACACAAAATTACATTAACTATTGGAGCACCCTTTAACTTCCAAATCCAAATTTTATACTTGTTGTTATATCGGACTTAGCTATACATGTTCGTTGTAAATTTCAAGCGGCGATCCACAACTGTTCAAAAGTATGGCCATATACATCAAATTTAATGAACTATTGGCGCACCCTTTAATTAATAATTTGTAATATTATACTTGTCACTATAACGGCCATAGCAATCGATATTGCGTCAAATTTACAAGCGTTTATCTATAACGGTTCAAGAGATAGGCTCATACAAGTAAATCTTCATCAAGTATGGGACACCCTTTAATTTCTAAATTCAAATTATAAGCTCGTTGATATAGCGGATTTAGCAATACAGGTCTCTTTAAGTTTCAGTTTTCTGTCTATAACGGTTCGAAAGTTTGATCACATACTAAATATTACATTAACTTTTGGAACACCCTTTAACTTCCACTTCCAAATTTTATACTTATTGTTATAGCGGACTTAGCTATACAGGTTCGGTTGTAAATTTCAAGCGTCTATCTACAACTGTTCAAAAGTATGGTTATATACATCCAATTTAATGAACTACTGGCGCACCCTTTAATTTATAATTTGTAATATTATACTTGTCACTATAACGGCCATAGCAATCTATATTGCGTCAAATTTACAAGCGTTTATCTATTACGGTTCAAAAATAGGCTCATATAAGTAAATCTTCATCAATTATGGGACACCCTTTAATTTCTAAATTCAAATTATAAACTCGTTGGTATAGCGGATTTAGCAATACAGGTCTCTTTAAAGTTTAGGATTCTGTCTATAACGGTTCGAAAGTTTGATCACATACTAAATATTATATTAACTTTTGGAACACCCTTTAACTTCCACTTCCAAATTTTATACTTATTGTTATAGCGGACTTAGCTATACAGGTTCGGTTGTAAATTTCAAGCGTCTATCTACAACTGTTCAAAAGTATGGCCATATACATCCAATTTAATGAACTACTGGCGCACCCTTTAATTTATAATTTGTAATATTATTCTTGTCACTATAACGGCCATAGCAATCTACATTACGTCAAATTTACAGGCGTTTGTCTATAACGGTTCAAGAAATACGCTCATATAAGTAAATCTTCAACAATTATGGGACACCCTTTAATTTCTAAATTCAAATTATAAACTCGTTGATATAGCGGACTTAGCAATACAGGTCTCTTATAAGTTTAGCGTTCTGTCTATAACGGTTTTATAGTTTGATCACATACACATAATTACATTAACTATTGGAACACCCTTTAACTTCCAAATCCAAATTTTATACTTGTTGTTATAGCGGACTTAGCTATACAGGTTCGGTTGTAAATTTCAAGCATCTATCTACAACTGTTCAACAGTATGGCCATATACATCAAATTTAATGAACTACTGGCGCACCCTTTAATTTATAATTTGTAATATTATACTTGTCACTATAACGGCCATAGCAATTGACATTGCACAAATTCACAAGCGTTTATCTATAACGGTTCAAGAATTAGGCTCATATAACTAAATCTTCATCAATTATGGGACACCCTTTAATTTCTAAATTCAAATTATAAACTCGTTGGTATAGCGGATTTAGCAATACAGATCTCTTTTAAGTTTCAGCCTTCTGTCTATAACGATTCGAAAGTTTGGTCACATAGACAAAATAACATTAACTATTGGAGCACCCTTTAACTTCCAAATCCTAATTTTATACTTGTTGTTATAGCGGTCTTAGCTATACATGTTCGTTGTTAATTTAAAGCGTCGATCCACAACTGTTCAAAAGTATGGCGATATACATCAAATTTAATGAACTATTGGCGCACCCTTTAATTTATAATTTGTAATATTATACTTGCCACTGTAACGGCCATAGCACTCGATATTGCGTCAAATTTACAAGCGTTTATCTAAAACGGTTCAAGAGATAGGCTCATATAAGTAAATCTTCATCAAATATGGGACACCCATTAATTTCTAAATTCAAATTATAAACTCGTGGATATAGCGGATTTAGCAATACAGGTCTCTTTTAAGTTTAAGCGTTCTGTCTATAACGGTTCGAAAGTTTGGTCACATACACAAAATTACATTAACTATTGGAGCACCCTTTAACTTCCAAATCCAAATTTTATACTTGTTGTTATAGCGGACTTAGCTATACATGTTCGTTGTAAATTTCAAGCGTCTATCTACAACTGTTCAAAAGTATGGCCATATACATCCAATTTAATGAACAACTGGCGCACCCATTAATTTATAATTTGTAATATTATACTTGTCACTATAACGGCCATAGCAATCAACATTGCGTCAAATTTACAAGCGTGTATCTATAACGGTTCAAGAGATAGGCTCATATAAGTAAATATTCATCAATTTTGTTGGAACAAATGTAAGAGAGTAAAATTAACGGTAATATGCAAAAAAACAGGTTTTGCAAATGTAAGAGAGTAAAATTAACGGTAATATGCAAAAAAACAGGTTTTGCAAAATTTGTCTTTTACAACGTTATTCGCGGCTTTGCTTCAATTATGGGAAACTTTTCAATTTTTAAATTCAAATTATAAACTCGTTGATATAGTGGATTTAGCAATACAGGTCTCTTTTAAGTTTCAGCGTTCTGTCTATAACGGTTCGAAAGTTTGGTCACATAGATAAAATAACATTAACTATTGGAGCACCCTTTAACTTCCAAATCCAAATTTTATACTTGTTGTTATAGCGGACTTAGCTATACATGTTCGTTGTAAATTTCAAGCGTCGATCCACAACTGTTCAAAAGTATGGCGATATACATCAAATTTAATGAACTATTGGCGCACCCTTTAATTTATAATTTGTAATATTATACTTGTCACTATAACGGCCATAGCACTCGATATTGCGTCAAATTTACAAGCGTTTATCTAAAACGGTTCAAGAGATAGGCTCATATAAGTAGAAATTATGGGACACCCTTTAATTTCTAAATTCAAATTATAAACTCGTGGATATAGCGGATTTAGCAATACAGGTCTCTTTTAAGTTTCAGCGTTCTGTCTATAACGGTTGGAAAGTTTGGTCACATACACAAAATTACATTAACTATTGGAGCACCCTTTAACTTCCAAATCCAAATTTTATACTTGTTGTTATATCGGACTTAGCTATACATGTTCGTTGTAAATTTCAAGCGGCGATCCACAACTGTTCAAAAGTATGGCCATATACATCAAATTTAATGAACTATTGGCGCACCCTTTAATTAATAATTTGTAATATTATACTTGTCACTATAACGGCCATAGCAATCGATATTGCGTCAAATTTACAAGCGTTTATCTATAACGGTTCAAGAGATAGGCTCATACAAGTAAATCTTCATAAAGTATGGGACACCCTTTAATTTCTAAATTCCAATTATAAACTCGTGGATATAGCGGATTTAGCAATACAGGTCTCTTTTAAGTTTCAGCGTTCTGTCTATAACGGTTCGAAAGTTTGGTCACATACACAAAATTACATTAACTATTGGAGCACCCTTTAACTTCCAAATCCAAATTTTATACTTGTTGCTATAGCGGACTTAGCTATACAGGTTCGGGTGTAAATTTCAAGCATCTATCTACAACTGTTCAACAGTATGGCCATATACATCAAATTTAATGAACTACTGGCGCACCCTTTAATTTATAATTTGTAATATTATACTTGTCACTATAACGGCCATAGCAATTGACATTGCACAAATTCACAAGCGTTTATCTATAACGGTTCAAGAATTAGGCTCATATAACTAAATCTTCATCAATTATGGGACACCCTTTAATTTCTAAATTCAAATTATAAACTCGTTGGTATAGCGGATTTAGCAATACAGATCTCTTTTAAGTTTCAGCCTTCTGTCTATAACGATTCGAAAGTTTGGTCACATAGACAAAATAACATTAACTATTGGAGCACCCTTTAACTTCCAAATCCTAATTTTATACTTGTTGTTATAGCGGTCTTAGCTATACATGTTCGTTGTTAATTTAAAGCGTCGATCCACAACTGTTCAAAAGTATGGCGATATACATCAAATTTAATGAACTATTGGCGCACCCTTTAATTTATAATTTGTAATATTATACTTGCCACTGTAACGGCCATAGCACTCGATATTGCGTCAAATTTACAAGCGTTTATCTAAAACGGTTCAAGAGATAGGCTCATATAAGTAAATCTTCATCAAATATGGGACACCCATTAATTTCTAAATTCAAATTATAAACTCGTGGATATAGCGGATTTAGCAATACAGGTCTCTTTTAAGTTTAAGCGTTCTGTCTATAACGGTTCGAAAGTTTGGTCACATACACAAAATTACATTAACTATTGGAGCACCCTTTAACTTCCAAATCCAAATTTTATACTTGTTGTTATAGCGGACTTAGCTATACATGTTCGTTGTAAATTTCAAGCGTCTATCTACAACTGTTCAAAAGTATGGCCATATACATCCAATTTAATGAACAACTGGCGCACCCATTAATTTATAATTTGTAATATTATACTTGTCACTATAACGGCCATAGCAATCAACATTGCGTCAAATTTACAAGCGTGTATCTATAACGGTTCAAGAGATAGGCTCATATAAGTAAATATTCATCAATTTTGTTGGAACAAATGTAAGAGAGTAAAATTAACGGTAATATGCAAAAAAACAGGTTTTGCAAATGTAAGAGAGTAAAATTAACGGTAATATGCAAAAAAACAGGTTTTGCAAAATTTGTCTTTTACAACGTTATTCGCGGCTTTGCTTCAATTATGGGAAACTTTTCAATTTTTAAATTCAAATTATAAACTCGTTGATATAGTGGATTTAGCAATACAGGTCTCTTTTAAGTTTCAGCGTTCTGTCTATAACGGTTCGAAAGTTTGGTCACATAGATAAAATAACATTAACTATTGGAGCACCCTTTAACTTCCAAATCCAAATTTTATACTTGTTGTTATAGCGGACTTAGCTATACATGTTCGTTGTAAATTTCAAGCGTCGATCCACAACTGTTCAAAAGTATGGCGATATACATCAAATTTAATGAACTATTGGCGCACCCTTTAATTTATAATTTGTAATATTATACTTGTCACTATAACGGCCATAGCACTCGATATTGCGTCAAATTTACAAGCGTTTATCTAAAACGGTTCAAGAGATAGGCTCATATAAGTAGAAATTATGGGACACCCTTTAATTTCTAAATTCAAATTATAAACTCGTGGATATAGCGGATTTAGCAATACAGGTCTCTTTTAAGTTTCAGCGTTCTGTCTATAACGGTTGGAAAGTTTGGTCACATACACAAAATTACATTAACTATTGGAGCACCCTTTAACTTCCAAATCCAAATTTTATACTTGTTGTTATATCGGACTTAGCTATACATGTTCGTTGTAAATTTCAAGCGGCGATCCACAACTGTTCAAAAGTATGGCCATATACATCAAATTTAATGAACTATTGGCGCACCCTTTAATTAATAATTTGTAATATTATACTTGTCACTATAACGGCCATAGCAATCGATATTGCGTCAAATTTACAAGCGTTTATCTATAACGGTTCAAGAGATAGGCTCATACAAGTAAATCTTCATAAAGTATGGGACACCCTTTAATTTCTAAATTCCAATTATAAACTCGTGGATATAGCGGATTTAGCAATACAGGTCTCTTTTAAGTTTCAGCGTTCTGTCTATAACGGTTCGAAAGTTTGGTCACATACACAAAATTACATTAACTATTGGAGCACCCTTTAACTTCCAAATCCAAATTTTATACTTGTTGCTATAGCGGACTTAGCTATACAGGTTCGGGTGTAAATTTCAAGCATCTATCTACAACTGTTCAAAAGTATGGCCATATACATCAAATTTAATGAACTACTGGCGCACCCTTTAATTTATAATTTGTAATATTATACTTGTGACTATAACGGCCATAGCAATCAACATTGCGTTAAATTTACAAGCGTTTTTCTATAACGGTTCAAGAGATAGGCTCATATAAGTTAATATTCATCAATTATGGGACACCCTTCAATTTTTAAATTCAAATTATAAACTCGTTGATATAGCGGATTTAGCAATACAGGTCTCTTTTAAGTTTCAGCGTTCTGTCTATAACGGTTCGCAAGTCTGGTCACATACACAAAATAACATTAATTATTGGAACACCCTTTAACTTCCAAATCTAAATTTTATACTTGTTGTTATAGCGGACTTAGCTATACAGGTTCGGTTGTAAATTTCAAGCGTCTATCTACAACTGTTCAAAAGTATGGCCATATACATCCAATTTAATGAACTACTGGCGCACCCATTAATTTATAATTTGTAATATTATACTTGTCACTATAACGGCCATAGCAATCGACATTGCGTCAAATTTACAAGCGTGTATCTATAACGATTCAAGAGATAGGCTCATATAAGTAAATATTCATCAATTGAAGGATCGCCGCGAATAACGTTGCAAATGACAAAATAATAATTTTTCAGGAGAGCAAAAAAACGTATTTAAATGGTTTGATTATCTCCACTGACTGACTCATTGTAATTGCGTTTTGACGGTGATAAAATGCATAATTTTAATGTTGTTGGAACAAATGTAAAAGAGTAAAATTAACGGTAATATGCAAAAAAACAGGTTTTGCAAAATTTGTCTTTTACAACGTTATTCGCGGCTTTGCTTCAATTATGGGACACTTTTCAATTTTTAAATTCAAATTATAAACTCGTTGATATAGTGGATTTAGCAATACAGGTCTCTTTTAAGTTTCAGCGTTCTGTCTATAACGGTTCGAAAGTTTGGTCACATAGACCAAATAACAGTAACTATTGGAGTACCCTTTAACTTCCAAATCCAAATTTTATACTTGTTGTAATAGCGGACTTAGCTATACTTCTTCGTTGTAAATTTCAAGCGGCGATCCACAACTGTTCAAAAGTATGGCCATATACATCAAATTTAATGAACTATTGGCGCACCCTTTAATTTATAATTTGTAATATTATACTTGTCACTATAACGGCCATAGCACTCGATATTGCGTGAAATTTACAAGCGTTTATCTAAAACGGTTCAAGGAATAGGCTCATATAAGTAGAAATTAAGGGACACCCTTTAATTTCTAAATTCAAGTTATAAACTCGTGGATATAGCGGATTTAGCAATACAGGTCTCTTTTAAGTTTCAGCGTTCTGTCTATAACGGTTCGAAAGTTTGGTCACATACACAAAATTACATTAACTATTGGAGCACCCTTTAACTTCCAAATCCAAATTTTATACTTGTTGTTATATCGGACTTAGCTATACATGTTCGTTGTAAATTTCAAGCGGCGATCCACAACTGTTCAAAAGTATGGCCATATACATCAAATTTAATGAACTATTGGCGCACCCTTTAATTAATAATTTATAATATTATACTTGTCACTATAACGGCCATAGCAATCGATATTGCGTCAAATTTACAAGCGTTTATCTATAACGGTTCAAGAGATAGGCTCATACAAGTAAATCTTCATCAAGTATGGGACACCCTTTAATTTCTAAATTCAAATTATAAGCTCGTTGATATAACGAATTTAGCAATACAGGTCTCTTTAAGTTTCAGCTTTCTGTCTATAACGGTTCGAAAGTTTGATCACATTCTAAATATTACATTAACTTTTGGAACACCCTTTAACTTCTACTTCCAAATTTTATACTTATTGTTATAGCGGAGTTAGCTATACAGGTTCGGTTGTAAATTTCAAGCGTCTATCTACAACTGTTCAAAAGTATGGCCATATACATCCAATTTAATGAACTACTGGCGCACCCTTTAATTTATAATTTGTAATATTATACTTGTCACTATAACGGCCATAGCAATCTACATTGCGTCAAATTTACAAGCGTTTGTCTATAACGGTTCAAGAAATACGCTCATATAAGTAAATCTTCATCAATTATGGGACACCCTTTAATTTCTAAATTCTAATTATAAACTCGTTGATATAGCGGACTTAGCAATACAGGTCTCTTATAAGTTTAGCGTTCTGGCTATAACGGTTTTATAGTTTGATCACATACACATAATTACATTAACTATTGGAACACCCTTTAACTTCCAAATCCAAATTTTATACTTGTTGTTATAGCGGACTTTGCTATACAGGTTTGGTTGTAAATTTCAAGCATCTATCTACAACTGTTCAACAGTATGGCCATATACATCAAATTTAATGAACTACTGGCGCACCCTTTAATTTATAATTTGTAATATTATACTTGTCACTATAACGGCCATAGCAATTGACATTGCACAAATTCACAAGCGTTTATCTATAACGGTTCAAGAATTAGGCTCATATAAGTAAATCTTCATCAATTATGGGACACCCTTTAATTTCTAAATTCAAATTATAAACTCGTTGGTATAGCGGATTTAGCAATACAGGTCTCTTTTAAGTTTTAGCCTTCTGTCTATAACGATTCGAAAGTTTGGTCACATAGACAAAATAACATTAACTATTGGAGCACCCTTTAACTTCCAAATCCAAATTTTATACTTGTTGTTATAGCGGTCTTAGCTATACATGTTCGTTGTAAATTTCAAGCGTCCATCCACAACTGTTCAAAAGTATGGCGATATACATCAAATTTAATGAACTATTAGCGCACCCTTTAATTTATAATTTGTAATATTATACTTGTCACTATAACGGCCATAGCACTCGATATTGCGTCAAATTTACAAGCGTTTATCTAAAACGGTTCAAGAGATAGGCTCATATAAGTAAATCTTCATCAAATATGGGACACCCTTTAATTTATAAATTCAAATTATAAACTCGTGGATATAGCGGATTTAGCAATACAGGTCTCTTTTAAGTTTCAGCGTTCTGTCTATAACGGTTCGAAAGTTTGATCACATACACAAAATTACATTAACTATTGGAGCACCCTTTAACTTCCAAATCCAAATTTTATACTTGTTGTTATAGCGGACTTAGCTATACATGTTCGTTGTAAATTTCAAGCGTCTATCTACAACTGTTCAAAAGTATGGCCATATACATCCAATTTAATGAACTACTGGCGCACCCATTAATTTATAATTTGTAATATTATACTTGTCACTATAACGGCCATAGCACTCGATATTGCGTCAAATTTACAAGCGTTTATCTAAAGCGGTTCAAGAGATAGGCTCATATAAGTAGAAATTATGGGACACCCTTTAATTTCTAAATTCAAATTATAAACTCGTGGATATAGCGGATTTAGCAATACAGGTCTCTTTTAAGTTTCAGCGTTCTGTCTATAACGGTTCGAAAGTTTGGTCACATACACAAAATTACATTAACTATTGGAGCACCCTTTAACTTCCAAATCCAAATTTTATACTTGTTGTTATATCGGACTTAGCTATACATGTTCGTTGTAAATTTCAAGCGGCGATCCACAACTGTTCAAAAGTATGGCCATATACATCAAATTTAATGAACTATTGGCGCACCCTTTAATTAATAATTTGTAATATTATACTTGTCACTATAACGGCCATAGCAATCGATATTGCGTCAAATTTACAAGCGTTTATCTATAACGGTTCAAGAGATAGGCTCATACAAGTAAATCTTCATCAAGTATGGGACACCCTTTAATTTCTAAATTCAAATTATAAGCTCGTTGATATAGCGGATTTAGCAATACAGGTCTCTTTAAGTTTCAGCTTTCTGTCTATAACGGTTCGAAAGTTTGATCACATACTAAATATTACATTAACTTTTGGAACACCCTTTAACTTCCACTTCCAAATTTTATATTTATTGTTATAGCGGACTTAGCTTTACAGGTTCGGTTGTAAATTTCAAGCGTCTATCTACAACTGTTCAAAAGTATGGCCATATACATCCAATTTAATGAACTACTGGCGCACCCTTTAATTTATAATTTGTAATATTATACTTGTCACTATAACGGCCATAGCAATCTACATTGCGTCAAATTTACAAGCGTTTATCTACAACGGTTCAAAAATAGGCTCATATAAGTAAATCTTCATCAATTATGGGACACCCTTTAATTTCTAAATTCAAATTATAAACTCGTTGGTATAGCGGATTTAGCAATAAAAGTCTCTTTAAAGTTTAGGATTCTGTCTATAACGGTTCGAAAGTTTGATCACATACTAAATATTATATTAACTTTTGGAACACCCTTTAACTTCCACTTCCAAATTTTATACTTATTGTTATAGCGGACTTAGCTATACAGGTTCGGTTGTAAATTTCAAGCGTCTATCTACAACTGTTCAAAAGTATGGCCATATACATCCAATTTAATGAACTACTGGCGCACCCTTTAATTTATAATTTGTAATATTATTCTTGTCACTATAAAGGCCATAGCAATCTACATTACGTCAAATTTACAGGCGTTTGTCTATAACGGTTCAAGAAATACGCTCATATAAGTAAATCTTCATCAATTATGGGACACCCTTTAATTTCTAAATTTAAATTATAAACTCGTTGATATAGCGGACTTAGCAATACAGGTCTCTTATAAGTTTAGCGTTCTGTCTATAACGGTTTTATAGTTTGATCACATACACATAATTACATTAACTATTGGAACACCCTTTAACTTCCAAATCCAAATTTTATACTTGTTGTTATAGCGGACTTAGCTATACAGGTTCGGTTGTAAATTTCAAGCATCTATCTACAACTGTTCAACAGTATGGCCATATACATCAAATTTAATGAACTACTGGCGCACCCTTTAATTTATAATTTGTAATATTATACTTGTCACTATAACGGCCATAGCAATCAACATTGCGTCAAATTTACAAGCGTGTATCTATAACGGTTCAAGAGATAGGCTCATATAAGTAAATATTCATCAATTGAAGGATCGCCGCGAATAACGTTGCAAATTACAAAATAATAATTTTTCAGGAGAGCAAAAAAACGTATTTAAATGGTTTGATTATCTCCACTGACTGACTCATTGTAATTGCGTTTTGACGGTGATAAAATGCATAATTTTAATGTTGTTGGAACAAATGTAAGAGAGTAAAATTAACGGTAATATGCAAAAAAAAAGGTTTTGCAAATGTAAGAGAGTAAAATTAACGGTAATATGCAAAAAAACAGGTTTTGCAAAATTTGTCTTTTACAACGTTATTCGCGGCTTTGCTTCAATTATGGGACACTTTTCAATTTTTAAATTCAAATTATAAACTCGTTGATATAGTGGATTTAGCAATACAGGTCTCTTTTAAGTTTCAGCGTTCTGTCTATAACGGTTCGAAAGTTTGGTCACATAGATAAAATAACATTAACTATTGGAGCACCCTTTAACTTCCAAATCCAAATTTTATACTTGTTGTTATAGCGGACTTAGCTATACATGTTCGTTGTAAATTTCAAGCGTCGATCCACAACTGTTCAAAAGTATGGCGATATACATCAAATTTAATGAACTATTGGCGCACCCTTTAATTTATAATTTGTAATATTATACTTGTCACTATAACGGCCATAGCACTCGATATTGCGTCAAATTTACAAGCGTTTATCTAAAACGGTTCAAGAGATAGGCTCATATAAGTAGAAATTATGGGACACCCTTTAATTTCTAAATTCAAATTATAAACTCGTGGATATAGCGGATTTAGCAATACAGGTCTCTTTTAAGTTTCAGCGTTCTGTCTATAACGGTTCGAAAGTTTGGTCACATACACAAAATTACATTAACTATTGGAGCACCCTTTAACTTCCAAATCCTAATTTTATACTTGTTGTTATATCGGACTTAGCTATACATGTTCGTTGTAAATTTCAAGCGGCGATCCACAACTGTTCAAAAGTATGGCCATATACATCAAATTTAATGAACTATTGGCGCACCCTTTAATTAATAATTTGTAATATTATACTTGTCACTATAACGGCCATAGCAATCGATATTGCGTCAAATTTACAAGCGTTTATCTATAACGGTTCAAGAGATAGGCTCATACAAGTAAATCTTCATCAAGTATGGGACACCCTTTAATTTCTAAATTCCAATTATAAACTCATAGATATAGCGGTTTTAGCAATACAGGTCTCTTTTAAGTTTAGCGTTCTGTCTATAACGGTTCGAAAGTTTGATCACATACACAAAATTACATTAACTATTGGAGCACCCTTTAACTTCCAAATCCAAATTTTATACTTGTTGTTATAGCGGACTTAGCTATACAGGTTCGGTTGTAAATTTCAAGCGTCTATCTACAACTGTTCAAAAGTATGGCCATATACATCCAATTTAATGAACTACTGGCGCACCCATTAATTTATAATTTGTAATATTATACTTGTCACTATAACGGCCATAGCAATCTATATCTATAACGGTTCAAGAGATAGGCTCATATAAGTAAATATTTATCAATTGAAGGATCGCCGCGAATAACGTTGCAAATGACAAAATAATAATTTTTCAGGAGAGCAAAAAAACGTATTTAAATGGTTTGATTATCTCCACTGACTGACTCATTGTAATTGCGTTTTGACGGTGATAAAATGCATAATTTTAATGTTGTTGGAACAAATGTAAGAGAGTAAAATTAACGGTAATATGCAAAAAAACAGGTTTTGCAAAATTTGTCTTTTACAACGTTATTCGCGGCTTTGCTTCAATTATGGGACACTTTTCAATTTTTAAATTCAAATTATAAACTCGTTGATATAGTGGATTTAGCAATACAGGTCTCTTTTATGTTTCAGCGTTCTGTCTATAACGGTTCGAATGTTTGGTCACATAGACAAAATAACATTAACTATTGGAGCACCCTTTAACTTCCAAATCCAAATTTTATACTTGTTGTTATAGCGGACTTAGCTATACATGTTCGTTGTAAATTTCAAGCGTCGATCCACAACTGTTCAAAAGTATGGCGATATACATCAAATTTAATGAACTATTGGCGCACCCTTTAATTTATAATTTGTAATATTATACTTGTCACTATAACGGCCATAGCACTCGATATTGCGTCAAATTTACAAGCGTTTATCTAAAACGGTTCAAGAGATAGGCTCATATAAGTAGAAATTATGGGACACCCTTTAATTTCTAAATTCAAATTATAAACTCGTGGATATAGCGGATTTAGCAATACAGGTCTCTTTTAAGTTTCAGCGTTCTGTCTATAACGGTTCGAAAGTTTGGTCACATACACAAAATTACAATAACTATTGGAGCACCCTTTAGCTTCCAAATCCAAATTTTATACTTGTTGTTATAGCGGACTTAGCTATACATGTTCGTTGTAAATTTCAAGCGTCTATCTACAACTGTTCAAAAGTATGGCCATATACATCCAATTTAATGAACTACTGGCGCACCCTTTAATTTATAATTTGTAATATTATACTTGTCACTATAACGGCCATAGCAATCTACATTGCGTCAAATTTACAAGCGTTTATCTATAACGGTTCAAGAATTAGGCTCATATAAGTAAATCTTCATCAATTATGGGACACCCTTTAATTTCTAAATTCAAATTATAAGCTCGTTGATATAGCGGATTTAGCAATACAGGTCTCTTTAAGTTTCAGCTTTCTGTCTATAACGGTTCGAAAGTTTGATCACATACTAAATATTACATTAACTTTTGGAACACCCTTTAACTTCCACTTCCAAATTTTATACTTATTGTTATAGCGGACTTAGCTATACAGGTTCGGTTGTAAATTTCAAGCGTCTATCTACAACTGTTCAACAGTATGGCCATATACATCAAATTTAATGAACTACTGGCGCACCCTTTAATTTATAATTTGTAATATTATACTTGTCACTATAACGGCCATAGCAATTAACATTGCACAAATTCACAAGCGTTTATCTATAACGGTTCAAGAGATAGGCTCATACAAGTAAATCTTCATCAAGTATGGGACACCCTTTAATTTCTAAATTCAAATTATAAGCTCGTTGATATAGCGGATTTAGCAATACAGGTCTCTTTTAAGTTTCAGCCTTCTGTCTATAACGATTCGAAAGTTTGGTCACATACACAAAATTACATTAACTATTGGAGCACCCTTTAACTTCCAAATCCAAATTTTATACTTGTTGTTATAGCGGACTTAGCTATACATGTTCGTTGTAAATTTCAAGCGTCTATCTACAACTGTTCAAAAGTATGGCCATATACATCAAATTTAATGAACTACTGGCGCACCCATTAATTTATAATTTGTAATATTATACTTGTCACTATAACGGCCATAGCAATCGACATTGCGTCAAATTTACAAGCGTGTATCTATAACGGTTCATGAGATAGGCTTATATAAGAAGAAATTATGGGACACCCTTTAATTTCTAAATTCAAATTATAAACTCGTGGATATAGCGGATTTAGCAATACAGGTCTCTTTTAAGTTTCAGCGTTCTGTCTATAACGGTTCGAAAGTTTGGTCACATACACAAAATTACATTAACTATTGGAGCACCCTTTAACTTCCAAATCCAAATTTTATACTTGTTGTTATATCGGACTTAGCTATACATGTTCGTTGTAAATTTCAAGCGGCGATCCACAACTGTTCAAAAGTATGGCCATATACATCAAATTTAATGAACTATTGGCGCACCCTTTAATTAATAATTTGTAATATTATACTTGTCACAATAACGGCCATAGCAATCGTTATTGCGTCAAATTTACAAGCGTTTATCTATAACGGTTCAAGAGATAGGCTCATACAAGTAAATCTTCATCAAGTATGGGACACCCTTTAATTTCTAAATTCAAATTATAACCTCGTTGATATAGCGGATTTAGCAATACAGGTCTCTTTAAGTTTCAGCTTTCTGTCTATAACGGTTCGAAAGTTTGATCACATACTAAATATTACATTAACTTTTGGAACACCCTTTAACTTCCACTTCCAAATTTTATACTTATTGTTATAGCGGACTTAGCTATACAGGTTCGGTTGTAAATTTCAAGCGTCTATCTACAACTGTTCAAAAGTATGGCCTTATACATCCAATTTAATGAACTACTGGCGCACCCTTTAATTTATAATTTGTAATATTATACTTGTCACTATAACGGCCATAGCAATCTACATTGCGTCAAATTTACAAACGTTTATCTATAACGGTTCAAAAATAGGCTCATATAAGTAAATCTTCATCAATTGTGGGACACCCTTTAATTTCTAAATTCAAATTATAAACTCGTTGGTATAGCGGATTTAGTAATACAGGTCTCTTTAAAGTTTAGGATTCTGTCTATAACGGTTCGAAAGTTTGATCACATACTAAATATTATATTAACTTTTAGAACACCCTTTAACTTCCACTTCCAAATTTTATACTTATTGTTATAGCGGACTTAGCTATACAGGTTCGGTTGTAAATTTCAAGCGTCTATCTACAACTGTTCAAAAGTATGGCCATATACATCCAATTTAATGAACTACTGGCGCACCCTTTAGTTTATAATTTGTAATATTATTCTTGTCACTATAACGGCCATAGCAATCTACATTACGTCAAATTTACAGGCGTTTGTCTATAACGGTTCAAGAAATACGCTCATATAAGTAAATCTTCATCAATTATGGGACACCCTTTAATTTCTAAATTCAAATTATAAACTCGTTGATATAGCGGACTTAGCAATACAGGTCTCTTATAAGTTTAGCGTTCTGTCTATAACGGTTTTATAGTTTGATCACATACACATAATTACATTAACTATTGGAACACCCTTTTACTTCCAAATCCAAATTTTATACTGGTTGTTATAGCGGACTTAGCTATACATGATCGGTTGTAAATTTCAAACATCTATCTACAACTGTTCAACAGTATGGCCATATACATCAAATTTAATGAACTACTGGCGCACCCTTTAATTTATAATTTGTAATATTATACTTGTCACTATAACGGCCATAGCAATTGACATTGCACAAATTCACAAGCGTTTATCTATAACGGTTCAAGAATTAGGCTCATATAAGTAAATCTTCATCAATTATGGGACAGCCTTTAATTTCTAAATTCAAATTATAAACTCGTTGGTATAGCGGATTTAGCAATACAGGTCTCTTTTAAGTTTCAGCCTTCTGTCTATAACGATTCGAAAGTTTGGTCACATAGACAAAATAACATTAACTATTGGAGCACCCTTTAACTTCCAAATCCAAATTTTATACTTGTTGTTATAGCGGTCTTAGCTATACATGTTCGTTGTAAATTTCAAGCGTCGATCCACAACTGTTCAAAAGTATGGCGATATACATCAAATTTAATGAACTATTGGCGCACCCTTTAATTTATAATTTGTAATATTATACTTGTCACTATAACGGCCATAGCACTCGATATTGCCTCAAATTTACAAGCGTTTATCTAAAACGGTTCAAGAGATAGGCTCATATAAGTAAATCTTCATCAAATATGGGACACCCTTTAATTTCTAAATTCAAATTATAAACTCGTGGATATAGCGGATTTAGCAATACAGGTCTCTTTTAAGTTTCAGCGTTCTGTCTATAACGGTTCGAAAGTTTGGTCACATACTAAATATTACATTAACTTTTGGAACACCCTTTAACTTCCACTTCCAAATTTTATACTTATTGTTATAGCGGACTTAGCTATACAGGTTCGGTTGTAAATTTCAAGCGTCTATCTACAACTGTTCAAAAGTATGGCCATATACATCCAATGTAATGAACTACTGGCGCACCCTTTAATTTATAATTTGTAATATTATTCTTGTCACTATAACGGCCATAGCAATCTCATATAAGTTAATATTCATCAATTATGGGACACCATTCAATTTTTAAATTCAAATTATAAACTCGTTGATATAATTATAATTATAATTTGTAATATTATACTTGTCACTATAACGGCCGTAGCACTCGATATTTCGTCAAATTTACAAGCGTTTATCTAAAACGGTTCAAGACATAGGCTCATATAAGTAATTCTTTATCAAATATGGGACACCCTTTAATTTCTAAATTCAAATTATAAACTCGTGGATATAGCGGATTTAGCAATACAGGTCTCTTTTAAGTTTCAGCGTTCTGTCTATAACGGTTCCTAAATTTGGTCACATACACAAAATTACATTAACTATTGGAGCACCCTTTAACTTCCAAATCCAAATTTTATACTTGTTGTTATAGCGGACTTAGCTATACATGTTCGTTGTAAGTTTCAAGCGGCGATCCACAACTGTTCAAAAATATGGCCATATACATCAAATTTAATGAACTATTGGCGCACCCTTTAATTAATAATTTGTAATATTATTCTTGTCACTATAACGGCCATAGCAATCGATATTGCGTCAAATTTACAAGCGTTTATCTATAACGGTTCAAGAGATAGGCTCATATAAGTAAATCTTCATCAAGTATGGGACACCCTTTAATTTCTAAATTCAAATTATAAGCTCGTTGATATAGCGGATTTAGCAATACAGGTGTCTTTTAAGTTTCAACGTTCTGTCTATAACGGTTCGAAAGTTTGATCACATACTAAATATTACATTAACTTTTGGAACACCCTTTAACTTCTACTTCCAAATTTTATACTTATTGTTATAGCGGACTTAGCTATACAGGTTCGGTTGTAAATTTCAAGCGTCTATCTACAACTGTTCAACAGTATGGCCATATACATCAAATTTAATGAACTACTGGCGCACCCTTTAATTTATAATTTGTAATATTATACTTGTCACTATAACGGCCATAGCAATCGACATTGCGTCAAATTTAAAAGCGTTTATTTATCTTCATCAATTATGGGACACCCTTTAATTTCTAAATTCAAATTATAAACTTGTTGATATAGCGGTTTTAAAGCTTGATCATATACACATAATTACATTAACTATTGGACCACCCTTTAACACCAAAATCTAAATTTTATATTTGTTCTTATAGCGGACTTAGCTGTACAGGTTCGGTTGAAAATTTCAAGCGTCTATCTACAACTCTTCAAAAGTATGGCCATATACATTAAATTTAATGAACTATTGGCGCACCCTTTAATTTATAATTTGTAATATTATACTTGTCACTATAACGGCCATAGCAATCGACATTGCGTCAAATTTACAAACGTTTATCTATAACGGTTCAAGAGATAGGCTCATATAAGTAAATCTTCATCAATTATGGGACACCCTTTAATTTCTAAATTCAAATTATTAACTCGTTGATATAGCGGATTTAGCAATACAGGTCTGTTTTAAGTTTAGCGTTCTGTCTATAACGGTTCGAAAGTTTGATCACATACTAAATATTACATTAACTTTTGGAACACCCTTTAACTTCCACTTCCAAATTTTATACTTATTGTTATAGCGGACTTAGCTATACAGGTTCGGTTGTAAATTTCAAGCGTCTATCTACAACTGTTTAAAAGTATGGCCATATACATCCAATTTAATGAACTACTGGCGCACCCTTTAATTTATAATTTGTAATATTATTCTTGTCACTATAACAGCCATAGCAATCTACATTGCGTCAAGTTCACAAGCGTTTATCTATAACGGTTCAAGAATTAGGCTCATATAAGTAAATCTTCATCAATTATGGGACACCCTTTAATTTCTAAATTCAAATTATAAACTCGTTGATATAGCGGATTTATCTTTACAGGTCTCTTTTAAGTTTCAGCCTTCTGTCTATAACGGTTCGAAAGTTTGGTCACATAGACAAAATAACATTAACTATTGGAGCACCCTTTAAACTTCCAAAACCAAAGTTTATACTTGTTGTTATAGCGGACTTAGCTCTACATGTTCGTTGTAAATTTCAAGCGTCGATCCACAACTGTTCAAAAGTATGGCCATATACATCAAATTTAATGAACTACTGGCGCACCCTTTAATTTATAATTTGTAATATTATACTTGTCACTATAACGGCCATAGCAATCGACATTGCGTCAAATTTACAAACGTTTATCTATAACGGTTCAAGAGATAGGCTCATATAAGTAAATATTAATCAATTATGGGACACCCTTTAATTTCTAAATTCAAATTATAAGCTCGTTGATATAGCGGATTTAGCAATACAGGTCTCTTTTAAGTTTAAGCGTTCTGTCTATAACGGTTCGAAAGTTTGGTCACATACACAAAATTACATTAACTATTGGAGCACCCTTTAACTTCCAAATCCAAATTTTATACTTGTTGTTATAGCGGACTTAGCTATACAAGTTCGTTGTAAATTTCAAGCGTCTATCCACAACTGTTTAAAAGTATGGCCATATACATCAAATTTAATGAACTATTGGCGCACCCTTTAATTTATTATTTGTAATATTATACTTGTCACTATAACGGCCATAGCAATCTACATTGCGTCAAATGTACAAGTGTTTATATATAACGGTTCAAGAAATAGGCTCATATAAGTAAATCTTCATCAATTATGGGACACCCTTTAATTTCTAAATTCAAATTATAAACTCGTTGATATAGCGGATTTAGCAATACAGGTCTCTTTTAAGTTTAGCGTTCTGTCTATAACGGTTCGAAAGTTTGATCACATACACAAAATTACATTAACTTTTGGAACACCCTTCAACTTCCACTTCCAAATTTTATACTTTTTGTTATAGCGGACTTAGCTATACAGGTTCGGTTGTAAATTTCAAGCGTCTATCTACAACTGTTCAAAAGTATGGCCATATACATCCGATTTAATGAACTACTGGCGCACCCTTTAATTTATAATTTGTAATATTATACTTGTCACTATAACGGCCATAGCAATCTACATTGCGTCACATTTACAAGTGTTTTTCTATAACGGTTTAAGAAATACGCTCATATAAGTAAATCTTCATCAATTATGGGACACCCTTTAATTTCTAAATTCAAATTATTAACTCGTTGATATAGCGGATTTAGCAATACAGGTCTCTTTTAAGTTTAGCGTTCTGTCTATAACGGTTCGAAAGTTTGATAAGATACACATAATAACATTAACTATTGGAACACCCTTTAACTTCCAAATCCAAATTTTATACTTGTTGTTATAGCGGACTTAGGTATACAGGTTCGGTTGTAAATTTCAAGCGTCTATCTACAACTGTTCAACAGTATGGCTATATACATCAAATTTAATGAACTACTGGTGCAGCCTTTAATTTATAATTTGTAATCTTATACTTGTCACTATAACGGCCATAGCAATCGACATTTATGTATTTATTTTTTTTTATTTATTTTTTTTTTATTTATTTATTTACCTATCATGACTTTAAGAATGAAATTCTTTTACAGTCCAGTGGTATTACATAACGGGCAATGGTATTACATAAAAATTACAATATAGCAATTTGTATTAAAAACTAACAAAAAAATTTAAAAATTAAGAAAACAAATAAATTAAAAACAAAAAAAAAAAAACTAAATAAATAATAAGGAATGGAATAATAATAAAAAATAAAAATTAAAATATTTAGCAAGAATATAAAAAAGTGATGGAATAGAATAACTTTATTAGAAAAATTTAGTCGATGAAGAATAAGATAGAAAGAGGGAGAATGAGTTGGACTATATATCATGAGGGATTTCTTAAAACACTGTCTGTCAGCAATGAGATTTATGTTTGCGGGTAATGAGTTCCAGAGCTTTATGGCATTGATGAAGAAGAATCTACTTGCGCTTAGATGGTTGTACCTTGGTGGTATTAACAACAAACCCCTGGCTGACCTTCCAAATGAGATTTTGTTAAACAAATAGCCAGGTGATTGGACACTTATTAATTTGTGCAGAAAAATCAAGTTGCGCATTTTTAGATAGTCCAATAGGTCACAACTAAGAATCATACTTCTCCAGGACGAGATACTACTAAATCTGTGAATACCATATACATATCGCGTAGCATTGTTGAATGAAACTTCTAACTTATGAAGCGAATTCGAGTCTAATTTGCTATATACCTCAGCAGAGCTAGTGATAATAGGTACAATTAGTTGTAATACAAGACTTTTCTTTACATCTATTGGTGTGTAATTTAAGGTTATTCTTAAATTACGTAGTGTTAGATACACTCTACGCACTGTATTGTTAATGTGATCACAGCATGTTAACGACGAGTTGAGGATAAATCCTAAATATTTAACTTTTCCCACATAAACAAGTGGAGTATCACCTAACTTAACAGTTGGAAGCTGGTTGAAATGGAGCTTGTTCCTGCTAATGGGTAAAAGAACCGATTTGGTTGGGTTAAGCGTAAGGTTGTTCCTTTTAGCCCACATGCAAACATCATTTAGGTCCTCATTAAGTTTATAACACATATCGTCAACAAGACCAATGCGGCAACATGTGTAAAGCTGGATATCATCAGCATACGCATGAATATTAACAAATTTAACTACATTAAAAATATCGTTGATAAAAATACTGAACAGCAAAGGCCCAAGAACTGAGCCTTGTGGAACTCCAGAATTCACGCACACAAAGCTTGACTCCCTCGAACCAACAACCTCTTTCTGTAAACGTTCAGATATGTAGTTTCTTATTAGCAACACTGCGCAGTGGTTAAACCCAAAGAAGCATTCTAGTTTTTTACAAAGAATTGCATGATTAACTCTATCAAACGCCTTTGAGAAATCTAATAAGCACATAAGGGAAAAGTCACCCATATCATAAGCCGGTCTGATATCATCAATTACTTTTAGCACTGCAGTAGTACAACTATGGTTTGAACGAAACCCAGATTGCAGCGGAGACAGCAAACAATTTACATTAATTAAATCAATCATTTGTCGAGACATTATTGTTTCACAAACTTTTCCAAGAACAGGAAGTATACTTATTGGCCTAAAGTCACTAAGGGCAGACGGTAAGTTCGTTTTTGCAACCGGTATAATCCTACCAATTTTCCATACTTTAGGGAAGGTAGAAGTTGTGAAGCAATGATTTATGATATGTGTAATAAATCCAACAACATACGGTAAAATTATTTTTAGAAATCGTATACATACACCATCCTCACCAATAGCATTAGAGCGAATGCTCATCACAGTTCTAAAGACTTCGTCATCAGAAACAGTGGAGAACCGGAACTTATTCGGGCAATAATACGTAGGCTGAATAGTAGATAAGTCCGGTTTGTTTGGATCATTTACAGAAAAGAACTCGTTTAGAGTTTTAGGATCTAAAAGGCAATCCGAGTTTCCTCTCGAAAAGACACCTAAACTTTTGATATTTTTCCAAAGCTTACCAGATGGTAAGGACGTGCTTAGCTTTCGTGAAAAATAAAGTTTCTTTGCTTCTCTTGTAGCCAAGTTAGCTCGATTTCTAGCCCTGTTATATAAAGCTCTGTTACAATTAGATGGGTTTTTTTCCATCTATTATAACAGAAATTGCGCTCACGAATTAACTGCTTCACAGTTGTATTAAACCACGGACAAGAACAATTTTTGATGTATAAAGTACGCACTGGTAAATGTTGGTTATAAATTTCTAGAACTGATGTTAGAAAAACATCTAACTTATCATCTACTGTTGACTCATACCAGCAATCAGTTAAGTTGTGATTAAGAAGGTCAGAAAATAACAGGATAATTAATTGATTTGAAGTCTCTATACGATATCTAACGTGAAGTCTCAGTTTTATTAAGATTTATATTAACAGAGCAAAACAGAAGGTCATGATCTGATACAAATGATATTTGATCAAATAACAGTAAGCAGTTAGCATCTGATAGCAGAAACAAATCAAGTTAGCTTGGGACACAATTTGTTGAAAAACGTGTAGGCATTTGGCGATTAACAATTGAGAGACCAACCGAACTTACGTAGTTAAGCAAATTTACTTTATGATTATCATCACTGAACAAATTAATATTAAAATCCCCACAAGTGACATAAAAATTATAATCTATAATATAGGTGGCAAAATCAGTAAAAAAAGGACTAAGATCATATTTTTTGTTGGGGTTATATACACATGACACCAGAACTCTAGTTTTATTGTCATAAATTTCAATGTCAAGAAATTCAACTCCTGGTTCAAGGTTGATTGATTTGCTGACATATTTAGATTTAATACTGGACTTGCAATATATAGCTACGCCACCACCTATTTTGTCACTCCCATTGTTATGATAGAGAGTATATCCCTTTATATCATAATAAGCAGTAGACACATCATTATGAAACCAAGTTTCAGTTACACAAATAACATCAATATTTGAATTTTCAAAGGTAAACCTCACATCATCTAACTTTAAACCATGCAGACTTCTAGCATTGAAGTGAACTATGTTTAAGCCATTTCTTTGTTTAGAGAGAATATTCAATAAAGCAGAATTCCTTTCAGCAACACTATATCTTCGATCAAGCTGACACATCAAAAACCATTACACAGACAGGGTCAAGAACGAAGAATGTTACACGTGAGAATATAGAACAATAGAGGTATGAAAAATAGCTGTAAAGATTAAAGGAGTACAAATAGAAAACATTAAGTAGAGTTACACATCGGTTCATAAAAATAACAGTCATGGTAATTATAATAAAAATAATCATAATAATAACAATATTAATAAAGATAATTAAGGTCATAACAATTGAAATAATAGAAACAATAACAAATTGCATTGCGTCAAATTTACAAGCGTTTATCTATAACGGTTTAAGAGATAGGCTCATATAAGTAAATACTCATCAATTACGGGACACCCTTTAATTTTTAAATTCAAATTATAAACTCGTTGATATAGCGGATTTAGCAATACAGGTCTCTCTTAAGTTTCAGCGTTCTGTCTATAACGGTTCGCAAGTTTGGTCACATACACAAAATTACATTAATTATTGGAACACCCTTTAACTTCCAATCTAAATTTTATACTTGTTGTTATAGCGGACTTAGCTATACAGGTTTGGTTAAAAATTTCAAGCGTCTATCTACAACTGTTCAAAAGTATAGCCATATACATCAAATTTAATGAACTATTGGCGCACCCTTTAATTTATAATTTGTAATATTATACTTGTCACTATAACGGCCATAGGAATCGATACTGCGTCAAATTCACAAGCGTTTATCTATTACGGTTCAAAAGATAGGCTCATATAAGTACATCTTCATCAATTATGGGACACCCTTTAATTTCTAAATTCAAATTATAAACTCTTTGATATAGCGGATTTAGCAATACAGGTCTCTTTTAAGTTTTAGCGTTCTGTCTATAACGGTACGAAAGTTTGGTCACATACACAAAATTACATTGGCTATTGGAGCACCCTTTAACTACCAAATCCAAATTTTATACTTGTTGTTACAGCGGACTTAGCTACACATGTTCGTTGTAAATTTCAAGCGTCGATCCACAACTGTTCAAAAGTATGGCGATATACATCAAATTTAATGAACTATTGGCGCACCCTTTAATTTATAATTTGTAATATTATACTTGTCACTATAACGTCCATACCACTCGATATTGCGTCAAATTTACAAGCGTTTATCTATAACGGTTCAAGAGATAGGCTCATATAAGTAAATCTTCATCAAATATGGGACACCCTTTAATTTCTTAATTCAAATTATAAACTCGTGGATATAGCGGATTCAGCGTTCTGTCTATAACGGTTCGAAAGTTTGGTCACATACACAAAATTACATTAACTATTGGAGCACCCTTTAACTTCCAAATCCAAATTTTATACTTGTTGTTATAGCGGACTTAGCTATACATGTTCGTTGTAAATTTTAAGCGTCGATCCACAACTGTTCGAAAGTATGGCCATATACATCAAATTTAATGAACTATTGGCGCAACCTTTAATTTATAATTTGTAATATTATACTCGTCACTATAACGGCCATAGCAATCGATATTGCATCAAATTTACAAGCGTTTATCTATAACGGTTCAAGAGATAGGCTCATATAAGTAAATCTTCATCAAATATGGGACACCCTTTAATTTCTAAATTCAAATTATAAGCTCGTTGATATAGCGGATTTAGCAATACAGGTCTCTTTTAAGTTTCAGCGTTCTGTCTATAACGGTTCGAAAGTTTGGTCACATACACAAAATTACATTAACTATTGGAGCACCCCTTAACTTCCAAATCCAAATTTTATACTTGTTGTTATAGCTGACTTTGCTATACAAGTTCGTTGTAAATTTTAAGCGTCTATCCACAACTGTTTAATAGTATGGCCATATACATCAAATTTAATGAACTATTCGCACACCCTTTAATTTATAATTTGTAATATTATATTTGTCACTATAACGTCCATAGCAATCTACATTGCGTCAAATTTACAAGCGTTTATCTATAACGGTTCAAAAATAAGCTCATATAAGTAAATCTTCATCAATTATGGGACACCCTTTAATTTCTAAATTCAAATTATAAACTCTTTGATATAGCGGATTTAGCAATACAGGTGTCTTTTAAGTTTCAGCGTTCTGTCTATAACGGTACGAAAGTTTGGTCACATACACAAAATTACATTAACTATTGGAGCACCCTTTAACTTCCAAATCTAAATTTTATACTTGTTTTTATAGCGGAGTTAGTATACAAGTTCGTTGTAAATTTCAAGCGTCTATCCACAACTGTTCAAAAGTATGGCCATATGCATCAAATTTAATGAACTACTGGCGCACCCTTTAATTTATAATTTGTAATATTATACTTGTCACTATAACGGCCATAGCAATATTCATTACGTCAAATTTACAAGCGTTTGTCTATAACGGTGCAAGAAATACGCTGATATAAGTAAATCTTCATCAATTATGGGACACCCTTTAATTTCTAAATTCAAATTATAAACTCGTAGGTATAGCGGTTTTAGCAATACAGGTCTCTTTTGAGTTTAGCGTTCTGTCTATAATGGTTCGAAAGTTTGATCACATACACAAAATTACATTAACTATTGGAACACCCTTTAACTTCCGAATCCAAATTTTATACTTGTTGTTATAGCGGACTTAGCTATACAGGTTCGGTTGTAAATTTCAAGCATCTATCTACAACTGTTCAACAGTATGGCCATATACCTCAAATTTAATGAACTACTGGCGCACCCTTTAATTTATAATTTGTAATATTATACTTGTTACTATAACGGCCATAGCAATCGACATTGCGTCAAATTTACAAGCGTTTATCTATAACAGTTCAAGAGATAGGCTCATATAAGTTAATATTCATCAATTATGGGACACCCTTCAATTTTTAAATTCAAATTATAAACTCGTTAATATAGTGGATTTAGTAATACAGGTCTCTTTTAAGTTTCAGCGTTCTGTCTATAACGGTTCGCAAGTTTGGTCACATACACAAAATTACATTAATTATTGGAACACCCTTTAACTTCCAAATCTAAATTTTATACTTGTTGTTATAGCGGACTTAGCTATACAGGTTCAGTTGTAAATTTCAAGCGTCTATCTACAACTGTTCAACAGTATGGCCATATACATCAAATTTAATGAACTCCTGGCGTACCCTTTAATTTATTTTTTGTAATATTATACTTGTCACTATAACGGACATAGCAATCGACATTGCGTCAAATTTACAAGCGTTTATCTATAACGGTTCAAGAGATAGGCTCATATAAGTTTATATTCATCAATTATGGGACAACCTTCAATTTTTAAATTCAAATTATAAACTCGTTGATATAGTGGATTTAGCAATACAGGTCTCTTTTAAGTTTCAGCGTTCTGTCTATAACGGTTCGAAAGTTTGGTCACATAGACAAAATAACATTAACTATTGGAGCACCCTTTAACTTCCAAATCTAAATTTTATACTTGTTTTTATAGCGGAGTTAGTATACAAGTTCGTTGTAAATTTCAAGCGTCTATCCACAACTGTTCAAAAGTATGGCCATATGCATCAAATTTAATGAACTACTGGCGCACCCTTTAATTTATAATTTGTAATATTATACTTGTCACTATAACGGCCATAGCAATATTCATTACGTCAAATTTACAAGCGTTTGTCTATAACGGTGCAAGAAATACGCTGATATAAGTAAATCTTCATCAATTATGGGACACCCTTTAATTTCTAAATTCAAATTATAAACTCGTAGGTATAGCGGTTTTAGCAATACAGGTCTCTTTTGAGTTTAGCGTTCTGTCTATAATGGTTCGAAAGTTTGATCACATACACAAAATTACATTAAAGTTTGGAACACCCTTCAACTTCCACTTCCAAATTTTATACTTTTTGTTATAGAGGACTTAGCTATACAGGTTCGGTTTTAAATTTCAAGCGTCTATCTACAACTGTTCAAAAGTATGGCCATATACATCCAATTTAATGAACTACTGGCGCACCCTTTAATTTATAATTTGTAATATTATACTTGTCACTATAACGGCCATAGCAATCTACATTGCGTCACATTTACAAGTGTTTTTCTATAACGGTTTAAGAAATACGCTCATATAAGTAAATCTTCATCAATTATGGGACACCCTTTAATTTCTAAATTCAAATTATTAACTCGTTGATATAGCGGATTTAGCAATACAGGTGTTGGATTATATTATTTTATGTTCAACTTAAATAATTTACATTAAATATTTATACTTTGTATTTCTAAATCAATTTATCTTTTTAGAAATACGTTTTTTGTTTGTCATAATTTTTAACCAATTTGGTTCTTACTTTTTGTTAAAACATCGAACAATAAACACCTATTATAAAAAGTCAAGCTTGTATTATTAACAGGTTATGGGCCGCATACGTATCCACATACGAAAGGATTTAAGTTGCAAAAACTAATAAAAATAGAATAAAATAAAATAAAAAAAAAAATTTACTGCTGCAAGATGTCTTCAATGAATGGACGAATTCCGTTGTTAAATGGTGATAATTATGGAACCTGGAAACCGCAAATGGAAGCAATTCTTCATAAAGCAAGATTATTACAATTTGTAATAGGAGATTTACAAAGACCGATAGTGCATGAAATAACACTTCAGGCAACAGAAGAGCAAAAGCGTGTGCATCAAAAATCTTTAGAAGATCAATGTTCATTTGATGATTTGGAATTAGATGCTCGATCGGAGCTAATCATTGCAATAGAGCCAAATATTGTGAGAATGGTTAAAAATTTCAAGAAAACCTCCGAAATATGGAATTATCTTCAAGAAACATACGATCGCAAATCAACTAGGCGCAAAGCTGAAAATTTCCGTAAATTATTCAGTTTAAAAATGCATTCAGACGAGAGCGTATCAGACTATTTAATAAAATTTGACATCTGTGTTTCATGTTTATCTGAAATGGATGTTAATCTGGATGAAAGTTTTCTTGTTGTAATTTTACTTGATGATTTGAGTGATCAATACAAAGAAGTACGCGCAGCGTTTGATACATCTAGCGAATTTCCATCGTTATGTATTTTAAGATCAAGGTTACTTGAAATTGGAGATAAACCTGAACGAAAGCAAGATGAACAAAATGTATTAAAGGTAAAGAAATGGAAACCGAAGCAATTTAAACACAAAGAAAAGGAAATAGGTATGTCCGATGAAACATTTTCCTACAAGTGTTATAAATGTGGTCGTAAAGGACATAAGGCAAAAGATTGCAGAGTCAGGACTGAACACAATCAGGTTGCAAAAGAAGTAGGTGTTATAATTGATAATGCACAAGGTTGCGAAGAAGAGTTAATAGCTAATAAAGTAACGAATGAAAAGTTTGACATCTGGTGTGTTGACAGTGGAGCTACCTCCCATATGTCTTATGATGATTCATTATTCATTCAAATTAATAGCAATTACGTAGGAAAAGTAAAACTGGCAGACAATAAAGAGCTTGACTTAATTTAAATAATAGGAAAACCATATTCAAATTATTTAATACATTATACATTCCTGAGCTTAAAAGTAATCTAATATCAGCAACAAAGTTGACAGATGCAGGATTTCATATTTTGATGAAAAGTCATAATACCGAAATTTCAAAGAATAGAGTAATATATGCCGAAGCGAAAAAGAAAACAACCTCTATATAGTAAAATCAGAAAGAAAATATAGCAACATTTGTAGAAAAGCAACAGAATTAAATTCAAATATAGAATTGTGGCATAAGAGATTAGGGCATCTCAATTTAAGCGATTTATCATTTTTAAAACAAAAGGACATGGTATATGGTTTACCAAAAATTAATAATCATCCAAAGTTAAAATGTACTACATGTATTCAAGCATAACAAACAAGAGAGCCCTTTCCAAGAAAAAATGATAAGTCTTCTACAGAAATTTTAGAATTAATTCATACTGATCTATGTGGACCGATGAAGGTCAAATCTGCCAGAAATAAGTTGTATTTCGCTACGTTTATAGTTGACTACTCAAGAAAAGTTTGGGTATATTTTTTACAAAATAAAAGTGAATACTTAGAAGTATTTAAAGAATTCAAGAATAGCGTTGAATTAGCAAAAGACAAAAAGATTAAATGCATAAGAAGTGACAACGCACCTGAAAAAGTTGGAAAATAATTTTCAAAATATCTAAGTGAATCTGGAATTCAGCGTCAATTAACTGTAGAGTATACTCCTCAACAGAACGGAGTAGCTGAGAGGATGAATAGGACTCTAGTAGAAATGGTTAGGTGTTTTATGTTTGAATCAAATTTACCAGTTTTTTTATGGGCGGAATTAATACCTACAGCAGCTTACATTAGAAATCGTTGCCCAACAAATTTAAACAAAGAAAGAACATCAGAAGAGTTATGGTCTGCAAAAGTACCAACCATTCATCATTTTCGCAAAATAGGTTGTAGAGCTTTTGCATTAAATAACAAACCCGGAAAATCTAAGTTTGAACCCCGTAGTTACGAAGGAGTCTTAGTAGGATATGATGAAAAATCTAAAGCATATATCTTGTGGAAAAAGGGAACATCTACAATATTGAAAAGTAGAGACGTTAAATTCATTGAAAATGAAGTAAATAGGGAAGAAAATCAAAACGAGAAGAATGAAACGAATTTTTATGAATTTAGTACTGATATTACATCAAAGAAAAGTAATTTAAGAATAGATAAAAATAACCAAACAAACGCTGGATTAGAAACAGAAGAAATAGATGAATTTTTTGATAGTTTAGAACAAATCGATATTACTGAAGGTGGTCAAGATGAAGATGAATTAGAACCAGTTGCAACTCCCATTAAACAGCGATTAAGATCGTGGAATAAAGGAACAAATGTAGCAAATACAATTATAGTAAACAATGAAAACGATCCAAGAACATATAAAGAAGCTATAAATTCGAATGACTCTAAAGAATGGATAGCAGCTATGAAACAAGAATACGATTCATTAATAAAAAATGAGACTTGGAATTTGGTCGACATACCGGATAACAGAAAACCTATTAATTGTAAATGGGTATATAAAACTAAACGTAAAACTGATGGAACAATTGAGAAACGAAAGGCAAGATTGGTAGCCAAAGGATACTCGCAAGAATACGGTATTGATTATATGGACACTTTTGCACCTGTTGTTCGTCAAAGTTCCATACGACTCATCTATGCACTTGCAGTTCAAAACGATTTAAAACTTCGTCAACTAGATGTTTCAACGGCATTTTTAAACGGTAACTTAGAAGAAGAGATTTACATGTGTCAGCCAGAAGGTTTTGTTCAATCAGAAAATAAAGTTTGCAGATTAAAAAAGGCAATATACGGATTAAAGCAAGCAGCTCGTCAATGGTTCAAAAGAATTGATGCAATATTTAAAAAGTTTGGTTTAGTACAATCTAAATATGATCAATGTATATATTATAAAAACGGTAATATTAAAATCATAGTAAGTCTATATGTTGATGACATATTAATAGCATCAAATAATGACAATGATGTTGAGAAATTGATAAAAGTTTTAAAATGTAATTTCGAAATTAAAGACTTAGGAGAGCCTAAGCATTGCATCGGATTGGAAATAGAAATTGGAAGAAATGTTTTAGCAATATCACAGCCTGGATACACAGAAAACCTGATTAGAAAATATGGTCAAGAAAAGTCAAAGCCAGCAAAAATTCCAATGCAGCCAAAATTTAATTTAGAAAAGAACCCAAAATACCAGGGGAAGCAGAAACTGTTGATAAAATAAAATATCAAGAAATTATTGGTTCGCTTCTCCATCTCTCCGTTTTTAGTCGCCCTGATATATCATGTAGTGTAAATATGTTGTCGCAATTCTGCCAGGACCCAAGAAAACAACACTGGACGGCAGCAATACACATTATTAGATACTTGAATACGACAAAGAAATTTAAAATAATTTATCGCAAAAACAAGCTACCATTAGTTGGTTATGTTGACGCAAATTGGGCCACAGACGTTAATGACAGAAAATCTCAAACTGGTTTTTGTTTCTTTCTCGCAGGTGGTGCAATTGCCTGGGAATCAAGAAAACAATGTGCTGTAGCAACTTCCAGCGCAGAATCGGAATATGTCGCTCTTGCAGAAGCAGCCAAAGAAGCATACTACTTAAGATATCTATTAAAGGAATTGGATTACCTGAATGATAATTCAATTTCACTGTACAGTGACTAACAAAGCGCACAAAAGATAGCCAAATTTGGAGGCCATCATTCAAGGACGAAACATATAGATTATAAATATCACTTCATACGTCAAGCAGTTGAAGACCAAATAATAGATATTCAATACAAGCCGACTACAGAGATGGTGGCAGATGTTTTAACAAAACCACTACCCATAATCAAAGATACGTTTCGTATTTCGTCAATGGGTATTCAAGAAACCATTTAAGTTGAGGAGGCGTGTTGGATTATATTATTTTATGTTCAACTTAAATAATTTACTTTAAATATTTATACTTTGTATTTCTAAATCAATTTATCTTTTTAGAAATATGTTTTTTGTTTGTCATAATTTTTAACCAATTGGGTTCTTACTTTTTATTAAAACATCGAACAATAAACACCTATTATAAAAAGTCAAGCTTGTATTATTAACAACAGGTCTCTTTTAAGTTTAGCGTTCTGTCTATAAAGGTTTTAGAGTTTGATCAGATACACATAATTACATTACCTATTGGAACACCCTTTAATTTCCAAATCCAAATTTTATACTTGTTGTTATAGCGGACTTAGCTATACAGGTTCGGTTGTAAATTTCAAGCATCTATCTACAACTGTTCAACAGTATGGCCATATACATCAAATTTAATGAACTACTGGCGCACCCTTTAATTTATAATTTGTAATCTTATACTTGTCACTATAACGGCCATAGCAATCGACATTGCGTCAAATTTACAAGCGTTTATCTATAACAGTACAAGAAATAGGCTAATATAAGTAAATCTTCATCAATTATGGGACACCCTTTAATATCTAAATTCAAATTATATACTCGTAGATATAGCGGTTTTAGCAATACAGGTCTCTTTTAAGTTTAGCGTTCTGTCTATAGCGGTTCGAAAGTTTGACCACATACACAAAATTACATTAACTATTGGAACACTCTTTAACTTCCAAATCCAAATTTTATACTTGTTGTTATAGCGGACTTAGCTATATAGGTTCGGTTGTAAATTTCAAGCATCTATCCACAACTGTTCAAAAGTATGGCCATATACATCAAATTTAATGAACTATTGGCGCATCCTTTAATTAATAATTTGTAATATTATACTTGTCACTATAACGGCCATAGCAATCTACATTGCGTCAAATTTAAAAGCGTTTATCTATAACGGTTCAAAAATAGGCTCATATAAGTAAATCTTCATCAATTATGGGACACCCTTTAATTTCTAAATTCAAATTATAAACTCGTTGGTATAGCGGATTTAGCAATACAGGTCTCTTTTAAGTTTCAGCCTTCTGTCTTTAACGGTTCGAAAGTTTGGTCACATAGACAAAATAACATTAACTATTGGAGCACCCTTTAACTTCCAAATCCAAATTTTATACATGTTGTTACAGCGGACTTAGCTACACATGTTCGTTGTAAATTTCAAGCGTCGATCCACAACTGTTCAAAAGTATGGCGATATACATCAAATTTAATGAACTATTGGCGCACCCTTTAATTTATAATTTGTAATATTATATTTGTCACTATAACGTCCATACCACTCGATATTGCGTCAAATTTACAAGCGTTTATCTATAACGGTTCAAGAGATAGGCTCATATAAGTAAATCTTCATCAAATATGGGACACCCTTTAATTTCTTAATTCAAATTATAAACTCGTTGATATAGCGGATTTAGCAATACAGGTCTCTTTTAAGTTTCAGCGTTCTGTCTATAACGGTTCGAAAGTTTGGTCACATACACAAAATTACATTAACTATTGGAGCACCCTTTAACTTCCAAATCCAAATTTTATACTTGTTTTTATAGCGGAGTTAGTATACAAGTTCGTTGTAAATTTCAAGCGTCTATCCACAACTGTTCAAAAGTATGGCCATATGCATCAAATTTAATGAACTACTGGCGCACCCTTTAATTTATAATTTGTAATATTATACTTGTCACTATAACGGCCATAGCAATCTACATTGCGTCAAATTTACAAGCGTTTGTCTATAATACGCTGATATAAGTAAATCTTCATCAATTATGGGACACCCTTTAATTTCTAAATTCAAATTATAAACTCGTAGGTATAGCGGTTTTAGCAATACAGGTCTCTTTTGAGTTTAGCGTTCTGTCTATAATGGTTCGAAAGTTTGATCACATACACAAAATTACATTAACTATTGGAACACCCTTTAACTTCCACATCCAAATTTTATAGTTGTTGTTATAGCGGACTTAGCTATACAGGTTCGGTTGTAAATTTCAAGCATCTATCTACAACTGTTCAACAGTATGGCCATATACCTCAAATTTAATGAACTTCTGGCGCACTCTTTAATTTATAATTTGTAATATTATACTTGTCACTATAACGGCCATAGCAATCGACATTGCGTCAAATTTACAAGCGTTTATCTATAACAGTTCAAGAGATAGGCTCATATAAGTTAATATTCATCAATTATGGGACACCCTTCAATTTTTAAATTCAAATTATAAACTCGTTAATATAGTGGATTTAGCAATACAGGTCTCTTTTAAGTTTCAGCGTTCTGTCTATAACGGTTCGCAAGTTTGGTCACATACACAAAATTACATTAATTATTGGAACACCCTTTAACTTCCAAATCTAAATTTTATACTTGTTGTTATAGCGGACTTAGCTATACAGGTTCGGTTGTAAATTTCAAGCGTCTATCTACAACTGTTCAAAAGTATGGCCATATACATCCAATTTAATGAACTACTGGCGCACCCTTTAATTTATAATTTGTAATATTATACTTGTCACTATAACGGCCATAGCAATCGACATTGCGTCACATTTACAAGTGTTTTTCTATAACGGTTTAAGAAATACGCTCATATAAATAAAACTTCATCAACTATGGGACACCCTTTAATTTCTAAATTCAAATTATAAACTTGTTGATATAGCGGTTCGAAAGTTTGGTCACATAGACAAAATAACATTAACTATTGGAGCACCCTTTAACTTCCAAATCCAAATTTTATACTTGTTGTTATAGCGGACTTAGCTATACATGTTCGTTGTAAGTTTCAAGCGTCGATCCACAACTGTTCAAAAGTATGGCGATATACATCAAATTTAATGAACTATTGGCGCACCATTTAATTTATAATTTGTAATATTATACTTGTCACTATAACGGCCATAGCACTCGATATTGCGTCAAATTTACAAGCGTTTATCTATAACGGTTGAAGAGATAGGCTCATATAAGTAAATCTTCATCAAATATGGGACACCCATTAATTTCTAAATTCAAATTATAAACTCGTTGATATAGCGGATTTAGCAATACAGGTCTCTTTTAAGTTTAGCGTTCTGTCTATAACGGTTCGAAAGTTTGATAAGATACACATAATAACATTAACTATTGGAACACCCTTTAACTTGCAAATCCAAATTTTATACTTGTTGTTATAGCGGACTTAGGTATACAGGTTCGGTTGTAAATTTCAAGCGTCTATCTACAACTGTTCAACAGTATGGCTATATACATTAAATTTAATGAACTACTGGTGCAGCCTTTAATTTATAATTTGTAATCTTATACTTGTCACTATAACGGCCATAGCAATCGACATTGCGTCAAATTTACAAGCGTTTATCTATAACAGTTCAAGAAAAAGGCTAATATAAGTAAATCTTCCTCAATTATGGGACACCCTTAAATTTCTAAATTCAAATTATAAACTCGTAGATATAGCGGTTTTAGCAATACAAGTCACTTTTAAGTTTAGCGTTCTGTCTATAACGGTTCGAAAGTTTGATCACATACACAAAATTACATTAACTACTGGAACACTCTTTTACTTCCAAATCCAAATTTTATACTTGTTGTTATAGCGGACTTAGCTATACAGGTTCGGTTGTAAATTTCAAGCATCTATCTACAACTGTTCAACAGTATGCCCATATACATCAAATTTAATGAACTACTGGCGCACCCTTTAATTTATAATTTGTAATATTATACTTGTCACTATAACGGCCATAGCAATCGACATTTATGTATTTATTTTTTTTTATTTATTTTTTTTTTTTATTTATTTATTTACCTATCACGACTTTAAGAATGAAATTCTTTTACAGTCCAGTGGTATTACATAACGGGCAATGGTATTACATAAAAATTACAATATAGCAATTTGTATTAAAAACTAACAAAAAAATTTAAAAATTAAGAAAACAAATAAATTAAAAACAAAAAAAAAAACTAAATAAATAATAAGGAATGGAATAATAATAAAAAATAAAAATTAAAATATTTAGCAAGAATATAAAAAAGTGATGGAATAGAATAACTTTATTAGAAAAATTTAGTCGATGAAGAATAAGATAGAAAGAGGGAGAATGAGTTGGACTATATATCATGAGGGATTTCTTAAAACCCTGTCTGTCAGCAATGAGATTTATGTTTGCGGGTAATGAGTTCCAGAGCTTTATGGCATTGATCAAGAAGAATCTACTTGCGCTTAGATGGTTGTACCTTGGTGGTATTAACAACAAACCCCTGGCTGACCTTCCAAATGAGATTTTGTTAAACAAATAGCCAGGTGATTGGACACTTATTAATTTGTGCAGAAAAATCAAGTTGCGCATTTTTAGATAGTCCAATAGGTCACAACTAAGAATCATACTTCTCCAGGACGAGATACTACTAAATCTGTGAATACCATATACATATCGCGTAGCATTGTTGAATGAAACTTCTAACTTATGAAGCGAATTCGAGTCTAATTTGCTATATACCTCAGCAGAGCTAGTGATAATAGGTACAATTAGTTGTAATACAAGACTTTTCTTTACATCTATTGGTGTGTAATTTAAGGTTATTCTTAAATTACGTAGTGTTAGATACACTCTACGCACTGTATTGTTAATGTGATCACAGCATGTTAACGACGAGTTGAGGATAAATCCTAAATATTTAACTTTTCCCACATAAACAAGTGGAGTATCACCTAACTTAACAGTTGGAAGCTGGTTGAAATGGAGCTTGTTCCTGCTAATGGGTAAAAGAACCGATTTGGTTGGGTTAAGCGTAAGGTTGTTCCTTTTAGCCCACATGCAAACATCATTTAGGTCCTCATTAAGTTTATAACACATATCGTCAACAAGACCAATGCGGCAACATGTGTAAAGCTGGATATCATCAGCATACGCATGAATATTAACAAATTTAACTACATTAAAAATATCGTTGATAAAAATACTGAACAGCAAAGGCCCAAGAACTGAGCCTTGTGGAACTCCAGAATTCACGCACACAAAGCTTGACTCCCTCGAACCAACAACCACTTTCTGTAAACGTTCAGATATGTAGTTTCTTATTAGCAACACTGCGCAGTGGTTAAACCCAAAGAAGCATTCTAGTTTTTTACAAAGAATTGCATGATTAACTCTATCAAACGCCTTTGAGAAATCTAATAAGCACATAAGGGAAAAGTCACCCATATCATAAGCCGGTCTGATATCATCAATTACTTTTAGCACTGCAGTAGTACAACTATGGTTTGAACGAAACCCAGATTGCAGCGGAGACAGCAAACAATTTACATTAATTAAATCAATCATTTGTCGAGACATTATTGTTTCACAAACTTTTCCAAGAACAGGAAGTATACTTATTGGCCTAAAGTCACTAAGGGCAGACGGTAAGTTCGTTTTTGCAACCGGTATAATCCTACCAATTTTCCATACTTTAGGGAAGGTAGAAGTTGTGAAGCAATGATTTATGATATGTGTAATAAATCCAACAACATACGGTAAAATTATTTTTAGAAATCGTATACATACACCATCCTCACCAATAGCATTAGAGCGAATGCTCATCACAGTTCTAAAGACTTCGTCATCAGAAACAGTGGAGAACCGGAACTTATTCGGGCAATAATACGTAGGCTGAATAGTAGATAAGTCCGGTTTGTTTGGATCATTTACAGAAAAGAACTCGTTTAGAGTTTTAGGATCTAAAAGGCAATCCGAGTTTCCTCTCGAAAAGACACCTAAACTTTTGATATTTTTCCAAAGCTTACCAGATGGTAAGGACGTGCTTAGCTTTCGTGAAAAATAAAGTTTCTTTCCTTCTCTTGTAGCCAAGTTAGCTCGATTTCTAGCCCTGTTATATAAAGCTCTGTTACAATTAGATGGGTTTTTTTCCATCTATTATAACAGAAATTGCGCTCACGAATTAACTGCTTCACAGTTGTATTAAACCACGGACAAGAACAATTTTTGATGTATAAAGTACGCACTGGTAAATGTTGGTTATAAATTTCTAGAACTGATGTTAGAAAAACATCTAACTTATCATCTACTGTTGACTCATACCAGCAATCAGTTAAGTTGTGATTAAGAAGGTCAGAAAATAACAGGATAATTAATTGATTTGAAGTCTCTATACGATATCTAACGTGAAGTCTCAGTTTTATTAAGTTTTATATTAACAGAGCAAAACAGAAGGTCATGATCTGATACAAATGATATTTGATCAAATAACAGTAAGCAGTTAGCATCTGATAGCAGAAACAAATCAAGTTAGCTTGGGACACAATTTGTTGAAAAACGTGTAGGCATTTGGCGATTAACAATTGAGAGACCAACCGAACTTACGTAGTTAAGCAAATTTACTTTATGATTATCATCACTGAACAAATTAATATTAAAATCCCCACAAGTGACATAAAAATTATAATCTATAATATAGGTGGCAAAATCAGTAAAAAAAGGACTAAGATCATATTTTTTGTTGGGGTTATATACACATGACACCAGAACTCTAGTTTTATTGTCATAAATTTCAATGTCAAGAAATTCAACTCCTGGTTCAAGGTTGATTGATTTGCTGACATATTTAGATTTAATACTGAACTTGCAATATATAGCTACGCCACCACCTATTTTGTCACTCCCATTGTTATGATAGAGAGTATATCCCTTTATACCATAATAAGCAGTAGACACATCATTATGAAACCAAGTTTCAGTTACACAAATAACATCAATATTTGAATTTTCAAAGGTAAACCTCACATCATCTAACTTTAAACCATGCAGACTTCTAGCATTGAAGTGAACTATGTTTAAACCATTTCTTTGTTTAGAGAGAATATTCAATAAAGCAGAATTCCTTTCAGCAACACTATATCTTCGATCAAGCTGACACATCAAAAACCATTACACAGACAGAGTCAAGAACAAAGGATGTTACACGTGAGAATATAGAACAATAGAGGTATGAAAAATAGCTGTAAAGATTAAAGGAGTACAAATAGAAAACATTAACTAGAGTTACACATCGGTTCATAAAAATAACAGTCATGGTAATTATAATAAAAATAATCATAATAATAACAATATTAATAAAGATAATTAAGGTCATAACAATTGAAATAATAGAAACAATAACAAATTGCATTGCGTCAAATTTACAAGCGTTTATCTATAACGGTTTAAGAGATAGGCTCATATAAGTAAATACTCATCAATTATGGGACACCCTTTAATTTTTAAATTCAAATTATAAACTCGTTGATATAGCGGATTTAGCAATACAGGTCTGTCTTAAGTTTCAGCGTTCTGTCTATAACGGTTCGCAAGTTTGGTCACATACACAAAATTACATTAATTATTGGAACACCCTTTAACTTCCAAATCTAAATTTTATACTTGTTGTTATAGCGGACTTAGCTATACAGGTTTGGTTAAAAATTTCAAGCGTCTATCTACAACTGTTCAAAAGTATAGCCATATACATCAAATTTAATGAACTATTGGCGCACCCTTTAATTTATAATTTGTAATATTATACTTGTCACTATAACGGCCATAGAAATCGATACTGCGTCAAATTCACAAGCGTTTATCTATTACGGTTCAAAAGATAGGCTCATATAAGTACATCTTCATCAATTATGGGACACCATTTAATTTCTAAATTCAAATTATAAACTCTTTGATATAGCGGATTTAGCAATACAGGTCTCTTTTAAGTTTTAGCGTTCTGTCTATAACGGTACGAAAGTTTGGTCACATACACAAAATTACATTGGCTATTGGAGCACCCTTTAACTACCAAATCCAAATTTTATACTTGTTGTTACAGCGGACTTAGCTACACATGTTCGTTGTAAATTTCAAGCGTCGATCCACAACTGTTCAAAAGTATGGCGATATACATCAAATTTAATGAACTATTGGCGCACCCTTTAATTTATAATTTGTAATATTATACTTGTCACTATAACGTCCATACCACTCGATATTGCGTCAAATTTACAAGCGTTTATCTATAACGGTTCAAGAGATAGGCTCATATAAGTAAATCTTCATCAAATATGGGACACCCTTTAATTTCTTAATTCAAATTATAAACTCGTGGATATAGCGGATTCAGCGTTCTGTCTATAACGGTTCGAAAGTTTGGTCACATACACAAAATTACATTAACTATTGGAGCAGCCTTTAACTTCCAAATCCAAATTTTATACTTGTTGTTATAGCGGACTTAGCTATACATGTTCGTTGTAAATTTCAAGCATCGATCCACAACTGTTCAAAAGTATGGCCATATACATCAAATTTAATGAACTATTGGCGCAACCTTTAATTTATAATTTGTAATATTATACTTGTCACTATAACGGCCATAGCAATCGATATTGCATCAAATTTACAAGCGTTTATCTACAACGGTTCAAGAGATAGGCTCATATAAGTAAATCTTCATCAAATAAGGGACACCCTTTAATTTCTAAATTCAAATTATAAGCTCGTTGATATAGCGGATTTAGCAATACAGGTCTCTTTTAAGTTTCAGCGTTCTGTCTATAACGGTTCGAAAGTTTGGTCACATACACAAAATTACATTAACTATTGGAGCACCCTTTAACTTCCAAATCCAAATTTTATACTTGTTGTTATAGCTGACTTTGCTATACAAGTTCGTTGTAAATTTTAAGCGTCTATCCACAACTGTTTAATAGTATGGCCATATACATCAAATTTAATGAACTATTCGCACACCCTTTAATTTATAATTTGTAATATTATATTTGTCACTATAACGTCCATAGCAATCTACATTGCGTCAAATTTACAAGCGTTTATCTATAACGGTTCAAAAATAAGCTCATATAAGTAAATCTTCATCAATTATGGGACACCCTTTAATTTCTAAATTCAAATTATAAACTCTTTGATATAGCGGATTTAGCAATACAGGTGTCTTTTAAGTTTCAGCGTTCTGTCTATAACGGTACGAAAGTTTGGTCACATACACAAAATTACATTAACTATTGGAGCACCCTTTAACTTCCAAATCCAAATTTTATACTTGTTTTTATAGCGGAGTTAGTATACAAGTTCGTTGTAAATTTCAAGCGTCTATCCACAACTGTTCAAAAGTATGGCCATATGCATCAAATTTAATGAACTACTGGCGCACCCTTTAATTTATAATTTGTAATATTATACTTGTCACTATAACGGCCATAGCAATCTACATTACGTCAAATTTACAAGCGTTTGTCTATAACGGTGCAAGAAATACGCTGATATGAGTAAATCTTCATCAATTATGGGACACCCTTTAATTTCTAAATTCAAATTATAAACTCGTAGGTATAGCGGTTTTAGCAATACAGGTCTCTTTTGAGTTTAGCGTTCTGTCTATAATGGTTCGAAAGTTTGATCACATACACAAAATTACATTAACTATTGGAACACCCTTTAACTTCCGAATCCAAATTTTATACTTGTTGTTATAGCGGACTTAGCTATACAGGTTCGGTTGTAAATTTCAAGCATCTATCTACAACTGTTCAACAGTATGGCCATATACCTCAAATTTAATGAACTACTGGCGCACCCTTTAATTTATAATTTGTAATATTATACTGGTTACTATAACGGCCATAGCAATCGACATTGCGTCAAATTTACAAGCGTTTATCTATAACAGTTCAAGAGATAGGCTCATATAAGTTAATATTCATCAATTATGGGACACCCTTCAATTTTTAAATTCAAATTATAAACTCGTTAATATAGTGGATTTAGTAATACAGGTCTCTTTTAAGTTTCAGCGTTCTGTCTATAACGGTTCGCAAGTTTGGTCACATACACAAAATTACATTAATTATTGGAACACCCTTTAACTTCCAAATCTAAATTTTATACTTGTTGTTATAGCGGACTTAGCTATACAGGTTCGGTTGTAAATTTCAAGCGTCTATCTACAACTGTTCAAAAGTATGGCCATATACATCCAATTTAATGAACTACTGGCGCACCCTTTAATTTATAATTTGTAATATTATACTTGTCACTATAACGGCCATAGCAATCGACATTGCGTCACATTTACAAGTGTTTTTCTATAACGGTTTAAGAAATACGCTCATATAAATAAAACTTCATCAATTATGGGACACCCTTTAATTTCTAAATTAAAATTATAAACTTGTTGATATAGCGGTTTTAAAGTTTGATCACATAAACATAATTACATTAACTATTGGAAAACCCTTTAACTTCCAAATCCAAATTTTATACTTGTTGTTATAGCGGACTTACCTATACAGGTTCGGTTGTAAATTTCAAGCATCTATCTACAACTGTTCAACAGTATGGCCATATACATCAAATTTAATGAACTCCTGGCGCACCCTTTAATTTATTTTTTGTAATATTATACTTGTCACTATAACGGACATAGCAATCGACATTGCGTCAAATTTACAAGCGTTTATCTATAACGGTTCAAGAGATAGGCTCATATAAGTTTATATTCATCAATTATGGGACAACCTTCAATTTTTAAATTCAAATTATAAACTCGTTGATATAGTGGATTTAGCAATACAGGTCTCTTTTAAGTTTCAGCGTTCTGTCTATAACGGTTCGAAAGTTTGGTCACATAGACAAAATAACATTAACTATTGGAGCACCCTTTAACTTCCAAATCCAAATTTTATACTTGTTGTTATAGCGGACTTAGCTATACATGTTCGTTGTAAGTTTCAAGCGTCGATCCACAACTGTTCAAAAGTATGGCGATATACATCAAATTTAATGAACTATTGGCGCACCATTTAATTTATAATTTGTAATATTATACTTGTCACTATAACGGCCATAGCACTCGATATTGCGTCAAATTTACAAGCGTTTATCTATAACGGTTCAAGGGATAGGCTCATATAAGTAAATCTTCATCAAATATGGGACACCCTTTAATTTCTAAATTCAAATTATAAACTCGTTGATATAGCGGATTTAGCAATACAGGTCCCTTTTAAGTTTAGCGTTCTGTCTATAACGGTTCGAAAGTTTGATCACATACACAAAATTACATTAACGTTTGGAACACCCTTCAACTTCCACTTCCAAATTTTATACTTTTTGTTATAGAGGACTTAGCTATACAGGTTCGGTTTTAAATTTCAAACGTCTATCTACAACTGTTCAAAAGTATGGCCATATACATCCAATTTAATGAACTACTGGCGCACCCTTTAATTTATAATTTGTAATATTATACTTGTCACTATAACGGCCATAGCAATCTACATTGCGTCACATTTACAAGTGTTTTTCTATAACGGTTTAAGAAATACGCTCATATAAGTAAATCTTCATCAATTATGGGACACCCTTTAATTTCTAAATTCAAATTATTAACTCGTTGATATAGCGGATTTAGCAATACAGGTGTTGGATTATATTATTTTATGTTCAACTTAAATAATTTACTTTAAATATTTATACTTTGTATTTCTAAATCAATTTATCTTTTTAGAAATACGTTTTTTGTTTGTCATAATTTTAAACCAATTTGGTTCTTACTTTTTGTTAAAACATCGAACAATAAACACCTATTATAAAAAGTCAAGCTTGTATTATTAACAGGTTATGGGCCGCATACGTATCCACATACGAAAGGATTTAAGTTGCAAAAACTAATAAAAATAGAATAAAAAAAAATAAAAAAAAAATTTACTGCTGCAAGATGTCTTCAATGAATGGACGAATTCCGTTGTTAAATGGTGATAATTATGGAACCTGGAAACCGCAAATGGAAGCAATTCTTCATAAAGCAAGATTATTACAATTTGTAATAGGAGATTTACAAAGACCGATAGTGCATGAAATAACACTTCAGGCAACAGAAGAGCAAAAGCGTGTGCATCAAAAATCTTTAGAAGATCAATGTTCATTTGATGATTTGGAATTAGATGCTCGATCGGAGCTAATCATTGCAATAGAGCCAAATATTGTGAGAATGGTTAAAAATTTCAAGAAAGCCTCCGAAATATGGAATTATCTTCAAGAAACATACGATCGCAAATCAACTAGGCGCAAAGCTGAAAATTTCCGTAAATTATTCAGTTTAAAAATGCATTCAGACGAGAGCGTATCAGACTATTTAATAAAATTTGACATCTGTGTTTCATGTTTATCTGAAATGGATGTTAATCTGGATGAAAGTTTTCTTGTTGTAATTTTACTTGATGGTTTGAGTGATCAATACAAAGAAGTACGCGCAGCGTTTGATACATCTAGCGAATTTCCATCGTTATGTATTTTAAGATCAAGGTTACTTGAAATTGGAGATAAACCTGAACGAAAGCAAGATGAACAAAATGCATTAAAGGTAAAGAAATGGAAACCGAAGCAATTTAAACACAAAGAAAAGGAAATAGGTATGTCCGATGAAAAATTTTCCTACAAGTGTTATAAATGTGGTCGTAAAGGACATAAGGCAAAAGATTGCAGAGTCAGGACTGAACACAATCAGGTTGCAAAAGAAGTAGGTGTTATAATTGATAATGCACAAGGTTGCGAAGAAGAGTTAATAGCTAATAATGTAACGAATGAAAAGTTTGACATCTGGTGTGTTGACAGTGGAGCTACCTCCCATATGTCTTATGATGATTCATTATTCATTCAAATTAATAGCAATTACGTAGGAAAAGTAAAACTGGCAGACAATAAAGAGCTTGACGTTAAGGGAATTGGTACAGTTGAGCTAAATCTTAATTTAAATACTAGGAAAACCATATTCAAATTATTTAATACATTATACATTCCTGAGCTTAAAAGTAATCTAATATCAGCAACAAAGTTGACAGATGCAGGATTTCATATTTTGATGAAAAGTCATAATACCGAAATTTCAAAGAATAGAGTAATATATGCCGAAGCGAAAAAGAAAACAACCTCTATATAGTAAAATCAGAAAGAAAATATAGCAACATTTGTAGAAAAGCAACAGAATTAAATTCAAATATAGAATTGTGGCATAAGAGATTAGGACATCTCAATTTAAGCGATTTATCATTTTTAAAACAAAAGGACATGGTATATGGTTTACCAAAAATTAATAATCATCCAAAGTTAAAATGTACTACATGTATTCAAGCATAACAAACAAGAGAGCCCTTTCCAAGAAAAAATGATAAGTCTTCTACAGAAATTTTAGAATTAATTCATACTGATCTATGTGGACCGATGAAGGTCAAATCTGCCAGAAATAAGTTGTATTTCGCTACGTTTATAGTTGACTACTCAAGAAAAGTTTGGGTATATTTTTTACAAAATAAAAGTGAATACTTAGAAGTATTTAAAGAATTCAAGAATAGCGTTGAATTAGCAAAAGACAAAAAGATTAAATGCATAAGAAGTGACAACGCACCTGAAATAGTTGGAAAAGAATTTTCAAAATATCTAAGTGAATCTGGAATTCAGCGTCAATTAATTGTAGAGTATACTCCTCAACAGAACGGAGTAGCTGAGAGGATGAATAGGACTCTAGTAGAAATGGTTAGGTGTTTTATGTTGGAATCAAATTTACCAGTTTTTTTATGGGCGGAATTAATACCTACAGCAGCTTACATTAGAAATCGTTGCCCAACAAATTTAAACAAAGAAAGAACATCAGAAGAGTTATGGTCTGCAAAAGTACCAACCATTCATCATTTTCGCAAAATAGGTTGTAGAGCTTTTGCATTAAATAACAAACCCGGAAAATCTAAGTTTGAACCCCGTAGTTACGAAGGAGTCTTAGTAGGATATGATGAAAAATCTAAAGCATATATCTTGTGGAAAAAGGGAACATCTACAATATTGAAAAGTAGAGACGTTAAATTCATTGAAAATGAAGTAAATAGGGAAGAAAATCAAAACGAGAAGAATGAAACGAATTTTTATGAATTTAGTACTGATATTACATCAAAGAAAAGTAATTTAAGAATAGATAAAAATAACCAAACAAACGCTGGATTAGAAACAGAAGAAATAGATGAATTTTTTGATAGTTTAGAACAAATCGATATTACTGAAGGTGGTCAAGATGAAGATGAATTAGAACCAGTTGCAACTCCCATTAAACAGCGATTAAGATCGTGGAATAAAGGAACAAATGTAGCAAATACAATTATAGTAAACAATGAAAACGATCCAAGAACATATAAAGAAGCTATAAATTCGAATGACTCTAAAGAATGGATAGCAGCTATGAAACAAGAATACGATTCATTAATAAAAAATGAGACTTGGAATTTGGTCGACATACCGGATAACAGAAAACCTATTAATTGTAAATGGGTATATAAAACTAAACGTAAAACTGATGAAACAATTGAGAAACGAAAGGCAAGATTGGTAGCCAAAGGATACTCGCAAGAATACGGTATTGATTATATGGACACTTTTGCACCTGTTGTTCGTCAAAGTTCCATACGACTCATCTATGCACTTGCAGTTCAAAACGATTTAAAACTTCGTCAACTAGATGTTTCAACGGCATTTTTAAACGGTAACTTAGAAGAAGAGATTTACATGTGTCAGCCAGAAGGTTTTGTTCAATCAGAAAATAAAGTTTGCAGATTAAAAAAGGCAATATACGGATTAAAGCAAGCAGCTCGTCAATGGTTCAAAAGAATTGATGCAATATTTAAAAAGTTTGGTTTAGTACAATCTAAATATGATATATTATAAAAACGGTAATATTAAAATCATAGTAAGTCTATATGTTGATGACATATTAATAGCATCAAATAATGACAATGATGTTGAGAAATTGATAAAAGTTTTAAAATGTAATTTCGAAATTAAAGACTTAGGAGAGCCTAAGCATTGCATCGGATTGAAAATAGAAATTGGAAGAAATGTTTTAGCAATATCACAACCTGGATACACAGAAAACCTGATTAGAAAATATGGTCAAGAAAAGTCAAAGCCAGCAAAAATTCCAATGCAGCCAAAATTTAATTTAGAAAAGAACCCAAAATACCAGGGGAAGCAGAAACTGTTGATAAAACAAAATATCAAGAAATTATTGGTTCGCTTCTCCATCTCTCCGTTTTTAGTCGCCCTGATATATCATGTAGTGTAAATATGTTGTCGCAATTCTGCCAGGACCCAAGAAAACAACACTGGACGGCAGCAATACACATTATTAGATACTTGAATACGACAAAGAAATTTAAAATAATTTATCGCAAAAACAAGCTACCATTAGTTGGTTATGTTGACGCAAATTGGGCCACAGACGTTAATGACAGAAAATCTCAAACTGGTTTTTGTTTCTTTCTCGCAGGTGGTGCAATTGCCTGGGAATCAAGAAAACAATGTGCTGTAGCAACTTCCAGCGCAGAATCGGAATATGTCGCTCTTGCAGAAGCAGCCAAAGAAGCATACTACTTAAGATATCTATTAAAGGAATTGGATTACTTGAATGATAATTCAATTTCACTGTACAGTGACTAACAAAGCGCACAAAAGATAGCCAAATTTAGAGGCCATCATTCAAGAACGAAACATATAGATTATAAATATCACTTCATACGTCAAGCAGTTGAAGACCAAATAATAGATATTCAATACAAGCCGACTACAGAGATGGTGGCAGATGTTTTAACAAAACCACTACCCAGTATCAAACATACGTTTCGTATTTCGTCAATGGGTATTCAAGAAACCATTTAAGTTGAGGAGGCGTGTTGGATTATATTATTTTATGTTCAACTTAAATAATTTACTTTAAATATTTATACTTTGTATTTCTAAATCAATTTATCTTTTTAGAAATATGTTTTTTGTTTGTCATAATTTTTAACCAATTGGGTTCTTACTTTTTATTAAAACATCGAACAATAAACACCTATTATAAAAAGTCAAGCTTGTAGTATTAACAACAGGTCTCTTTTAAGTTTAGCGTTCTGTCTATAAAGGTTTTAAAGTTTGATCAGATACACATAATTACATTACCTATTGGAACACCCTTTAATTTCCAAATCCAAATTTTATACTTGTTGTTATAGCGGACTTAGCTATACAGGTTCGGTTGTAAATTTCAAGCATCTATCTACAACTGTTCAACAGTATGGCCATATACATCAAATTTAATGAACTACTGGCGCACCCTTTAATTTATAATTTGTAATCTTATACTTGTCACTATAACGGCCATAGCAATCGACATTCCATCAAATTTACAAGCGTTTATCTATAACAGTACAAGAAATAGGCTAATATAAGTAAATCTTCATCAATTATGGGATACCCTTTAATTTCTAAATTCAAATTATATACTCGTAGATATAGCGGTTTTAGCAATACAGGTCTCTTTTAAGTTTAGCGTTCTGTCTATAGCGGTTCGAAAGTTTGACCACATACACAAAATTACATTAACTATTGGAACACTCTTTAACTTTCAAATCAAAATTTTATACTTGTTGTTATAGCGGACTTAGCTATATAGGTTCGGTTGTAAATTTCAAGCGTCTATCTACAACTGTTCAAAAGTATAGCCATATACATAAATTTAATGAACTATTGGCGCACCCTTAAATTTATAATTTGTAATGTTATACTTGTCACTATAACGGCCATAGCAATCGACATTGCGTCAAATTTACAAGCGTTTATCTATAACGGTTTAAGAGATAGGCTCATATAAGTAAATATTCATCAATTATGGGACACCCTTTAATTTTTAAATTCAAATTATAAACTCGTTGATATAGCGGATTTAGCAATACAGGTCTCTCTTAAGTTTCAGCGTTCTGTCTATAACGGTTCGCAAGTTTGGTCACATACACAAAATTACAATAATTATTGGAACACCATTTAACTTCCAAATCTAAATTTTATACTTGTTGTTATAGCGGACTTAGCTATACAGGTTCGTTGTAAATTTCAAGCATCTATCCACAACTGTTCAAAAGTATGGCCATATGCATCAAATTTAATGAACTATTGGCGCACCCTTTAATTTATAATTTGTAATATTATACTTGTCACTATAACGGCCATAGCAATCTACATTGCGTCAAATTTACAAGCGTTTCTCCATAACGGTTCAAAAATAGGTTCATATAAGTAAATCTTAATCAATTATGGGACACCCTTTAATTTCTAAATTCAAATTATAAACTCTTTGATATAGCGGATTTAGCAATACAGGCGTCTTTTAAGTTTCAGCGTTCTGTCTATAACGGTACGAAAGTTTGGTCACATACACTTAATTACATTAACTATTGGAGCACCCTTTAACTTCCAAATCCAAATTTTATACTTGTTGTTATAGCGGAGTTATCTGTACAAGTTCGTTGTAAATTTCAAGCATCTATCCACAACTGTTCAAAAGTATGGCCATATGCATCAAATTTAATGAACTATTGGCGCACCCTTTAATTTATAATTTGTAATATTATACTTGTCACTATAACGGCCATAGCAATCTACATTGCATCAAATTTACAAGCGTTTATCTATAACGGTTCAAAAATAGGCTCATATAAGTAAATCTGCATCAATTATGGGACACCCTTTAATTTCTAAATTCAAATTATAAACTCGTTGGTATAGCGGATTTAGCAATACAGGTCTCTTTAAAGTTTAGCATTCTGTCTATAACGGTTCGAAAGTTTGATCACATACTAAATTTTACATTAACTTTTGGAACACCCTTTAACTTCCACTTCCAAATTTTATACTTATTGTTATAGCGGACTTAGCTATACAGGTTCGGTATCAATTTCAAGCGTCTATCTACAACTGTTCAAAAGTATGGCCATATACATCCAATTTAATGAACTATTGGCGCACCCTTTAATTTATAATTTGTAATATTATACTTGTCACTATAACGGCCATAGCAATCTACATTACGTCAAATTTACAAGCGTTTGTCTATAACGGTGCAAGAAATACGCTCATATAAGTAAATCTTCATCAATTATGGGACACCCTTTAATTTCTAAATTCAAATTATAAACTCGTTGATATAGCGGATTTAGCAATACAGGTCTCTTATAAGTTTAGCGTTCTGTTTATAACGGTTATAAAGTTTGATCATAATTACATTAACTATTGGAACACCCTTTAACTTCCAAATCGAAATTTTATACTTGTTGTTATAGCGGACTTAGCTACACAGGTTCGGTGTTAAATTTCAAGCATCTATCTACAACTGTTCAACAGTATGGCCATATACATCAAATTTAATGAACTACTGGCGCATCCTTGAATTTATAATTTGTAATATTATACTTGTCACTATAACGGCCATAGCAATCGACATTGCGTCAAATTTACAAGCTTTTATCTATAACAGTTCAAGAGATAGGCTCATATAAGTAAATCTTTATCAATTATGAGACACCCTTTAATTTCTAAATTCAAATTATAAACTCGTAGGTATAGCGGTTTTAGCAATACAGGTCTCTTTTAAGTTTAGCGTTCTGTCTATAATGGTTCGAAAGTTTGATCACATAAACAAAATTACATTAACTATTGGAACACCCTTTAACTTCCAAATCCAAATTTTATACTTGTTGTTATAGCTGACCTAGCTATATCGGTTCGGTTGTAAATTTCAAGCATTTATCTACAACTGTTCATCAGTATGGCCATATACATCCAATTTAATGAACTACTGGCGCACCCTTTAATTTATAATTTGTAATTTTATACTTGCCACTATAACGGCTATAGCAATCTACATTACGTCAAATTTACAAGCGTTTGTCTATAACGGTTCAAGAAATACGCTCACTTAAGTAAATCTTCATCAATTATGGGACACCCTTTAATTTCTAAATTCAAATTATAAACTTGTTGATATAGCGGTTTTAAAGTTTGATCACATACACATAATTATATTAACTATTGGAACACCCTTTAACTTCTAAATCCAAATTTTATACTTGTTGTTATAGCGGACTTAGCTATACAGGTTCGGTTGCAAATTTCAAGCGTCTATCTAAAACTGTTCAAAAGTATGGCCATATACATCCAATTTAATGAACTACTGGCGCACCCTTTAATTTATAATTTGTAATATTATACTTATCACTATAACGGCCATAGCAATCGACATTGCTTCAAATTCACAAGCGTTTATCTACAACGGTTCAAGAATTAGGCTCATATAAGTAAATCTTCATCAAATATGGGACACCCTTTAATTTATAAATTCAAATTATAAACTCGTGGATATAGCGGATTTAGCAATACAGGTTTCTTTTAAGTTTCAGCGTTCTGTCTATAACGGTTCGAAAGTTTGATCATATACACAAAATTACATTAACTATTGGAGCACCCTTTAACTTCCAAATCCAAATTTTATACTTTTTGTTATAGCGGACTTAGCTATACATGTTCGTTGTAAATTTCAAGCGTCTATCTACAACTGTTCAAAAGTATGGCCATATACATCCAATTTAATGAACTACTGGCGCACCCATTAATTTATAATTTGTAATATTATACTTGCCACTATAACGGCTATAGCAATATACATTACGTCAAATTTACAAGCGTTTGTCTATAACGGTTCAAGAAATACGCTCACTTAAGTAAATCTTCATCAATTATGGGACACACTTTAATTTCTAAATTCAAATTATAAACTCGTTGATTTAGCGGATTTAGCAATACAGGTCTCTTTTAAGTTTCAGTCTTCTGTCTATAACGGTTCGAAAGTTTGGTCACATAGACAAAATAACATTAACTATTGGAGCACCCTTTAACTTCCAAATCCAAATTTTATACTTGTTGTTATAGCGGACTTAGGTATACATGTTCGTTGTAAATTTCAAGCGTCGATCCACAACTGTTCAAAAGTATGGCGATATACATCAAATTTAATGAACTATTGGCGCACCATTTAATTTATAATTTGTAATATTATACTTGTCACTATAACGGCCATAGCAATCTACATTACGTCAAATTAACAAGCGTTTGTCTATAACGGTGCAAGAAATACGCTCATATAAGTAAATCTTCATCAATTATGGGACACCCTTTAATTTCTAAATTCAAATTATAAACTCGTTGATATAGCGGATTTAGCAATACAGGTCTCTTTTAAGTTTAGCGTTCTGTCTATAAAGGTTTTAAAGTTTGATCAGATACACATAATAACATTAACTATTGGAACACCCTTTAACTTCTAAATCCAAACTTTATACTTGTTGTTATAGCGGACTTAGCTATACAGGTTCGGTTGTTAATTTCAAGCATCTATCTACAACTGTTCAACAGTATGGCCATATACATCAAATTTAATGAACTACTGGCGCACCCTTTAATTTATAATTTGTAATCTTATACCTGTCACTATAACGGCCATAGCAATCGACATTGCGTCAAATTTACAAGCGTTTATATATAACAGTTCAAGAAATAGGCTAATATAAGTAAATCTTCATCAATTATGGGACACCTTTAATTTCTAAATTCAAATTATATACTCGTAGATATAGCGGTTTTAGCAATACAGGTCTCTCTTAAGTTTCAGCGTTCTGTCAATAACGGTTCGCAAGTTTGGTCACATACACAAAAATACAATAATTATTGGAACACCCTTTAACTTTCAAATCTAAATTTTATACTTGTTGTTATAGCGGACTTAGCTATACAGGTTTGGTTAAAAATTTCAAGCGTCTATCTACAACTGTTCAAAAGTATAGCCATATACATAAATTTAATGAACTATTGGCGCACCCTTTAATTTATAATTTGTAATATTATACTTGTCACTATAACGGCCATAGAAAGCGATACTGCGTCAAATTTACAAGCGTTTATCTATTACGGTTCAAGAGATAGGCTCATATAAGTAAATCTTCATCAATTATTGGACACCCTTTAATTTCTAAATTCAAATTATAAACTCTTTGATATAGCGGATTTAGCAATACAGGTCTCTTTTAAGTTTCAGCGTTCTGTCTATAACGGTACGAAAGTTTGGTCACATACACAAAATTACATTAACTATTGGAGCACCCTTCAACTTCCAAATCCAAATTTAATACTTGCTGTTAAAGCGGAGTTAGCTATACAAGTTCGTTGTAAATTTCAAGCATCTATCTAAAACTGTTCAACAGTATGGCCATATAAATCAAATTTAATGAACTACTGGCGCACCTTTTAATTTATAATTTGTAATATTATACTTGTCAATATAACGGCCATAGCAATCGACATTGCGTCAAATTTACAAGCGTTTATCTATAACAGTTCAAGAGATAGGCTCATATAAGTAAATCTTCATCAATTATGGGACACCCTTTAATTTCTAAATTAAAATTATAAACTCGTAGATATAGCGGTTTTAGCAATACAGGTATCTTTTAAGTTTAGCGTTCTGTCTATAACGGTTCGAAAGTTTCATCACATACACAAAATTACATTAACTATTGGAACACCCTTTAACTTCCAAATCCAAATTTTATACTTGTTGTTATAGCGGACTTAGCTATACAGGTTCGGTTGTAAATTTCAAGCTTCTATCTACAACTGTTCAGAAGTATGGCCATATACATCCAATTTTATGAACTACAGGCGCACCCTTTAAATTATAATTTGTAGTATTATACTTGTCACTTTAACAGCCATAGCAATCTACATTGCGTCAAATTTACAAGCGTTTATCTATAACGGTTCAAGAATTAGGCTCATATAAATAAATCTTCATCAATTATGGGACACCCTTTAATTTCTAAATTCAAATTATAAAATCGTTGATATAGCGGATTTAGCAATACAGGTCTCTTTTAAGTTTCAGCCTTCTGTCTATAACGGTACGAAAGTGTGGTTACATAGACAAAATAACATTAACTATTGGTGCACCCTTTAACTTCCAAATACAAATTTTATACTTGTTGTTATAGCGGACTTAGCTATACATGTTCGTTGTAAATTTCAAGCGTCTATCCACAACTGTTCAAAAGTATGGCGATATACATCAAATTTAATGAACTATTGGCGCACCCTTTAATTTATAATTTGTAATCTTATACCTGTCACTATAACGGCCATAGCAATCGACAATGCGTCAAATTTACAAGCGTTTATCTATAACAGTTCAAGAAATAGGCTAATATAAGTAAATCTTCATCAATTATGGGACACTTTTAATTTCTAAATTCAAATTATATACTCGTAGATATAGCGGTTTTAGCAATACAGGTCTCTCTTAAGTTTCAGCGTTCTGTCAATAACGGTTAGCAAGTTTGGTCACATACACAAAAATACAATAATTATTGGAACACCCTTTAACTTTCAAATCTAAATTTTATACTTGTTGTTATAGCGGACTTAGCTATACAGGTTTGGTTAAAAATTTCAAGCGTCTATCTACAACTGTTCAAAAGTATAGCCATATACATAAATTTAATGAACTATTGGCGCACCATTTAATTTATAATTTGTAATATTATACTTGTCACTATAACGGCCATAGAAATCGATACTGCGTCAAATTTACAAGCGTTTATCTATTACGGTTCAAGAGATAGGCTCATATATGTAAATCTTCATCAATTATGGGACACCCTTTAATTTCTAAATTCAAATTATAAACTCTTTGATATAGCGGATTTAGCAATACAGGTCTCTTTTAAGTTTCAGCGTTCTGTCTATAACGGTACGAAAGTTTGGTCACATACACAAAATTACATTAACTATTGGAGCACCCTTCAACTTCCAAATCCAAATTTAATACTTGCTGTTATAGCGGAGTTAGCTATACAAGTTCGTTGTAAATTTCAAGCATCTATCTAAAACTGTTCAACAGTATGGCCATATAAATCAAATTTAATGAACTTCTGGCGCACCTTTTAATTTATAATTTGTAATATTATACTTGTCAATATAACGGCCATAGCAATCGACATTGCGTCAAATTTACAAGCGTTTATCTATAACAGTTCAAGAGATAGGCTCATATAAGTAAATCTTCATCAATTATGGGACACCCTTTAATTTCTAAATTAAAATTATAAACTCGTAGATATAGCGGTTTTAGCAATACAGGTATCTTTTAAGTTTAGCGTTCTGTCTATAACGGTTCGAAAGTTTGATCACATACACAAAATTACATTAACTATTGGAACACTCTTTAACTTCCAAATCCAAATTTTATACTTGTTGTTATAGCGGACTTAGCTATACAGGTTTGGTTAAAAATTTCAAGCGTCTATCTACAACTGTTCAGAAGTATAGCCATATACATAAATTTAATGAACTATTGGCGCACCATTTAATTTATAATTTGTAATATTATACTTGTCACTATAACGGCCATAGAAATCGATACTGCGTCAAATTTACAAGCGTTTATCTATTACGGTTCAAGAGATAGGCTCATATATGTAAATCTTCATCAATTATGGGACACCCTTTAATTTCTAAATTCAAATTATAAACTCTTTGATATAGCGGATTTAGCAATACAGGTCTCTTTTAAGTTTTAGCCTTCTGTCTATAACGGTACGAAAGTGTGGTTACATAGACAAAAAAACATTAACTATTGGTGCACCCTTTAACTTCCAAATCCAAATTTTATACTTGTTGTTATAGCGGACTTAGCTATACATGTTCGTTGTAAGTTTCAAGCGTCTATCAACAACTGTTCAAAAGTATGGCCATATACATCAAATTTAATGAACTATTGGCGCACCCTTTAATTTATAATTCGTAATATTATACTTGTCACTATAATGGCCATAGCAATAGATATTGCGTCAAATTTACAAGCGTTTATCTATAACGGTTCAAGAGATAGGCTCATATAAGTAAATCTTCATCAAATATGGGACACCCTTTAATTTCTAAATTCAAATTATAAGCTCGTTAATATAGCGAATTTAGCAATACAGGGGTCTTTTAAGTTTCACCGTTCTGTCTATAACGGTTCGAAAGTTTGGTCACATACACAAAATTACATTAACTATTGGAGCACCCTTTAACTTCCAAATCCAAATTTTATACTTGTTGTTATAGCGGACTTAGCTATACAAGTTCGTTGTAAATTTCAAGCGTCTATCCACAACTGTTTAAAAGTATGGCCATATACATCAAATTTAATGAACTATTGGCGCACCCTTTAATTTATAATTTGTGATGTTATACTTGTCACTATAACGGCCATAGCAATCTACATTGCGTAAATTTACAAGCGTTTATATATAACGGTTCAAGAAATAGACTCATATAAATAAATCTTCATCAATTATGGGACACCCTTTAATTTCTAAATTCAAATTATAAACTCTTTGATATAGCGGATTTAGCAATACAGGTCTCTTTTAAGTTTCAGCGTTCTGTCTGTAACGGTACGAAAATTTGGTCACATACACAAAATTACATTAACTATTGGAGCACCCTTTAACTTCCAAATCCAAATTTTATACTTGTTGTTATTGCGGACTTAGCTATACAGGTTTGGTTAAAAATTTCAAGCGTCTATCTACAACTGTTCAAAAGTATAGCCATATACATCAAATTTAATGAACTATTGGCGCACCCTTTAATTTATAATTTGTAATATTATACTTGTCACTATAACGGCCATAGGAATCGATACTGCGTCAAATTTACAAGCGTTTATCTATTACGGTTCAAGATATAAGCTCATATAAGTAAATCTTCATTAATTATGGGACACCCTTTAATTTCTAAATTCAAGTTATAAACTCGTAGATATAGCGATTTTAGCAATACAGGTCTCTTTTAAGTTTCAGGCTTCTGTCTATAACGGTTCGAAAGTTTGGTCACATAGACAAAATAACATTAACTATTGGAGCACCCTTTAACTTCCAAATCCAAATTTTATACTTGTTGTTATAGCGGACTTAGCTATACATGTTCGTTGTAAATTTCAAGCGTCGATCCACAACTGTTCAAAAGTATGGCGATATACATCAAATTTAATGAACTATTGGCGCACCCTTTAATTTATAATTTGTAATATTATACTTGTCACTATAACGGCCATAGCACTCGATATTGCGTCAAATTTACAAGCGTTTATCTATAACGGTTCAAGAGATAGGCTCATATAAGTAAATCTTCATCAAATATGGGACACCCTTTAATTTATAAATTCAAATTATAAACTCGTGGATATGCGGATTTAGCAATACAGGTCTCTTTTAAGTTTCAGCGTTCTGTCTATAACGGTACGAAAGTTTGGTTACATACACAAAATTACATTAACTATTAGAGCACCCTTCAACTTCCAAATCCAAATTTTATACTTGTTGTTATAGCGGAGTTAGCTATACAAGTTCGTTGTAAATTTCAAGCTTCTATCTAAAACTGTTCAACAGTATGGCCATATAAATCAAATTTAATGAACTACTGGCGCACCTTTTAATTTATAATTTGTAATATTATACTTGTCAATATAACGGCTATAGCAATCGACATTGCGTCAAATTTACAAGCGTTTATCTATAACAGTTCAAGAGATAGGCTCATATAAGTAAATCTTCATCAATTATGGGACACCCTTTAATTTCTAAATTAAAATTATAAACTCGTAGATATAGCGGTTTTAGCAATGCAGGTATCTTTTAAGTTTAGCGTTCTGTCTATAACGGTTCGAAAGTTTGATCACATACACAAAATTACATTAACTATTGGAACACCCTTTAACTTCGAAATCCAAATTTTATACTTGTTGTTATAGCGGACTTCGCTGTACAGGTTCGGTTGTAAATGTCAAGCTTCTATCTACAACTGTTCAGAAGTATGGCCATATACATCCAATTTTATGAACTACAGGCGCACCCTTTAAATTATAATTTGTAGTATTATACTTGTCACTTTAACAGCCATAGCAGTCTACATTGCGTCAAATTTACAAGCGTTTATCTATAACGGTTCAAGAATTAGGCTCATATAAATAAATCTTCATCAATTATGGGACACCCTTTAATTTCTAAATTCAAATTATAAAATCGTTGATATAGCGGATTTAGCAATACAGGTCTCTTTTAAGTTTCAGCCTTCTGTCTATAACGGTTCGAAAGTTTGGTTACATAGGCAAAATAACATTAACTATTGGAGCACCCTTTAACTTCCAAATCCAAATTTTATACTTGTTGTTATTGCGGGCTTAGCTATACATGTTCGTTGTAAGTTTCAAGCGTCGATACACAACTGTTCAAAAGTATGGCCATATACATCAAATTTAATGAACTATTGGCGCACCCTTTAATTTATAATTTGTAATATTATACTTGTCACTATAACGGCCATAGCACTCGATATTGCGTCAAATTTACAAGCGTTTATCTATAACGGTTCAAGAGATAGGCTCATATAAGTAAATCTTCATCAAATATGGGACACCCTTTAATTTCTAAATTCAAATTATAAACTCGTGGATATGCGGATTTAGCAATACAGGTCTCTTTTAAGTTTCAGCGTTCTGTCTATAACGGTACGAAAGTTTGGTCACATACACAAAATTACATTAACTATTGGAGCACCCTTTAACTTCCAAATCCAAATTTTATACTTGTTGTTATTGCGGGCTTAGCTATACATGTTCGTTGTAAGTTTCAAGCGTCGATACACAACTGTTCAAAAGTATGGCCATATACATCAAATTTAATGAACTATTGGCGCACCCTTTAATTTATAATTTGTAATATTATACTTGTCACTATAACGGCCATAGCAATCGATATTGCGTCAAATTTACAAGCGTTTATCTATAACGGTTCAAGAGATAGGCTCATATAAGTTAATCTTCATCAAATATGGGACACCCTTTAATTTCTAAATTCAAATTATAAGCTCGTTAATATAGCGGATTTAACAATACAGGGGTCTTTTAAGTTTCAGCTTTCTGTCTATAACGGTTCGAAAGTTTGGTCACATACACAAAATTACATTAACTATTGGAGCACCCTTTAACTTCCAAATCCAAATTTTATACTTGTTGTTATTGCGGGCTTAGCTATACATGTTCGTTGTAAATTTCAAGCGTCGACCCACAACTGTTCAAAAGTATGGCCATATACATCAAATTTAATGAACTATTGGCGCACCTTTTAATTTATAATTTGTAATATTATACTTGTCAATATAACGGCCATAGCAATCGACATTGCGTCAAATTTACAAGCGTTTATCTACAACAGTTCAAGAGATAGGCTCATATAAGTAAATCCTCATCAATTATGGGACACCCTTTAATTTCTAAATTAAAATTATAAAGTCGTAGATATAGCGGTTTTAGCAATACAGGTATCTTTTAAGTTTCAGCGTTCTGTCTATAACGGTTCGAAAGTTTGGTCACATACACAAAATTACATTAACTATTGGAGCACCCTTTAACTTCCAAATCCAAATTTTATACTTGTTGTTATAGCGGACTTAGCTATACATGTTCGTTGTAAGTTTCAAGCGTCGATACACAACTGTTCAAAAGTATGGCCATATACATCAAATTTAATGAACTATTGGCGCACCCTTTAATTTATAATTTGTAATATTATACTTGTCACTATAACGGCCATAGCAATCGATATTGCGTCAAATTTACAAGCGTTTATCTATAACGGTTCAAGAGATAGGCTCATATAAGTTAATCTTCATCAAATATGGGACACCCTTTAATTTCTAAATTCAAATTATAAGCTCGTTAATATAGCGGATTTAACAATACAGGGGTCTTTTAAGTTTCAGCTTTCTGTCTATAACGGTTCGAAAGTTTGGTCACATACACAAAATTACATTAACTATTGGAGCACCCTTTAACTTCCAAATCCAAATTTTATACTTGTTGTTATTGCGGGCTTAGCTATACATGTTCGTTGTAAATTTCAAGCGTCGACCCACAACTGTTCAAAAGTATGGCCATATACATCAAATTTAATGAACTATTGGCGCACCCTTTAATTTATAATTTGTAATATTATACTTGTCACTATAACGGCCATAGCACTCGATAATGCGTCAAATTTACAAGCGTTTATCTATAACGGTTCAAGAGATAGGCTCATATAAATAAATCTTCATCAAATATGGGACACCCTTTAATTTCTAAATTCAAATTATAAACTCGTGGATATAGCGGATTTAGCAATACAGGTCTCTTTTAAGTTTCAGCGTTCTGTCTATAACGGTTCGAAAGTTTGGTCACATACACAAAATTACATTAACTATTGGAGCACCCTTTAACTTCCAAATCCAAATTTTATACTTGTTGTTATAGCGGGCTTAGCTATACATGTTCGTTGTAAATTTCAAGCGTCGATCCACAACTGTTCAAAAGTATGGCCATATACATCAAATTTAATGAACTATTGGCGCACCCTTTAATTTATAATTTGTAATATTATACTTGTCACTATAACGGCCATAGCACTCGATAATGCGTCAAATTTACAAGCGTTTATCTATAACGGTTCAAGAGATAGGCTCATATAAGTAAATCTTCATCAAATATGGGACACCCTTTAATTTCTAAATTCAAATTATAAACTCGTGGATATAGCGGATTTAGCAATACAGGTCTCTTTTAAGTTTCAGCGTTCTTTCTATAACGGTACGAAAGTTTGGTCACATACACAAAATTACATTAACTATTGGCGCACCCTTCAACTTCCAAATCCAAATTTTATACTTGTTGTTATAGCGGAGTTAGCTATACAAGTTCGTTGTAAATTTCAAGCATCTATCTAAAACTGTTCAACAGTATGGCCATATAAATCAAATTTAATGAACTACTGGCGCACCCTTTAATTTATAATTTGTAATATTATACTTGTCACTATAACGGCCATAGCACTCGACATTGCGTCAAATTTACAAGCGTTTATCTATAACAGTTCAAGAGATAGGCTCATATAAGTAGATCTTCATCAATTATGGGACACCCTTTAATTTCTAAATTAAAATTATAAACTCGTAGATATAGCGGTTTTAGCAATACAGGTATCTTTTAAGTTTCAGCGTTCTGTCTATAACGGTTCGAAAGTTTATTCACATACACCAAATTACATTAACTATTGGAACACCCTTTAACTTCCAAATCCAAATTTTATACTTGTTGTTATAGCGGACTTAGCTATACATGTTCGTTGTAAATTTCAAGCGTCGATCCACAACTGTTCAAAAGTATGGCGATATACATCAAATTTAATGAACTATTGGCGTACCCTTTAATTTATAATTTGTAATATTATACTTGTCACTATAACGGCCATAGCACTCGATATTGCGTCAAATTTACATGCGTTTATCTATAACGGTTCAAGAGGTAGGCTCATATAAGTAAATCTTCATCAAATATGGGACACCCTTTAATTTCTAAATTCAAATTATAAACTCGTGTATATAGCGGATTTAGCAATACAGGTCTCTTTTAAGTTTCAGCGTTCTGTCTATAACGGTTCGAAAGTTTGGTCACATACACAAAATTACATTAACTATTGGAGCACCCTTTAACTTCCAAATTCAAATTTTATACTTGTTGTTATAGCGGACTTAGCTATACATGTTCGTTGTAAATTTCAAGCGTCGATCCACAACTGTTCAAAAGTATGGCCATATACATCAAATTTAATGAACTATTGGCGCACCCTTTAATTTATAATTTGTAATATTATACTTGTCACTATAACGGCCATAGCACTCGATATAGCGTCAAATTTACAAGCGTTTATCTATAACGGTTCAAGAGATAGGCTCATATAAGTAAATCTTCATCAAATATGGGACACCCTTTAATTTCTAAATTCAAATTATAAACTCGTGGATATAGCGGATTTAGCAATACAGGTCTCTTTTAAGTTTCAGCGTTCTGTCTATAACGGTACGAAAGTTTGGTCACATACACAAAATTACATTAACTATTGGAGCACCCTTCAACTTCCAAATCCAAATTTTATACTTGTTGTTATAGCGGAGTTAGCTATACAAGTTCGTTGTAAATTTCAAGCATCTATCTAAAACTGTTCAACAGTATGGCCATATAAATCAAATTTAATGAACTACTGGCGCACCTTTTAATTTATAATTTGTAATATTATACTTGTCAATATAACGGACATAGCAATCGACATTGCGTCAAATTTACAAGCGTTTATCTATAACAGTTCAAGAGATAGGCTCATATAAGTAAATCTTCATCAATTATGGGACACCCTTTAATTTCTAAATTAAAATTATAAACTCGTAGATATAGCGGTTTTAGCAATACAGGTATCTTTTAAGTTTCAGCGTTCTGTCTATAACGGTTCGAAAGTTTAGTCACATACACAAAATTACATTAACTATTGGAGCACCCTTTAACTTCCAAATCCAAATTTTATACTTGTTGTTATTGCGGACTTAGCTATACTGGTTTGGTTAAAAATTTCAAGCGTCTATCTACAACTGTTCAAAAGTATAGCCATATACATCAAATTTAATGATCTATTGGCGCACCCTTTAATTTATAATTTGTAATATTATACTTGTCAATATAACGGCCATAGCAATCGACATTGCGTCAAATTTACAAGCGTTTATCTATAACAGTTCAAGAGATAGGCTCATATAAGTAAATCTTCATTAATTATGGGACACCCTTTAATTTCTAAATTCAAATTATAAATTCGTAGATATAGCGGTTTTAGCAATACAGGTCTCTTTTACGTTTAGCGTTCTGTCTATAACGGTTCGAAAGTTTGATCACATACACAAAATTACATTAACTATTGGAACACCCTTTAACTTCCAAATCCAAATTTTATACTTGTTGTTATAGCGGACTTAGCTATACAGGTTCGGTTGTAAATTTCAAGCATCTATCTACAACTGTTCAACAGTATGGCCATATAAATCAAATTTAATGAACTACTTGCGCACCTTTTAATTTATAATTTGTAATATTATACTTGTCAATATAACGGCCATAGCAATCGACATTGCGTCAAATTTACAAGCGTTTATCTATAACAGTTCAAGAGATAGGATCATATAAGTAAATCTTCATCAATTATGGGACACCCTTTAATTTCTAAATTAAAATTATAAACTCGTAGATATAGCGGATTTAGCAATACAGGTATCTTTTAAGTTTCAGCGTTCTGTCTATAACGGTTCGAAAGTTTGATCACATACACAAAATTACATTAACTATTGGAACACCCTTTAACTTCCAAATCCAAATTTTATACTTGTTGTTATAGCGGACTTAGCTGTACAGGTTCGGTTGTAAATGTCAAGCCTCAATCTACAACTGTTCAGAAGTATGGCCATATACATCCAATTTTATGAACTACAGGCGCACCCTTTAAATTATAATTTGTAGTATTATACTTGTCACTTTAACAGCCATAGCAATCTACATTGCGTCAAATTTACAAGCGTTTATCTATAACGGCTCATATAAATAAATCTTCATCAATTATGGGACACCCTTTAATTTCTAAATTCAAATTATAAAATCGTTGATATAGCGGATTTAGCAATACAGGTCTCTTTTAAGTTTCAGCCTTCTGTCTATAACGGTTCGAAAGTTTGGTTACATAGGCAAAATAACATTAACTATTGGAGCACCCTTTAACTTCCATATCCAAATTTTATACTTGTTGTTATAGCGGACTTAGCTATACATGTTCGTTGTAAATTTCAAGCGTCTATCCACAACTGTTCAAAAGTATGGCGATATACATCAAATTTAATGAATAATTTGTAATATTATACTTGTCACTATAACGGCCATAGCACTCGATATTGCGTAAAATTTACAAGCGTTTATCTATAACGGTTCAAGGGTAAGGCTCATATAAGTAAATCTTCATCAAATATGGGACACCCTTTAATTTCTGAATTCAAATTATAAACTCGTGGATATAGCGGATTTAGCAATACAGGTCTCTTTTAAGTTTCAGCGTTCTGTCTATAACGGTTCGAAAGTTTGTTCACACACACAAAATTACATCAACTATTGGAGCACCCTTTAACTTCCAAATCCAAATTTTATACTTGTTGTTATAGCGGACTTAGCTATACATGTTCGCTGTAAGTTTCAAGCGTCGATACACAACTGTTCAAAAGTATGGCCATATACATCAAATTTAATGAACTATTGGCGCACCCTTTAATTTATAATTTTTAATATTATACTTGTCACTATAACGGCCATAGCAATCGATATTGCGTCAAATTTACAAGCGTTTATCTATAACGGTTCAAGAGATAGGCTCATAGAAGTAAATCTTCATCAAATATGGGACACCCTTTAATTTCTAAATTCAAATTATAAGCTCGTTAATATAGCGGATTTAGCAACACAGGGGTCTTTTCAGTTTCAGCGTTCTGTCTATAACGGTTCGAAAGTTTGTTCACACACACAAAATTACATCAACTATTGGAGCACCCTTTAACTTCCAAATCCAAATTTTATACTTGTTGTTATAGCGGACTTAGCTATATAAGTTCGTTTAAAATTATGGCCATATACATCACATTTAATGAACTAGTGGCGCACCCTTTAATTTATAATTTGTGATATTCTACTTATCACTATAACGGCCATAGCAATCTACATTGCGTAAATTTACAAGCGTTTATATATAACGGTTCAAGAAATAGGCTCATATAAGTAAATATTCATCAATTATGGGACACCCTTTAATTTGTAAATTCAAATTATAAACTCGTTGATATAGCGGATTTAGCAATACAGGTCTCTTTTAAGTTTCAGCGTTCTGTCTATAACGGTTCGAAAGTTTGTTCACACACACAAAATTACATTAACTATTGGAGCACCCTTTAACTTCCAAATCCAAATTTTATACTTGTTGTTATAGCGGACTTAGCTATACAAGTTCGTTGTAAATTTCAAGCGTCTATCCAGAACTGTTTAAAAGTATGGCCATATACATCAAATTTAATGAACTATTGGCACACCCTTTAATTTATAATTTGTGATATTATACTTATCACTATAACGGCCATAGCAATCTACATTACGTAAATTTACAAGCGTTTATATATAACGGTTCAAGAAATAGGCTCATATAAGTAAATAGTCATCAATTATGGGACACCCTTCAATTTTTAAATTCAAATTATAAACTCGTTGATATTGTGGATTTAGCAATACAGGTCTCTTTTAAGTTTCAGCGTTCATTCTATAACGGTTCGCAAGTTTGGTCACATACACAAAATTACATTAATTATTGGAACACCCTTTAACTTCCAACTCTAAATATTATACTTACTAGCGGACTTAGCTATACAGGTTCGATTGAAAATTTCAAGCGTCTATCTACAACTCTTCAAAAGTACGGCCATATACAGCAGATTTAATGAACTATTGGTGCACCCTTTAATTTATAATTTGCAATATTATACTTGTCACTATAACAGCCATAGCAATCTACATTGCGTAAATTTACAAGCGTTTATATATAACGGTTCAAGAAATAGGCTCATATAAGTAAATCTTCATCAATTATGGGACACACTTTAATTTCTAAATTCAAATTATAAACTCGTTGAAATAACGGATTTAGCAATACAGGTCTCTTTTAAGTTTCAGCCTTCTGTCTATAACGGTTCGAAAGTTTGGTCACATAGACAAAATAACATTAACTATTGGAGCACCCTTTAACTTCCAAATCCAAATTTTATACTTGTTGTTATAGCGGACTTAGCTATACATGCTCGTTGTAAATTTCAAGCGTCGATCCACAACTGTTCAAAAGTATGGCGATATACATCAAATTTAATGAACTATGTCACTATAACGGCCATAGCACTCGATACTGCGTCAAATTTACAAGCGTTTATCTATAACGGTTCAAGAGATAGGCTCATATAAGTAAATCTTCATCAAATATGGGACACCCTTTAATTTCTAAATTCAAATTATAAGCTCGTTGATATAGTGGATTTAGCAATACAGGTACCTTTTAAGTTTCATCGTTCGGTCTATAACGGTTCGCAAGTTTGGTCACATACACAAAATTACATTAATTATTGGAACACCCTTTAACTTCCAAATCTAAATTTTATACTTTTTGTTATAGCGGACTTAGCTATACAGGTTCGGTTGTAAATTTCAAGCGTCTATCTACAAGTGTTCAAAAGTATGGCCATATACATCCAATTTAATGAACTACTGGGGCACCCTTTAATTTATAATTTGTAATATTATACTTTTTTTTTTTTTTTTTTTATTTATTAAAGGAGTATTAAATACTTTAAAAATGACAATACTGTTACAAATATTACATTGAAATAACAATACAATACCAAAATATTACATTAATAAGTTCTATTCTTTACAAAATTAACTATGTATTTTCTAAAATATTTTAAATTTGTTTCCGTTTTAACGTTTTCAGGTAGCATGTTGTATAAGTTTAGCCCCTTGAAAAACAGAGATCTTTGCATTATTGTTGTTGTGGCCCTTGGTAGTCTAAAGTTGTTTGCATTTCTTAGATTATACGGTTGTATTTCGCCAACATAGTTTAAGTGATCGGTAAGATATTCTGGTGCATTTCCTAATTTCATTTTTTGGATAAAATATAGTGTATTCATTTCAAGTCGTTGATTTATATTTAACTATTTCAGTGTATCAAGCATATTGTAAATTGGTGTGTAGATATTACATTTCAAAATTGTTCGTAGAGCTTTGTTTTGAAGTTTCTGCAGTCGTTCTATTTGGGTTATTGTGCAACAAGTGTATAAAACAGTGGAACCAAACTCAAAATGCGGTTTCAATATAGTGTTGTACACATTAATAGCTGTTGGTATTGATAATTTTTTACGTACACGTTTAAAAAATCCAATTTTTTTGCCAATTTTTTTACAAATAAATTCTATATGTTCCTTAAATGTCAATTTATTATCTATAATAAATCCTAGGTACTTTATTTGATTTACTTTTTCTATAGTTTGATTGTTTATCACAAATTGTGTTTCATCATTCATGTTTATTTGTAAAAGTTTAGTTTTGCTTTCGTTTAATTTAAGCTTATTCATTTTCAACCATACATTTATATTGCTTATTTCATTAATCATACTTTCCCGACATTCCTTATCGCTATTTCCCTCTGTAAAGATTAGTGTGTCATCAGCATATAAAACAATTTCGCTTTTATTAAGAACATTTGTGATATCGTTTATATATATTATAAAGAGTAGTGCTCCTAAAATTGATCCTTGTGGTACTCCGTATTCATTATTTATATATTCTGATTTTACGTTACATATTTTCACCAACTGCTTTCTATTCTTAAGATAAGAGTCAAACCATTTTAATTCTTTCCCTTGAACTCCATACATATACAACTTTTGCACTAAAATATTTCTATCTATTGTCTCAAAAGCTCTTTTAAAGTCTAAAAATATAGCCATTATTTTTTTATCGTTTTCTTTATATTTCCATCTGTTAATCACATAATTCACTGTAGTTTCACAAGAATAATTTTTTCTATAACCGGATTGGTATTTGGATAATAAACAGTGTTGTTCAAAATATTCCTGTAATTGTTGTTTAACAACTTTTTCTAAAATTTTTTCGCATGTTTTTAGTGTATTGATCGGTCGAAACTCCTCACATTTATTAGTTTTTGCGACTTTTTCTATTGGTGTAATTGATGCTATCTTCCAGTTTTCAGGAAATATACCTGTCTCTAGTGATCTATTTATTACATTTAATATTATGTTTCCAACATTGTCCCAGTTATCCAATATTATATTTGGAGACACCCTGTTAAAATCAGGTTTGTTTTTCATATGTTTACAAATTACTTTAAGTTCTTGTAGATTTATTGCACGAAAATTAAATTTACAGTGTATTACCGGTATCCGATTTACATATTGCACATATTCGATGGATTTATTAATTGCTTTTATACTTTCAACGAAAAATATGTTAAATTGATTAGCAATTTTATTTTTTTCAGTTTGTTCTATTTGATTAAATATCACAGATTGTATAATATTATGGCTTTTATCGAGAACTAAGTCTTTAATTTCTTTCCACATTTGTCTCTGATCTTTTGCTCTATTTATTTTATTGTTGATATAGTCACTTTTTTCTTTTTCAATTTTAATTTTATAAAAGTTTCTTATAATTTTATAGTTATTCCATGCTTCTGTTGTATTTTCTAATTTTGCTAATGAGTATTTGGTAATTTTTTCCCGTTTTAGTAACTTTAATTCTCTGTTAAATCAATTGTTAACATTATTTCTTTCATTAATTTCTTTTGTGTTAGTAAATTTTCTCACAGTATTTTCAATGCATGTGTCAATATTATCAGCTATTTCATTTACATTTTCATTCGAATTATATACTAAAACTCGATTTAATTCTCTTTTGAACAAATTCTTATTATATTTAAAAACCTCCACTTCCCTTTTTCTAACTTCTTCATTCTCTTTTTGCTTAATAATTATATCGATTGCCTCGTGATCAGATATTTTGTTTTCAATATTATTCTTCACAGATATGTAGCTGTCATTTGTTATTACATAGTCTATTAATGTTTTGCTATTTTCATTAACTCTCGTGAAATTCGTAACAATTTGTTTAAGACCATTATCATTTAGAACTGCATTTATTCTGCTTTTGTATGTACCATCTTTACTCCAGTCAATGTTAAAATCTCCTGCTATTAGTATTTTATGATTGGCTTCCGAAATATTCTCTATCGCCTCTTCAAATGCTTCGCAAAACTCAATTTCTCTACAGCTTGGTGATCTATAGACAGCCATAATTGTATATAGTTTATTTCTGTATTTTGCTTCATAAGCACAAATCCAATATTTCCATTCAACAACCTTTTCGTATAAATATTTAACTTTCCATGAATTTCTAAAATATAATATAATACCTCCAGTTCGTGTTGAGTTTGAATAAGAGACATAGTGGTTATACTCCCGCAGTTGATATTCCTGTTCATATACATCACTTGTTAAATGAGTTTCAGAAAGTATTATAAATTCTGGTTTTTTTGTAGCAGCAATTATTTCTATTTGATTAAAATTATTGATCAGACCTTGAGAATTTGTATACATGCCATTTATTTGTTTTAATTGTTATATCTTAAATCCGATTCTTTTCATCTTTATATTTAACTTATTTTTATACACCGGACATTCTTTACTAATTGTGCTGTGGTTTTCGTCAAGCCCCAAATTAAATCTTTCATTTGATCTTACACAATTTATACATTTTAAAATAATATTCTTGTTACATTCTCTTGGATTGTGATTTCTATGACATTTATAGCATATCTCGTTATTCCTGCATTCGCTTGCCTTGTGATTAAAACCTTTGCATCTGTGACACATCATTATATCTGTCCCATCGAACACTCTGCATTTCTCCCATCCAACATTTATCTTTTGGGCTGTTAATATTTTTGAATAAGAATCTTTATCAATCAATATTTTCACAATTTTACCAAATTTTTTAAATTCATAAAATCGAATTGGTTTGATGTCACTGTCCTTTAGAAAATCATTTTGTTTTTTAATTTTTCCAACTATTTCATTTCCACCATATTTAAAAGTCATGTCTGTTATTATGACACTCATCATGTAATTATTAGGCACCGATATATCATATTCTTCACCTATTTCAACTTGCAATGCGTTTTTTATTTTTTCCCTTTCATCACAATTTTCACTTTGAATAACCATCGTTCCATTATTTCTATTTTCGATATTAGTAATTTTTAAATTAACTGGATCCACCTTATTGTTTAAATCTTCTTTTGTTTTTTCTATGTTTTGCTTTGATTTAGGTTTTACTATTAGTGGCACTTGTTTTTTCAGTTCTGGTAACACTTGCCCTTTTTTTACTGCATCAACATATGACAGTTTTTGTTTATCACTCGTTTCTTTAAGAACCTTTTTAATTTCCCCACACAGTTTTACATTGTTGTTCTCGATTGTGTTGCATATTTCTTCGTTCTTATTTTGATATTCACCAACAGTGCAACAGAGTTTTTTAAATTCATCAACACTTTGTTCACATATTTTTTGTGCTTTATCTATTCTTTTAATCCTTTCTTCATATCTTTTTTCAATAGCTTCAAGAAGTTGCTTAATTTCATTTTCGTTTTGTTTTAGTGACAATTCAAATTCATGTTTATATTCAATTAAGTGTTGTTTGTTTTTGTAAACTCCATCTTGAATGTTTTTTAATACCAAATCAACATTATGAATATATTGAATACAGTCGTCACACATAAACCGCACAAAATTATTTGAATCGAAAATCTTTGCCGAGTATTGATCAATTCCTGCGCATCTATTTGTACAGTGGTAAACTTTATTGCACACTCCTGCACAGCTAATGCCAGATTCACCACGTATCGCGCTTTTGCATTTATGACACTCAGCCATAGCTGATGCCTTAATATGTATTTTTTACCGAATCAATATTATATTTTATCTTTCTTTAAGTGAAATATCGCGATATTTAAACTTATTAATGTCTTTTTGTTAAGTTTATATTTTATTTTTCACTTTATACTTAAATTTTTTCTTTATTTTCCAAGAGCTCTCTTTTTACACAACCGTTTCGTTTCAATGCAATTGAAACGGCCATAGCAATCTACATTGCGTCACATTTACAAGTGTTTTTCTATAACGGTTTAAGAAATACGCTCATATAAGTAAATCTTCATCAATTATGGGACACCCTTTAATTTCTAAATTCAAATTATTAACTCGTTGATATAGCGGATTTAGCAATACAGGTCTCTTTTAAGTTTAGCGTTCTGGCTATAAAGGTTCTAAAGTTTGATCAGATACACATAATTACATTAACTATTGGAACACCCTTTAACTTCCAAATCCAAATTTTATACTTGTTGTTATAGCGGACTTAGCTATACAGGTTCGGTTGTAAATTTCAAGCATATATCTACAACTGTTCAACAGTATGGCCATATACATCAAATTTAATGAACTACTGGCGCACCCTTTAATTTATAATTTGTAATCTTATACTTGTCACTATAACGGCCATAGCAATCGACATTGCGTCAAATTTACAAGCGTTTATCTATAACAGTTCAAGAAATGGGCTAATATAAGTAAATCTTCATCAATTATGGGACACCTTTATTTTCTAAATTCAAATTATAAACTCGTATATATAGCGGTTTTAGCAATACAGGTCTCTTTTAAGTTTAGCGTTCTGTCTATAACGGTTCGAAAGTTTGATCACATACACAAAATTACAATAATTATTGGAACACCCTTTAACTTCCAAATCTAAATTTTATACTTGTTGTTATAGCGGACTTAGCTATACAGGTTTGGTTAAAAATTTCAAGCGTCTATCTACAACTGTTCAAAAGTATAGCCATATACATCAAATTTAATGAACTATTGGCGCACTCTTTAATTTATAATTTGTAATATTATACTTGTCACTATAACGGCCATAGGAATCGATACTGCGTCAAATTTACAAGCGTTTATCTATTACGGTTCAAGAGATAGGGTCATATAAGTAAATCTTCATCAATTATGGGACACCCTTTAATTTCTGAATTCAAATTGTAAACTCTTTGATATGGCGGATTTAGCAATACAGTTCTCTTTTAAGTTTCAGCGTTCTGTCTATAACTGTACAAAGTTTGGTCACATACACAAAATTACATTAACTATTGGAGCACCCTTTAACTTCCAAATCCAAATTTTATACTTGTTGTTATAGCGGAGTTAGCTATACAAGTTCGTTGTAAATTCCAAGCATCTACCTAAAACTGATCAACAGTATGGCCATATAAATCAAATTTAATGAACTACTGGCGCACTTTTTAATTTATAATTTGTAATATTATACTTGTCAATATAACGGCCATAGCAATCGACATTGCGTCAAATTTACAAACGTAAACGTATGGCCATATACATCAAATTTAATGAACTATTGGCGCACCATTTAATTTATAATTTGTAATATTATACTTGTCACTATAACTGCTATAGCAATCGACATTGCGTTAAATTTACAAGCGTGTATCTATAACGGTTCAAGAGATAGGTTCATATAAGTAAATATTCATCAATTATGGGACACCCTTTATTTTCTAAATTCAAATTATAAACTCGTATATATAGCGGTTTTAGCAATACAGGTCTCTTTTAAGTTTAGCGTTCTGTCTATAACGGTTCACAAGTTTGGTCACATACACAAAATAACATTAATTATTGGAACACCCTTTAACTTCCAACTCTAAATATTATACTTACTAGCGGACTTAGCTATACAGGTTCGGGTGAAAATTTCAAGCGTCTATCTACAACTCTTCAAAAGTACGGCCATATACATCAAACTTAATGAACTATTGGCGCACCCTTTAATTTATAATTTGTAATATTATACTTGTCACTATAACGGCCATAGCAATCTACATTGCGTAAATTTACAAGCGTTTATATATAACGGTTCAAGAAATAGGCTCATATAAGTAAATCTTCATCAATTATGGGACACACTTTAATTTCTAAATTCAAATTATAAACTCGTTGATATAGCGGATTTAGCAATACAGGTCTCTTTTAAGTTTCAGCCTTCTGTCTATAACGGTTCGAAATTTGGTCACATAGACAAAATAACATTAACTATTGGAGCACCCTTTAACTTCCAAATCCAAATTTTATACTTGTTGTTATAGCGGACATAGTTATACATGTTCGTTGTAAATTTCAAGCGTCGATCCACAACTGTTCAAAAGTATGGCGATATACATCAAATTTAATGAACTATTGGCGCACCCTTTAATTTATAATTTGTGATATTATACTTGTCACTATAACGGCCATAGTAATCGCCATTGCGTCAAATTTACAAGCGTTTATCTATTACGGTTCAAGAGATAGGCTCATATAAGTAAATCTTCATCAATTATGGGACACCCTTTAATTTCTAAATTCAAATTATAAACTCTTAGATATAGCGGCTTTAGCAATACAGGTCTCTTTTAAGTTTCAGCTTTCTGTCTATAACGGCACAAAAATTTGGTCACATACCCAAATTACATTAATTATTGGAGCACCCTTTAACTTCCAAATCGAAATTTTTTACTTGTTGTTATAGCGGAGTTAGCTATACAAGTTCTTTGTAAATTTCAAGCATCTATCTAAAACTGTTCAACAGTATGGCCATATACATCAAATTTAATGAACTACTGGCGCACCCTTTAATTTATAATTTGTAATATTATACTTGTCACTATAACGGCCATAGCACTCGATATTGCGTCAAATTTACAAGGGTTTATCTATAACGGTTCAAGAGATAGGCTCATATAAGTAAATCTTCATCAAATATGGGACACCCTTTAATTTCTAAAATCAAATTATAAACTCGTGGATATAACGGATTTAGCAATACTGTCTGTCTATAACGGTTCGAAAGTTTGGTCACATACACAAAATTACATTAACTATTGGAGCACCCTTTAACTTCCAAATCCAAATTTTATACTTGTTGTTGTAGCGGACTTAGCTATACATGTTCGTTGTAAATTTCAAGCGTCGATCCACAACTGTTCAAAAGTATGGCCATATACATCAAATTTAATGAACCATTGGCGCACCCTTTAGTTTATAATTTGTAATATTATACTTGTCACTATAACGGCCATAGCAATCGATATTGCGTCAAATTTACAAGCGTTTATCTATAACGGTTCAAGAGATAGGCTCATATAAGTAAATCTTCATCAAATATAGGACACCCTTTAATTTCTAAATTCAAATTATAAGCTCGTTGATATAGCGGATTTAGCAATACAGGGGTCTTTCAAGTTTCAGCATTCTGTCTATAACGGTTCGAAAGTTTGGTCACATACACAAAATTACATTAACTATTGGAGCACCCTTTAACTTCCAAATCCAAATTTTATACTTGTTGTTATAGCGGACTTAGCTATACAAGTTCGTTGTAAATTTCAAGCGTCTATCCACAACTGTTTAAAAGTATGGCCGTATACATCAAATTTAATGAACTATTGGCGCACCCTTTAATTTATAATTTGTGATATTATACTTGTCACTATAACGGCCATAGCAATCTACATTGCGTAAATTTACGAGCGTTTATATATAACGGTTCAAGAAATAGACTCATATAAGTAAATCTTCATCAATTATGGGACACCCTTTAATTTCTAAATTCAAATAATAAACTTGTTGATATAGCGGTTTAAAAGTTTGATCACATACACATAATTACATTAACTATTGGAACAGCCTTTAACTTCCAAATCCAAATTTTATACTTGTTGTTATAGCGGACTTAGCTATACAGGTTCGGTTGTAAATTTCAAGCGTCTGTCTACAACTGTTCAAAAGTATGGCCATATACATCCAATTTAATGAACTACTGGCGCATCCTTTAATTTATAATTTGTAATCTTATACTTGTCACTATGACGGCCATAGCAATCGACATTGCGTCAAATTTACAGACGTTTATCTATAAAGGTTCAAGAGATAGGCTCATATAAGTAAATCTTCATCAAATATGGGACACCCTTTAATTTCTAAATTCAAATTATAAGCTCGTTGATATAGCGGATTTAGCAATACAGGTCTCTTTTAAGTTTCAGCGTTCTGTCTATAACGGTTCGCAAGTTTGGTCACATACACAAAATTACATTAATTATTGGAACACCCTTTAACTTCTAAATCTAAATTTTATACTTACTAGCGGACTTAGCTATACATGTTCGTTGTAAATTTCAAGCGTCGATCCACAACTGTTCAAAAGTATGGCCATATACATCCATTTTAATGAACTACTGGCGCACCCTTTAATTTATAATTTGTAATCTTATACTTGTCACTATAACGGCCATAGCAATCGACATTGCGTCAAATTTACAAGCGTTTATCTATAACGGTTCAAGAGATAGGCTCATATAAGTAAATTTTCATCAAATATGGGACACCCATTAATTTCTAAATTCAAATTATAAGCTAGTTGATATAGCGGATTTAGCAATACAGGTCTCTTTTAAGTTTCAGCGTTCTGTCTATAACGGTTCGAAAGTTTGGTCACATACACAAAATTACATTAACTATTGGAGCACCCTTTAACTTCCAAATCCTAATTTTATACTTGTTGTTATAGCGGACTTAGCTATACATGTTCGTTGTAAATTTCAAGCGTCGATCCACAACTGTTCAAACTATTGGCGCACCCTTTATTTATAATTTGTAATATTATACTTGTCACGATTACGGCCATAGCAATCGATATTGCGTCAAATTTACAAGCGTTTATCTATAACGGTTCAAGAGATAGGCTCATAGGCGGATTTAGCAATACAGGTCTCTTTTAAGTTTCAACGTTATGTCTATAACGGTACGAAAGTTTGGTCACATAGACAAAATAACATTAACTATTGGAGCACCCTTTAACTTCCAAATCCAAATTTTATACTTGTTGTTATAGCGAAGTTAGCTATACAAGTTCGTTGTAAATTTCAAGCATCTATCTAAAACTGTTCAACAGTATGGCCATATACATAAATTTAATGAACTACTGGCGCACCCTTTAATTTATAATTTGTAATATTATACTTGTCAATATAACGGCCATAGCAATCGAATTTGCGTCAAATTTACAAGCGTTTATCTATAACAGTTCAAGAGATAGGCTCATATAAGTAAATCTTCATTAATTATGGGACACCCTTTAATTTCTAAATTCAAATTATAAACTCGTAGATATAGCGGTTTAAGCAATACAGGTCTCTTTTACGTTTAGCGTTCTGTCTATAACGCTTCGAAAGTTTGGTCACATAGACAAAATAACATTAACTATTGGAGCACCCTTTAACTTCCAAATCCAAATTTTATACTTGTTGTTATAGCGGACTTAGCTATACATGTTCGTTGTAAATTTCAAGCGTCGATCCACAACTGTTCAAAAGTATGGCGATATACATCAAATTTAATGAACTATTGGCGCACCCTTTAATTTATAATTTGTAATATTATACTTGTCACTATAACGGCCATAGCACTCGATATTGCGTCAAATTTACAAGCGTTTATCTATAACGGTTCAAGAGATAGGCTCATATAAGGAAATCTTCATCAAATATGGGACACCCTTTAATTTCTAAATTCAAATTATAAACTCGTGGATATAGCGTATTTAGCAATACAGGTCTCTTTTAAGTTTCAGCGTTCTGTCTATAACTGTTAGAAAGTTTGGTCACATACACAAAATTACATTAAGTATTGGAGCATCCTTTAACTTCCAAATCCAAATTTTATACTTGTTGTTATAGCGGACTTAGCTATACATGTTCGTTGTAAATTTCAAGCGTCGATCCACAACTGTTCAAAAGTATGGCCATATACATCAAATTTAATGAACAATTGGCGCACCCTTTAATTTATAATTTGTAATATTATACTTGTCACTATAACGGCCATAGCAATCGATATTGCGTCAAATTTACAAGCGTTTATCTATAACGGTTCGAGAGATAGGCTCATATAAGTAAATCTTCATCAAATATGGGACACCCTTTAATTTCTAAATTCAAATTATAAGCTCGTTGATATAGCCGATTTTAAGTTTCAGCGTTCTGTCTATAACGGTTCGAAAGTTTGGTCACACACACAAAATTACATTAACTATTGGAGCACCCTTTAACTTCCAAATCCAAATTTTTTACTTGTTGTTATAGCGGACTTAGCTATACAAGTTCGTTGTAAATTTCAAGCATCTATCTACAACTGTTCAACAGTATGGCCATATACATCAAATTTAATGAACTACTGGCGCACCCTTTAATTTATAATTTGTAATATTATACTTGTCACTATAACGGCCATAGCAATCGACAATGCGTCAAATTTACAAGCGTTTATCTATAACGGTTTAAGAGATAGGCTCATATAAGTAAATATTCATCAATCATGGGACACGCTTTAATTTTTAAATTCAAATTATAAACTCGTTGATATAGCGGATTTAGCAATACAGGTCTCTCTTAAGTTTCAGCGTTCTGTCTACAACGGTTCGCCAGTTTGGTCACATACACAAAATTACATTAATTATTGGAACACCCTTTAACTTCGAAATCTACATTTTATACTTGTTGTTATAGCGGACTTAGCTATACAGGTTTGGTTAAAAATTTCAAGCGTCTATCTACAACTGTTCAAAAGTATAGCCATATACATCAAATTTAATGAACTATTGGCGCACCCTTTAATTTATAATTTGTAATATTATACTTGTCACTATAACGGCCACAGGAATCGATACTGCGTCAAATTTACAAGCGTTTATCTATTACGGTTCAAGAGATAGGCTCATATAAGTAAATCTTCATCAATTATGGGATACCCTTTAATTTCTAAATTCAAATTATAAACTCTTTGATATAGCGGATTTAGCAATACAGGTCTCTTTTAAGTTTAGCGTTCTGTCTATAACGGTTCGAAAGTTTGGTCACATAGACAAAATAACATTAACTATTGGAGCACCCTTCAACTTCCAAATCCAAATTTTATACTTGTTGTTATAGCGGAGTTAGCTATACAAGTTCGTTGTAAATTTCAAGCATCTATCTAAAACTGTTCAACAGTATGGCCATATAAATCAAATTTAATGAACTATTGGCGCACCCTTTAATTAATAATTTGTAATATTATACTTGTCACTATAACGGCCATAGCAATCTACATTGGGTCAAATTTACAAGCGTTTATCTATAACGGTTCAAAAATAGGCTCATATAAGTAAATCTTCATCAATTATGGGACACCCTTCAATTTCTAAATTCAAATTATAAATTCGTTGGTATAGCGGATTTAGCAATACAGGTCTCTTTAAAGTTTAGCGTTCTGTCTATAACGGTTTTAAAGTTTTATCACATACACATAATTACATTAACTATTGGAACACCCTTTAACTTCCAAATCCAAATTTTATACTTGTTGTTATAGCGGACTTAGCTATACAGGTTCGGTTGTAAATTTCAAGCATCTATCTACAACTGTTCAACAGTATGGCCATATACATAACATTTAATGAACTACTGGCACACTCTTTAATTTATAATATTATACTTGTCACTATAACGGCCATAGCAATCGACATTGCGTCAAATTTACAAGCGTTTATCTATAACGGTTCAAGAGATAGGCTCATATAAGTAAATACTCATCAATTATGGGACACCCTTCAATTTTTAAATTCAAATTATAAACTCGTTGATATAGTGGATTTAGCAATACAGGTCTCTTTTAAGTTTCAGCGTTCTGTCTATAACGGTTCGCAAGTTTGTCACATACACTAAATTATATTAATTATTGGAACACCCTTTAACTTCCAAATCTAAATTTTATACTTGTTGTTATAGCAGACTTAGCTATACAGGTTCGGTTGAAAATTTCAAGCGTCTATCTACAACTGTTCAAAAGTATGGCCATATACATCAAATTTAATGAACTATTGGCGCACCCTTTAATTTATAATTTGTAATATTATACTTGTCACTATAACGGCCAATGCAATCGACATTGCGTCAAATTCACAAGCGTTTACTTATAACGGTTCAAGAGATAGGCTCATATAAGCAAATCTTCATCAATTATGGGACACCCTTTAATTTCTAAATTCAAATTTTAAACTCGTTGATATAGCGGATTTAGCAATACAGGTCTCTTTTAAGTTTAGCGTTCTGTCTATAACGGTTCAAAAGATTGATCACATACACAAAATTACATTAACTATTGGAACACCCTTTAACTTCCAAATCCAAATTTAATACTTGTTGTTAGAGCGAAGTTAGCTATACAAGTTCGTTGTAAATTTCAAGCATCTATCTAAAACTGTTCAACATTATGGCCATATACATAAATTTAATGAACTACTGGCGCACCCTTTAATTTATAATTTGTAATATTATACTTGTCAATATAACGGCCATAGCAATCGAATTTGCGTCAAATTTACAGGCGTTTATCTATAACAGTTCAAGAGATAGGCTCATATAAGTAAATCTTCATTAATTATGGGACACCCTTTAATTTCTAAATTCAAATTATAAACTCGTAGATATAGCGGTTTAAGCAATACAGGTCTCTTTTACGTTTAGCGTTCTGTCTATAACGCTTCGAAAGTTTGGTCACATAGACAAAATAACATTAACTATTGGAGCACCCTTTAACTTCCAAATCCAAATTTTATACTTGTTGTTATAGCGGACTTAGCTATACAGGTTTGGTTAAAAATTTCAAGCGTCTATCTACAACTGTTCAAAAGTATAGCCATATACATCAAATTTAATGAACTATTGGCGCACCCTTTAATTTATAATTTGTAATCTTATACTTGTCACTATAACGGCCATAGCAATCGACATTACAAGCGTTTATCTATAACAGTTCAAGAAATAGGCTAATATAAGTAAATCTTCATCAATTATGGGACACCCTTTAATTTCTAAATTCAAATTATAAACTCGTAGATATAGCGGTTTTAGCAATACAGGTCTCTTTTAAGTTTAGCGTTCTGTCTATAACGGCTCGAAAGTTTGATCACATACACAAAATTACATTAACTATTGGAACACTCTTTAACTTCCAAATGCAAATTTTATACTTGTTGTTATAGCGGACTTAGCTATACAGGTTCGGTTGTAAATTTCAAGCATCTATCTACAACTGTTCAACAGTATGGCCATATACATCAAATTTAATGAACTACTGGCGCACACTTTAATTTATAATTTGTAATATTATACTTGTCACTATAACGGCCATAGCAATCGACATTGCGTCAAATTAACAAGCGTTTATCTATAACTGTTTAAGAGATAGGCTCATATAAGTAAATATTCATCAATTATGGGACAACCTTTAATTTTTAAATTCAAATTATAAACTCGTTGATATAGCGGATTTAGCAATACAGGTCTCTCTTAAGTTTCAGCGTTCTGTCTATAACGGTTCACAAGTTTGGTCACATACACAAAATTACATTAATTATTGGAACACCCTTTAACTTCCAAATCTAAATTTTATACTTATTGTTATAGCGGACTTAGCTATACAGGTTTGGTTAAAAATTTCAAGCGTCTATCTACAACTGTTCAAAAGTATAGCCATATACATCAAATTTAATGAACTATTGGCGCACCCTTTAATTTATAATTTGTAATATTATACTTGTCACTATAACGGCCATAGCACTCGATATTGCGTCAAATTTACAAGCGTTTATCTATAACGGTTCAAGAGATAGGCTCATATAAGTAAATCTTCATCAAATATGGGACACCCTTTAATTTCTAAATTCAAATTAAAAACTCGTGGATATAGCGTATTTAGCAATACAGGTCTCTTTTAAGTTTCAGCGTTCTGTCTATAACTGTTAGAAAGTTTGGTCACATACACAAAATTACATTAAGTATTAGAGCATCCTTTAACTTCCAAATCCAAATTTTATACTTGTTGTTATAGCGGACTTAGCTATACATGTTCGTTGTAAATTTCAAGCGTCGATCCACAACTGTTCAAAAGTATGGCGATATACATCAAATTTAATGAACTATTGGCGCACCCTTTAATTTATAATTTGTAATATTATACTTGTCACTATAACGGCCATAGCACTCGATATTGCGTCAAATTTACAAGCGTTTATCTATAACGGTTCAAGAGATAGGCTCATATAAGTAAATCTTCATCAAATATGGGACACCCTTTAATTTCTAAATTCAAATTATAAACTCGTGGATATAGCGTATTTAGCAATACAGGTCTCTTTTAAGTTTCAGCTTTCTGTCTATAACTGTTAGAAAGTTTGGTCACATACACAAAATTACATTAAGTATTGGAGCATCCTTTAACTTCCAAATCCAAATTTTATACTTGTTGTTATAGCGGACTTAGCTATACATGTTCGTTGTAAATTTCAAGCGTCGATCCACAACTGTTCAAAAGTATGGCCATATACATCAAATTTAATGAACTATTGGCGCACCCTTTAATTTATAATTTGTAATATTATACTTGTCACTATAACGGCCATAGCAATCGATATTGCGTCAAATTTACAAGCGTTTATCTATAACGGTTCAAGAGATAGGCTCATATAAGTAAATCTTCATCAAATATGGGACACCCTTTAATTTCTAAATTCAAATTATAAGCTCGTTGATATAGCCGATTTTAAGTTTCAGCGTTCTGTCTATAACGGTTCGAAAGTTTGGTCACACACACAAAATTACATTAACTATTGGAGCACCCTTTAACTTCCAAATCCAAATTTTTTACTTGTTGTTATAGCGGACTTAGCTATACAAGTTCGTTGTAAATTTCAAGCATCTATCTACAACTGTTCAACAGTATGGCCATATACATCAAATTTAATGAACTACTGGCGCACCCTTTAATTTATAATTTGTAATATTATACTTGTCACTATAACGGCCATAGCAATCGACAATGCGTCAAATTTACAAGCGTTTATCTATAACGGTTTAAGAGATAGGCTCATATAAGTAAATATTCATCAATCATGGGACACGCTTTAATTTTTAAATTCAAATTATAAACTCGTTGATATAGCGGATTTAGCAATACAGGTATCTCTTAAGTTTCAGCGTTCTGTCTACAACGGTTCGCCAGTTTGGTCACATACACAAAATTACATTAATTATTGGAACACCCTTTAACTTCGAAATCTACATTTTATACTTGTTGTTATAGCGGACTTAGCTATACAGGTTTGGTTAAAAATTTCAAGCGTCTATCTACAACTGTTCAAAAGTATAGCCATATACATCAAATTTAATGAACTATTGGCGCACCCTTTAATTTATAATTTGTAATATTATACTTGTCACTATAACGGCCACAGGAATCGATACTGCGTCAAATTTACAAGCGTTTATCTATTACGGTTCAAGAGATAGGCTCATATAAGTAAATCTTCATCAATTATGGGACACCCTTTAATTTCTAAATTCAAATTATAAACTCTTTGATATAGCGGATTTAGCAATACAGGTCTCTTTTAAGTTTCACCGTTCTGTCTATAACGGTACGAACGTTTGGTCACATACACAAAATTACAATAACTATTGGAGCACCCTTTAACTTCCAAATCCAAATTTTATACTTGTTGGCATAGCGGAGTTAGCTATACAAGTTCTCTGTAATTTTCAAGCGTCTATCCACAACTGTTCAAAAGTATGGCCATATACATCAAATTTAATGAACTATTGGCGCACCCTTTAATTAATAATTTGTAATATTATACTTGTCACTATAACGGCCATAGCAATCTACATTGGGTCAAATTTACAAGCGTTTATCTATAACGGTTCAAAAATAGGCTCATATAAGTAAATCTTCATCAATTATGGGACACCCTTCAATTTCTAAATTCAAATTATAAATTCGTTGGTATAGCGGATTTAGCAATACAGGTCTCTTTAAAGTTTAGCGTTCTGTCTATAACGGTTTTAAAGTTTGATCACATACACATAATTACATTAACTATTGGAACACCCTTTAACTTCCAAATCCAAATTTTATACTTGTTGTTATAGCGGACTTAGCTATACAGGTTCGGTTGTAAATTTCAAGCATCTATCTACAACTGTTCAACAGTATGGCCATATACATAACATTTAATGAACTACTGGCACACTCTTTAATTTATAATATTATACTTGTCACTATAACGGCCATAGCAATCGACATTGCGTCAAATTTACAAGCGTTTATCTATAACGGTTCAAGAGATAGGCTCATATAAGTAAATACTCATCAATTATGGGACACCCTTAAATTTTTAAATTCAAATTATAAACTCGTTGATATAGTGGATTTAGCAATACAGGTCTCCTTTAAGTTTCAACGTTCTGTCTATAACGGTACGAAAGTTTGGTCACATACACAAAATTACATTAACTATTGGAGCACCCTTTAACTTCCAAATCCAAATTTTATACTTGTTGTTATAGCGAAGTTAGCTATACAAGTTCGTTGTAAATTTCAAGCATCTATCTAAAACTGTTCAACAGTATGGCCATATACATAAATTTAATGAACTACCGGCGCACCCTTTAATTTATAATTTGTAATATTATACTTGTCAATATAACGGCCATAGCAATCGAATTTGCGTCAAATTTACAAGCGTTTATCTATAACAGTTCAAGAGATAGGCTAATATAAGTAAATCTTCATTAATTATGGGACACCCTTTAATTTCTAAATTCAAATTATAAACTCGTAGATATAGCGGTTTAAGCAATACTGGTCTCTTTTACGTTTAGCGTTCTGTCTATAACGCTTCGAAAGTTTGGTCACATAGACAAAATAACATTAACTATTGGAGCACCCTTTAACTTCCAAATCCAAATTTTATACTTGTTGTTATAGCGGACTTAGCTATACATGTTCGTTGTAAATTTCAAGCGTCGATCCACAACTGTTCAAAAGTATGGCGATATACATCAAATTTAATGAACTATTGGCGCACCCTTTAATTTATAATTTGTAATATTATACTTGTCACTATAACCGCCATAGCAATCGATATTGCGTCAAATTTACAAGCGTTTATCTATAACGGTTCAAGAGATATAAGTAAATCTTCATCAAATATGGGACACCCTTTAATTTCTAAATTCAAATTATAAGCTCGTTGATATAGCCGATTTTAAGTCTCAGCGTTCTGTCTATAACGGTTCGAAAGTTTGGTCACACACACAAAATTACATTAACTATTGGAGCACCCTTTAACTTCCAAATCCAAATTTTTTACTTGTTGTTATAGCGGACTTAGCTATACAAGTTCGTTGTAAATTTCAAGCATCTATCTACAACTGTTCAACAGTATGGCCATATACATCAAATTTAATGAACTACTGGCGCACCCTTTAATTTATAATTTGTAATATTATACTTGTCACTATAACGGCCATAGCAATCGACATTGCGTCAAATTTACAAGCGTTTATCTATAACGGTTTAAGAGATAGGCTCATATAAGTAAATATTCATCAATTATGGGACACGCTTTAATTTTTAAATTCAAATTATAAACTCGTTGATATAGCGGATTTAGCAATACAGGTCTCTCTTAAGTTTCAGCGTTCTGTCTATAACGGTTCGCCAGTTTGGTCACATACACAAAATTACATTAATTATTGGAACACCCTTTAACTTCGAAATCTACATTTTATACTTGTTGTTATAGCGGACTTAGCTATACAGGTTTGGTTAAAAATTTCAAGCGTCTATCAACAACTGTCCAAAAGTATAGCCATATACATCAAATTTAATGAACTATTGGCGCACCCTTTAATTTATAATTTGTAATATTATACTTGTCACTATAACGGCCACAGGAATCGATACTTCGTCAAATTTACAAGCGTTTATCTATTACGGTTCAAGAGATAGGCTCATATAAGTAAATCTTCATCAATTATGGGACACCCTTTAATTTCTAAATTCAAATCATAAACTCTTTGATATAGCGGATTTAGCAATACAGGTCTCTTTTAAGTTTCACCGTTCTGTCTATAACGGTACGAACGTTTGGTCACATACACAAAATTACAATAACTATTGGAGCACCCTTTAACTTCCAAATCCAAATTTTATACTTGTTGTTATAGCGGAGTTAGCTATACAAGTTCTCTGTAATTTTCAAGCGTCTATCCACAACTGTTCAAAAGTATGGCCATATACATCAAATTTAATGAACTATTGGCGCACCCTTTAATTAATAATTTGTAATATTATACTTGTCACTATAACGGCCATAGCAATCTGCATTAGGTCAAATTTACAAGCGTTTATCTATAACGGTTCAAAAATAGGCTCATATAAGTAAATCTTCATCAATTATGGGACACCCTTTAATTTCTAAATTCAAATTATAAATTCGTTGGTATAGCGGATTTAGCAATACAGGTCTCTTTAAAGTTTAGCGTTCTGTCTATAACGGTTTTAAAGTTTGATCACATACACATAATTACATTAACTATTGGATCACCCTTTAACTTCCAAATCCAAATTTTATACTTGTTGTTATAGCGGACTTAGCTATACAGGTTCGGTTGTAAATTTCAAGCATCTATCTACAACTGTTCAACAGTATGGCCATATACATAACATTTAATGAACTACTGGCACACTCTTTAATTTATAATATTATACTTGTCACTATAACGGCCATAGCAATCGACATTGCGTCAAATTTACAAGCGTTTATCTATAACGGTTCAAGAGATAGGCTCATATAAGTAAATATTCATCAATTATGGGACACCCTTCAATTTTTAAATTCAAATTATAAACTCGTTGATATATAAGTAAATATTCATCAATTATGGGACACGCTTTAATTTTTAAATTCAAATTATAAACTCGTTGATATAGCGGATTTAGCAATACAGGTCTCTCTTAAGTTTCAGCGTTCTGTCTATAACGGTTCGCCAGTTTGGTCACATACACAAAATTACATTAATTATTGGAACACCCTTTAACTTCGAAATCTACATTTTATACTTGTTGTTATAGCGGACTTAGCTATACAGGTTTGGTTAAAAATTTCAAGCGTCTATCTACAACTGTCCAAAAGTATAGCCATATACATCAAATTTAATGAACTATTGGCGCACCCTTTAATTTATAATTTGTAATATTATACTTGTCACTATAACGGCCACAGGAATCGATACTGCGTCAAATTTACAAGCGTTTATCTATTACGGTTCAAGAGATAGGCTCATATAAGTAAATCTTCATCAATTATGGGACACCCTTTAATTTCTAAATTCAAATCATAAACTCTTTGATATAGCGGATTTAGCAATACAGGTCTCTTTTAAGTTTCACCGTTCTGTCTATAACGGTACGAACGTTTGGTCACATACACAAAATTACAATAACTATTGGAGCACCCTTTAACTTCCAAATTTCAAATTTTATACTTGTTGTTATAGTGGAGTTAGCTATACAAGTTCTCTGTAATTTTCAAGCGTCTATCCACAACTGTTCAAAAGTATGGCCATATACATCAAATTTAATGAACTATTGGCGCACCCTTTAATTAATAATTTGTAATATTATACTTGTCACTATAACGGCCATAGCAATCTGCATTGGGTCAAATTTACAAGCGTTTATCTATAACGGTTCAAAAATAGGCTCATATAAGTAAATCTTCATCAATTATGGGACACCCTTTAATTTCTAAATTCAAATTATAAATTCGTTGGTATAGCGGATTTAGCAATACAGGTCTCTTTAAAGTTTAGCGTTCTGTCTATAACGGTTTTAAAGTTTGATCACATACACATAATTACATTAACTATTGGATCACCCTTTAACTTCCAAATCCAAATTTTATACTTGTTGTTATAGCGGACTTAGCTATACAGGTTCGGTTGTAAATTTCAAGCATCTATCTACAACTGTTCAACAGTATGGCCATATACATAACATTTAATGAACTACTGGCACACTCTTTAATTTATAATATTATACTTGTCACTATAACGGCCATAGCAATCGACATTGCGTCAAATTTACAAGCGTTTATCTATAACGGTTCAAGAGATAGGCTCATATAAGTAAATATTCATCAATTATGGGACACCCTTCAATTTTTAAATTCAAATTATAAACTCGTTGATATAGTGGATTTAGCAATACAGGTCTCTTTTAAGTTTCAGCGTTCTGTCTATAACGGTTCGCAAGTTTGGTCACATACACTAAATTATATTAATTATTGGAACACCCTTTAACTTCCAAATCTAAATTTTATACTTGTTGTTATAGCAGACTTAGCTATACAGGTTCGGTTGAAAATTTCAAGCGTCTATCCACAACTGTTCAAAAGTATGGCCATATACATCAAATTTAATGAACTATTGGCGCACCCTTTAATTTATAATTTGTAATATTATACTTGTCACTATAACGGCCATAGCAATCGACATTGCGTCAAATTCACAAGCGTTTACTTATAACGGTTCAAGAGATAGGCTCATATAAGCAAATCTTCATCAATTATGGGACACCCTTTAATTTCTAAATTCAAATTTTAAACTCGTTGATATAGCGGATTTAGCAATACAGGTCTCTTTTAAGTTTAGCGTTCTGTCTATAACGGTTCAAAAGATTGATCACATACACAAAATTACATTAACTATTGGAACACCCTTTAACTTCCAAATCCAAATTTAATACTTGTTGTTATAATGGACTTAGCTATACAGGTTCGGTTGTAAATTTCAAGCATCTATCTACAACTGTTCAAAAGTATGGCCACATACATCCAATTTAATAAACTACTGGCGAACTCTTTTAATTATAATTTGTAATATTATACTGTCACTATAACGGCCATAGCAATCGACATTGCGTCAAATTCTCAAGCGTTTAGCATTTATTCCTTTTTTTATTTGGAATAGTAATGTTGTAAATTTTTATTTTACTCTATCGTTGCTAGTTTCTGCCGGAAATTTATTTATCAGACCTAATTTTTACATTAAAAATTTGTGTTTGTAAATTTGGAAGAATAAAGAAAAGTTTGGCTTTAAAAGAAAGTTTGCTTGTTTTTATTTGAAACATGGAACTCTTCTAGTTTGTACGATCAAGTTTTGACTGCACGCTAGCTTTGAATTTCCATTAAATTTTCAAAAATTTTTCATTTCATATAATTTGAAAATATTCTATTTTTCATTTTTATGGCATTTAGTTTTGTCATTGTATAAAATTTTCTCTAACTGAACACACTTCACAAGGGTTGTATGAGGAAACTTAATCGATTATCGACTTAATTGAGTTTTAATTGAAAAATTTTTTAATTAATTTCTTATATGCTAAATTAAATTCAATTAGGGACTTAATTGCGTAAATTCCTTTATTGCGAATTAAAACGTATGTCTGAACAGGGTATAAAAGTATTTTTAAAACAATTAACGAGTTTCGCTCTGTCCCTTTCTTTAATCTATCGAACAGTCTTATTTTATTTATAAGGCAATATCATCAAAATCTGTGTTTTATAAATTGTCTAAATAATATAAGCTCTAAAATATAAAATGAAGATAGTTTCAATCAATATAGAAAGAATATAATTATAAATATTACTGTTTATATTCAACTTGTAAAATGGTGAAGAATATCAAAATAATGAAACTCATTTTATATTTTAACTTTATAAGGCAATATCATCAAAATCAAAACAATGAAATTCATCAAAACAATGAAATTCATATTTATCAAATATTGCTTTGCTTTATAAAACTTAAAAACTTAAACGGCATCAATAACGTATACATTATTTAAATAAACAAGAGTCTTCTAATCAATATAATACCCTGTTCAGACATACGTTTTAATTTATACAATTAAAATTATAATTGAGTAATTAATTTTGGTGTTCACACATATCCAATTTAATTTACTTAATTAAAATTTGACAGTAAAATATAGTTCTGTTCAATAACAAGAAGTTGGTACTAATTGTTATTGGAAAATGTTTACTTCAGTACCTCAAAAGAAGCAGCGAAAGAGTAAAAAAAAGTATAAGATGTGAATGTTAATAAATTTGTTACTACTTTTGTTACTGTCAAGAACAGAACAGCTGATTCTTGTTCTGTTTTACAAAATAAGTTAATACATATTAAATCCTTTGAACTGAAATTGTTTATTAGCACTCTCCACGAAATTTTTACAACCACACAGCAAAAAATATAAATAACATTTATAGTTTTCGGTTTTAAATACAAAATATTTGAATTGAAACTAAAGTTTGTATAATAGAAGAAAGCTGAGGAAACTATGTGCAAGTAAACGCCAGGTTAATAAAACAATAAACAAAAGAAATAGAATAAAACAAACTAAAACTTTTACAAAAAAGACCGAAAATTTTTGGCAATTTGCACACAATTGATGACAAAGCTCTTCCAAATGCTAACTGTTGATTTACAAAATGATTTAAGCATCGAACACCCCTTTTTTGCTTTTTTAGATACATATTTATTTTTATAGTTGTTTGTTATTTTCGTCAGTTCGCTTTTACTTTGCTATTTTTTTTTTAAATGCGTTTATTCCTCTTTTTATTTGGAATAGTAATGTTGTAAATTTTTATTTTACTCTATCGTTGCTAGTTTCTGCCGGAAATTTATTGAACAGACCTAATTTTTACATTAGAAATTTGTGTTTGTAAATTTGGAGGAATAGAGAAAAGTTTGGCTTTAAAAGAAAGTTTGCTTGTTTTATTTGAAATATGGAACTCTTCTAGTTTGTACGATCAAGTTTTGACTGCACGCTAGCTTTGAATTTCCATTAAATTTTCAAAAATTTTTCATTTCATCAAATTTGAAAATATTTTATTTTTCATTTTTATGGCATTTAGTTTTGTCATTGTATAAAATTTTCTCTAACTGAACACACTTCACATGGGTTGTATGAGGAAACTGAATCAATTATCGACTTAATTAAGTACTAAGTGAAACATTTTTTAATAAATGTCTTATATGCTAAATTAAATTCAATTAGGGACTTAATTGCGTAAATTCCTTTATTGCGAATTAAAACGTATGTCTGAACAGGGTATAAAAGTATTTTCAAAACAATTAACGAGTTTCGCTCTGTCCCTATCTTTAATCTATCGAACAGTCTTATTTTATTATAAGGCAATATCATCAAAATCTGTGTTTTATAAATTGTCTAAATAATATAAGCTCTAAAATATAAAATGAAGATACTTGCAATCAATATAGAAAGACTATAATTATAAATATTACTGTTTATATTCGACTTGTAAAATGGTGAAGAATATCAAAGTAATGAAATTCAGTTTATATTTTAACTTTATAAGGCAATAACTTCAAAATCAAAACAATGAAATTCATCAAAACAATGAAGTTCATATGTATCAAATATTGCTTTGCTCTATAAAACTTAAAAACTTAAACGGCGGCAATAACGTATACATTATTTAAATAAATAATAGTCTTCTAATCAATATAAAAGTATTTTTAAAACAATTAACGAGTTTCGCTCTGTCCCTATCTTTCATTCGTTGTTTAACATTTGAATCGAGCAGACGTGTTTACGGACAGTTGATAAATTGTTAGTAAAAGTACAAGTGTTAAATAGTGTTTGTGAGTGCGACAGAGAATAGAAAAAGACAGTAAATCTGCAACTAATAAAAGTAAATTAAAAGTGAGACAGCCAAAAGTTGAGACTCCGCTGGCAAAACCTTCTAGGTGAAACTCCGGCGGGAAGGTCATAGCTGTTTAAAAAAAAAAAAAAAAGATAAGTGTTGTCGGACAATTATTGCCGGATTGTAATTTGAAAAATAAGAGGAAAGTGTCTTGAATAAGAACGCTGTTGTTCCGGTTAGTGTACGTACTATCGCGAATATTAACCGGTAGAGGTCGCGCGGTGCAAAAAAAGAATTTTTATATTTCATCGTACGAGGGCAGTCTACAAGGTAGGTGAAAACCTTTTGTATTTTTGTTGAAATTTTGAAGTGTGGCCGACATGCCGGTGCCTGCGTCAAAACGCAAGCCGAAGGCCAAGGGCGACGCTAGCGACATCACGACAGATGATGTACGTGGGCCGGCTCAAATGGGTGGAAGGAGGGTCAGACACACGGACAGTGAGCTGTCTAGCACGGAAGGGGATATAATGACTGGCAAGAGATACAAGCCAGGCTCGCCTAAGGCGAAGAGGGCTGCTGCTGCTGCTGCCGCTGCTGCTGCTGGTGCTGCTGGTTCTGCTGGTGCTGTTGGTGCTGTTGGTGCTGTTGGTGCTGCTTCGACTAAAGTCGTTAGACGCGACCCCGTCGAGGTAATATCGGGGATGGACGAGGGTGATGGTGGGATGGTTTCTGCGGCTGCTGTGACTTCGGCGGCTGAAGGCGGGAAAGGCTTGAAGGAGCGGAAGTCGAGGCCGAAACGTAAGTCGGCTCCTGTTGAGATGGCCCGTCCAGGTGATGTTGTAAATCACATGAAGGAGGTCACTGATGAGCTGACGGATGTGGCCCTTTCGGATGGCATTGGCACTGACAATGCCAGGAAGCTGCTGCGCTGCGCGTCGCAGTATGAGAAGCTCCTGATGAAGCTGGTGGAGGAAAACGGGTGGCTGCGTGGTCGCCTGGAGGCTGGTGATGACAAGAGAGTTGGAGCGGCTGAGACCGGGACGTTCGCTGTCCCCAAGATACCGACTGGAGTGCCGACTGGAGTGCGGGCTGAGCCGGCTGCTTCTGTGGCTCCTGTGGCTACGCCAAAGCCTGTGGACACGTGGTCCGTGGTGGTAAGGGGGCGTGGTACTGCAACTTCCAAGGAGGTTGTTGAAAAAGTGGTTACTGAGGTGGGTACGAGGTGCGTCCTATTAAATCGGGAGGAGCAGTAATTCGGACCCCGTCCGTTGCCGAGAGGGAGCGTATAGCTGCCAACAAGAAATTTGAGGAGGTTGGGCTGGATGTCAGCGTCAATGATAAGCTGGGGCCTAGGGTGGTGGTGCAGAGGGTGCACGCGGAAATCGCACCGGATGAGTTTATGGGCGAACTCTACGAGTTGAACCTGAAGGACCAAATGTCACCGGAAGTCTACAGGAAAAGTGTCCGGCTTGTTAGTGCGCCTTGGAGGACGGAAAATGCAGGCCAAGTGAATGTGAGGCTTGAGTGCACGGGTAGAGTGGTGGACCAGCTGTGCGCGACTGGGGTCTACATTAAATGGTTCCGATTCCAAGTAAGAACACAGGATCCGGTGCAGTCCTGTTTCCGGTATCTTGGATTCGACCATCGTGTCCAGGAGTGTCGAGTGCGTGAGGAGACATGCTTGCGGTGCGGAGTCAACGGTCACCGTGCGTCTAACTGCACGGGTGAAGTGTGCTGCCGGAATTGCCGATTCAAGGGCCTACCCTCGGATCACAGGATGCTGTCGATGGCTTGTCCAATTTACGGTGCTATGGTTGCTAGGGCTAATTCACGACACTAAGTATGGAGGGGATTACAATAATTCAACAGAATCTGCAGCGCTCGTATCCGGCGACTTGTGTTTTTGGGCAGACGATAAGGGAACGGCGGGCTTCGATTGCTCTTTTACAGGAGCCATTTTATGCGAATGGTCGCGTTAGGGGACTACCGGCTGCAATGCGGGTATTTACAAATCTGCATGGCAATTCTGCGGTAATCGTTGACGATCCTGAAATCGCCTGTACTGTCGTGAGTTGTGCTCGTTGGGGGGTTTGCGTGGCTGTTGAGGGCCCTTTCGGCCGTTTATTTTTGGCGAGTATCTACTGTCCGCCTAGTAGTACTTTGGACCGTTATATTGGATACATGGATACGGTGTTACTACTTGCGAGTAACTTCCCACTTATCCTTGGCTTAGACGCGAATGCATGCTCTCGTATGTGGTTCAGCAAAATGCCCAGGCGTGCGCCTGCGTATTTGAACTCCAGACGAGGAGTTGTGCTAAGCGAGTGGCTGATCGCAAAGGGTGCTTCAGTGTTAAATGAGGCTAGCGACCTATATACGTTTGACGGTCCAAATGGTACTAGTGATATAGATGTCACAGTTGCTAATAATGCAGCTGTGTCATTTTATAGCTTTAGGTGGAGGGTACATGACGATGGTGGCGTGAGTGACCACAATCGCATTGAGATTGAGGTGTCTTTCCACAGGCGCGCTATCGCGGTCTCGTCTCCGCGGAGATGGCGGGTAAACGGCGCGAACTGGTCTGGGTACGCAGATTTCTTTCGAGCTATGGTGTCGGACGTGTCTTTGGGGGCATTTCGTGCACTGACGGTGGACCAACAGGTGGAGCAAATAGATCAGTGGATGTGGACTGTCAATGACGTTTTGCTTGGTCGTTGTCGTAGGACGCGGCCAGGGGGCGTCAGATGGTGGATTAGTGAGTTAAATACGATGCGAAGGGGTGTCAGGCGTCTCAGGAGGTTGTTCCAGAGGGCCAGGCGCACTGGAGCAGAAGATTTGGCTGCACGGAAAGCGGTCTATTTGGGTCAACTGCGGGTCTACAAAAGACGTGTTGAACAGGTTAAAGAGGAGGAGTGGAGGGACTTTGTTCAGGAGAATAGGGACGATCCTTGGGGTAAAGTTTACCGCATTTGTAGGGGTAGAGACAGCGGGCTTGTTTTGGAATCCTTACAGGTTGATGGTGCAGGGCTGACTTCCTGGCGGGATTGCATGGATGCCTTGTTGAGGACTTTCTTTCCAGATGCGGAGCGGGTTGATCGTCCTCCTCTCATTAGGGAGGCGGTCGGCTCACCAATTCTGAGGGAGGAGGTTTCGGATAGTATCTATCGGGCTAGGAGTAGGAAGTCTCCGGGTATTGATGGCATGACTGGAGAGATGTGTAAGAGCATCTGGAAGGCTGTGCCGGAATACTTGGAAGCAGTCTACGAGAAGTGTCTGAGTGAGGGCTATTTCCCTAGGGCTTGGAAAATTGCTCGTGTTATCGTGCTTCTGAAGTCTCCTGATAAGGTGCGGAGTAATCCGCGCTCTTATCGGGGCATCAGTCTCCTCCCAGTACTTGGAAAAGTACTTGAGAGGATAATGGTGGCGCGACTGAAGGAATGCGACAGCGAGGGCCCTTCTGAGTACCAGTTTGGTTTTAGGGAGGGGAGGTCCGTTGAAGATGCGTGGCTACATGTTAGGCGTTGCGTAAGTGACTCTTCGGCTCGATACGTCCTCGGTCTATTTGTCGATTTTAAGGGTGCGTTTGACTACCTCTTGTGGGGCACAGTTCTTGCCAGAATACGTAATGCAGGCTGTCGGGAGCTGGCCTTATGGGAGAGTTACTTCAGCGACAGGAAAGCTTGTGTGGTTGGGGCCGGCGATACGGTTTGGAGGGATGTCGTCCGTGGTTGTCCACAGGGGTCCATCTGTGGTCCATTTATTTGGAACCTCATGATGGATTCCCTGTTACGGCAGCTCGGCGGCCTCTCCTTCAGGCTGTGTGCATATGCGGATGACCTGCTCATTCTCATCGAAGGTCAGTCTCGTGCTGAATTGGAGAGAAAGGGTGATCAGGCCATGCGCATTGTTTGTGAATGGGGTGCTGGCGTCGGTGTCGATGTAGCTACGGACAAGACTGTGATGATGCTGTTGAAAGGCAGGTTATCGCAGGCTCGTCCACCATGCATACGTGCTGGCAACAGAAGTCTCAGTTACGTGACTCAGGTCAAATATCTGGGGCTGATGGTGGCAGAAAGGATGAACTTTTTAGTTCATCCTGTCTACGTGAGGGACAAGCTGAGTGGCGTTGTGGGTAATGTTAGACGCATTCTTAGGAGTGACTGGGGCCTAAGCAGGCGTGCTACTCGTACCATATACGGCGGGCTATTTGTTGCTTGTGCGGCATATGGTTCGCCTGTTTGGTACGAACTAGTTATGTCTGCTGTTGGCCGGAACAAGGTGTCAGAGGGTGGCTTTGCTCGCTTGCATGCCAGTTTGTCGGACTGTTTCAACGGAAGCTCTTCAGGTCTTGCTGGGTGTTGCCCCCCTTGACTTGGAAGTGATACGTCGAGCTATCGCCTTCAAGATCAAACGGGGACTACCGCTTCTCGGACATGATTGGCTTGCTGCTGGTGACTTGGTAGATGCTGGATCGGAGACGATCAAGAGGTTTCTGAATGAGCGTCTTGTTTCTATCTGGAGGGGTAGGTGGGAGAACAGTGACGTTGGTAGGGTCACGTATGAATTCATACGTGACCCGACCTTCGTAATGGAACACCCGGACTTTTGCTTCGGCTTAAGCTTGGGTTTCCTACTGACCGGGCACGGCTCTTTGAATGCATTTTTGTACCAAAGGGCCTTGTCTGATTCTTCTGCCTGTAGATGCGGTGCTGACTTTGAGGATTGGAGGCACATTCTTGTGGAATGTCCCCTCTATGCCGACATTAGAGACTTGGACAGTATGGGCGTTAGCAGGATCGGAAACGGTTATGATTTTGGCGGAATTCTTCAGAGAGCCGAGTGTTTAAATAGGCTCCGCGTGTTTGCCCGTATAGCCTTCCGCAGGAGGTTAAGGTGTTTGTAGTTGGTAGTCCGCTGCGCGAGCATTCGCATTCCCGTTGCCTTGTGTAGATTCTTAGTCTGTGCCTTGCAATGTTGTCCGGTGCTGTTTTGTTGTATGTGGTTGTTGTTTTGGTGATTCCTTCTGTGCTGGTGTAGTGGTTGGTGCTGCGGCTAAGGTTTTGCGACGGTCCCCTCTTATAGTTCTTTGGAGCTATGGGAGGGGGTCGTTGTTGTACTTGGCTGGCAGTAGGCAGCATTTCTGGAAGAATTCGATGCGAAATGGATTATAATTGCTGTACGTTTGGACTTGTCGCGGGTCACCAGTCCCGAGTTGTTTGGAACTCAACTGGTAGTAACTTCGGTTACGAAGTCTGACCGGAGACTTAATTCTCTTAAATATTACTGTTTATATTCGAATTGTAAAATGGTGAAGAATATCAAAGTAATGAAATTCATTTTATATTTTAACTTTATAAGGCAATAACTTCAAAATCAAAACAATGAAATTCATCAAAACAATGAAATTCATATGTATCAAATATTGCTTCGCTTTATAAAACTTAAAAACTGAAACAGCGGCAATAACGTATACATTATTTAAATAAACATGAGTCTTCTAATCAATATGAAAGTATTTTTAAAACAATTAACGAGTTTCGCTCTGTCCCTATCTTTCACCCCCCCCCCCCGGGGGCACCAAGAGTCTGTGCTGATCTAACCACGGTGCAGACGAGGGTCCTCGGGGGTATAGGGGGAAGCAGACCCCTGGTGTTGCAGGCACCAAAGCTGATAGACAGTTGGGTACTGTCGGGGTTTTCCACCAGTTTCCCTTTGATGATAGTTTATATTTAAATTAATAACAGTAAAAAACGGGTGCCACGGGAACCGGTGGCCCATACAGAGAGCCGCCCATCTCTGTAGCCGGTTATTGGTGAGGTCCCTTCGGGGTACACGTGGTGGTTGTGGTTAAATAGTCTATATCTGCGGGTCTGGCGTGGAATAGACTGAAGTGTGCTGTTGCACTCTCAACAGACGGGGTTGGATAGTCTCCAACCCTTAAGCAAGGGGAAGTTCATGGGCCTGCAAGCCATGTTCTTGAAGTTGCAACCCCATCGGCTACGCCCTATGGGGGGCGCTAGTTGACGCTTTGTATTATGCTCAGTGGTAAGACCACCGTCATATAGGCCTTCACAGGCAGGAAATGACGTTAATCTTGATCACGTATGTCCCTATCTTTCACATTTTGTTCGCTGGGTATGGTTGTATACGGTAGTGTATTTGTAAAGGTATTTTTTTTTGGTGTGCGATAAAAGTGGTATTTTGTGCGAATAAAAATAAAACTTTTATATTGTGCGAAACAGAAAAATCTGACGGTTCAGAATCTATGAAAATTTTCAAAATCGGTTGACGGGTGCCAGAAATATAATCGGATTATATTTCTGCATTGTGGACGACAATAACGTTGTTGAAAATACACAAGTACATACAGTTTAGAATAGGTTTTGACGGCATTGTTAAGTGACATTCGTAAGATAGTGCTGGAATTATATGTGATAAGTACCATTGCGGCACATTTTCCCGTTTTAGGTACTTTTGAAGTAATTGATAATAATTGTATCATTCATCAGTTTTTATTATTTTGCTTAATAAAGGTATAATAAATAAATAGGTACATTAAATACATAATAATATTTTTTAACATTGCACATATTGCAATGTAAAATATCTTTTGAAATGAAATTAGTACTTTTTTAAATTTAAATGTACGGAATAGTGCCCGCAACTATGCCACAAATCTCAACACTGTTCTGAACAGCTGCAGCAAATTGAAAATTGTGTAAGGTTTTGTAATTTAATATTTTGGCTTTATAGTTTTTTTTCAAAACAATTGTACTTATTTCATGGACATCAGCAAATAAATCCTCAATATCCATTTCTAAATTCTTTTTGGGCTTTTGAAATTAAAATTACAAACAAATTGTGCTGCACAATGTTTTATTTTTGTTTATTTTATTGGCATGCGTCACATTTGTAGAGTTTCTATAACTACATAAACGACCGTACGTTAAAATACGTTAAGTTTTTCTTACATCAACGTTCACATAATAAAGCCTTAACTGTTTGATAAAAACACGCGGTAGTGTTGTTGTTGTTTTTGAGACCCCGTTGGCAGGTTGTCTCATTTTCAAGGGCAAATTCCGTCGCGAAGGGTAAATGCCTTAAATTTGTTGCTGCCACAATGCGTTTTTGTGGCTTTTAGACGTTTCGGGATTTTTTGGCGATTTTTTGTTTTTGGCGATTTTGGTGTTGCCACTTCCGGGGAAGTTCTGGGATTTTGGATATTTCTGTCCCAGTTTTTGGGAATCCCCAAGCCTAATTGTGGACCTTGCTAAGTTGGTGTGTGTCTCTGCTAATATCGCGGAGGAGGATACTTTGTACGTATCGGTGAGAGGACTGTTGGAAGTTGAATTGGAAGATAACTACTATCTTCCAGGACATTTTACACAGCACGTTGCTGGTATTTTTGTTTGTAAGGTAGGTGACACCTTTGTTTTTTATTGTATTTTTTTAATTTGGTGGCCGATATGGCACCGGGGCCGGCTTCTAAACGTAAGCCGAGGGTGAAGGGTGTTGATAGCGACGTTATACGGACGACATGCGTGGGCCGCCGCCGTTGGGTGTGCCAACAGTGCGCCACACAGATAGCGAGCTGTCGAGTACAGAGGGAGACATGAGGCAGGAGAAGAGGTATAAGCCTGGTACGCCGCAGGCTAGACGTGCTACTGATGCCGTTGCTGCCAAGGCTGCTGCTGTTTCTGATGTAGCAAGGCGTGTTTCTGACGCGATGTTCTCAATGGAGGATGACAGGGAGGAGGAAACCGTTACTGCCGCTGTTTAACTCCGGTGCCCACTCCATCGGAGAGGAGGTCAAGACCGAAGAAGAAGACAGCTGCTGTTGATGTGGCCCGTTCAGAAGCAGTGGTTTCGCGGATGAAGGAAGTCACAGACGATCTCACTGATTTTGTTTTGGCTAACGAGGTAAAATCAGAAATTACAAAAAAAATGTTACGCTATGCATCTCGGTACGAGAAGCTGCTAATGCAGCTGGTGGCAGAAAACGAGCGTCTTAGGGGTAGGCTGGATAATGGTGGTGATCGTGAGTGTGGCGTTACTTATGGCGTTTTTGCGGTACCGAAGGCGCCGTTGAGGATGCATGCTGGACCAGCGGTTCGTGCTGTTTCTGCTGTGTTGCCGAAACCGGTAGATACGTGGTCGGTAGTGGTGAAGAGGTGTGGTACTGCAACTTCAAAGGAAGTAGTAGAGAAGGTGGTCAGTGACGTGGGACCTACGTTAGGTGTTCGCGTGCATGAGATGCGGCCCATTAAGGCTGGGGGAGCTGTCATAAGGACCCCGTCTGTGGCAGAAAGGGAGCGGATTGCGGCGAATTCAAAATTTGCAGAAGTCGGTCTGGACGTCAGCGTCAACGACAAGCTGGGGCCGAGGGTGGTAGTGCAGCCCGTACATGCTGCAATCTCACCGGATGAATTTATGGACGAGCTCTATGAGCTTAATTTGAAAGAGAAGATGACCCGGGAAATGTTTTTGAAGAGTGTACGACTCGTGACTGCGCCCTGGAAGATGCAAAATGATGGTGCGGTGAATGTGACGTTGGAGTGTACAGGGAGGGTGGTGGATCAGTTGTGCTCGACCGGTGCCTACATAAAGTCGTGCTTTAGGTGCCTTGGGTTCGATCATCGAGTCCATGAATGCAGAATGCGGGAGGAAACGTGTTTGCGGTGTGGCGAGGTTGGTCATCGGGCCTCTAACTGCTCTGCCGAAATTAAATGCCGAAACTGCCTGTTTAAAGGACTTCCAGCAGATCTTAGGATGTTGTCGATGGCATGTCCCATTTATGAGGCTATGGTTGCTAGGGCAAATTCTAGACATTAAGTATGGAGCGGATTACTGTAATACAGCAAAATCTTCAGAGGGCATATCCGGCGACTTGCGAGTTTTGGCAGGTGATGAGGCGGCGGCGGGCTTCTTTTGCACTTCTGCAGGAGCCTTTTTTTGTGAACGATCGTATTAGGGGGTTACCGGCTGATATGCGTGTCTACTCCAATTTCCCAGGAAATTCAGCTGTTGTTGTTGATGATTCTGATGTCGATTGCACTGTCGTTAGCCGTGCCAGGTGGGGTGTTTGCATAGTCGTAGAGGGCAGTTGTGGGCAATTGTTTTTGGCGAGTGTCTACTGCCCGCCTAGTGCTTCGCTGGATCGTTATATAGGGTATATGGATACGGTGTTACTCCTCGCGAGTAACTTCCCTGTTATCCTAGGCTTTTATGCGAACGCATGCTCTCGTATGTGGTTCAGCAAAATGCCCAGGCGTGCGCCTGCGTATTCGAACTACAGACGAGGAGTTGTGCTTAGTGAGTGGCTGATTGAAAAGGTGCTTCTGTTTTAAATGAGGCTAGTGATTTATATACGTTTGACGGTCCAGTTGGTGCAAGTGATATAGACGTAACTGTCGCGAACAATGCGGCGGTGTCGGCATATGTCTTTAGGTGGAGAGTATGTGACAATTCCGGGATAAGCGATCACAATCTTATAGAGATTTTGATTTCTTATCACAGGCGCAGTTGGACTACTTCGTCTTCCCGCAGATGGCGGCTTCGTGACGCGGATTGGTCTTGCTATGCAGACTACTTTAAGGCTGTCGCGTTAGAAATGCCAATAGTGGCCTTTAGGGCTTTGCCGGTGGAACAGCAGGTTGAGCAGATAGATCGGTGGATGTGCACTGATAATGACGTTGTGCTTAGTCGTTGTCGAAGGACGCGGCCGGGTGGCGTTAGATGGTGGACTAGCGAGCTGGATGCTATGCGAAGGGACGTAAGGCGCCTCAGGAGGTTGTTCCAGAGGTCCAGACGTTTCGGCGCTGAGGATTTAACTATGCGAAGAACCGCCTATCTTGCCAGCCTGCGGTTGTACAAAGGACGAATAGAGAAGGTTAAGGAGGACGAGTGGAGGGCGTTTGTAGAGTCCAATAGGGACGATCCTTGGGGTAAGGTCTATCGCATCTGTAGAGGTTGGAACAGGGGGCTGATTATAGAATCTCTTCAGGTTGGCGACGTTTTGTTGACTACCTGGCGGGATTGTATAGACGCATTATTAGGAGCATTCTTTCCAGAGGCGGAACGGGTCGATCGCCTTCTCTCACTAGGGAGGAGGTTGGCCCCCCATTTCTGGTAAGATCGGAGGTTTCTGATAGCATCTGTCGAATTAAAAGTAGAAAGTCGCCAGGTATTGACGGTATGACTGGAGAGATATGTAAAAGCATCTGGAAGGCTATACCGGAATACCTGGAAGCAATCTTTGGGAAGTGTCTGAGTGAGGGCTATTTTCCTACGGCTTGGAAAAGTGTTCGTGTTGTCATGCTCCTGAAGTCTCCCGATAGAGTGAGGAGTAATCCGCGCTCTTATCGGGGCATCAGTCTCCTGCCAGTGCTTGGGAAAGTACTGGAGAGGATGATGGTGACGCGACTGAAGGAGTGTATCAGCGGGAGTCTTTCTGAGTACCAGTTTGGTTTTAGGGAGGGGAGATCCGTTGAGGATGCGTGGCTATTGTAGCAGGTATGTGTTGGACTATTTGTCGATTTTAAAGGTGCGTTTGACAACCTCTTGTGGCGCCAAGTTTTTGATAGAATACGTGAGGTAGCTGTCGCGAGCTGGCTTTATGGGAGAGTTACTTCAGCGGCAGGAAAGTTTGTGTGGTGGGCGCCAGCGATACGGTCTGGAGGGATGTCGTCCGTGGTTGTCCGCATGGATCCATCTGTGGCCCATTTATTTGGAACCTCATGATGGATTCCCTGCTGCGGCAGCTCGGCGACCTCTCCTTCAGGCTGTGTGCATATGCGGATGACTTGCTTATTCTTATCGAAGGTCAGTCTCGTGCTGAATTGGAGAGAAGGGGTAATCAGGCCATGCGCATTGTTTGTGAATGGGGTGCTAGTGTCGGTGTCGACGTGGCCACGGACAAGACTGTGAAAGGCAGGTTGTCACAGGCGCGTTCACCATGCATACGAGCAGGTGACAGAAGTCTCAGCTATGTGACGCAAGTCAAATACCTGGGGCTAATGGTGGCAGAAAGGATGAACTTTTTAGTCCATCCTGTCTATGTGAGGGACAAGCTGAGTGGCGTTGTAGGTAATGTAAGACGTATTCTTAGGAGTGACTGGGGCCTTAGCAGGCGTGCCACTCGGACCATATAAGGCGGGCTGTTTGTTGCTTTTTATGCTGCACCTGTTTGGTACGATATGGCCATGTCTGTTGTTGGCAGGAAGAGGATTCTATCTTGTCAGAGAGTAGCTATGCTCGCTTGCATGCCGGTCTGTAGAACAGTTTTAACGGATGCTCTTCAGGTCTTGCTGGGTGTTGCCCCCCTTGATTTGGAGGTAATACGTCGTGCTATTGGCTTCATGATCAAGCGGGGGCTACCGCTTCTAGCGCATGATTGGCTTTCTGCTGATGACTTGAAGGATGTAAAGAAAGGACAGTCAAGAGACTCTTAGATGAGCGTCTTGTTTCTATGTGGAGGAGCCCGCTACGTATGGTTGTCCGGTAAAATGGCTGCTGCTGGTTGTTGTTGTTTGCTGTGGTCTTCGCTGTGGCTGATGTCTTGGGTTTGCGCTGCAGCCACGGTTTTGCGGCGGTCTCTTCTTCTAGCCCTTTTGGGGCTCTAAGGGGTGACTGTTGCAACACTTGGGCATGTAGTTAGAAACTTCTGGATGAATCTCGCTTGTTGATGGATTGTGATTCGGACTATGGATTGATGGACTAGTTGCTGGTTTCTGGTTCCTTTTGTAGGTGGCTGGCGCTGGTAGCAAGTTTCTGGTTGCAGATTATTTTGTCGTCATTTTTATTGTTGCTGTGTCATTTTGTTGATTAAGTTTATCCGTGAGGAAAACTACGTTAATTGTTGTCTCACTTGTTCGTGTTGTCCTTGCTGGTGTCACTTGTTGTGGCACAATGTGTCGCTCGTGAGGGCGGCTGTTCATTGTTTTTGTGCGTTTGTTTGTGCATTTTATGTTGATGTGTGTTGTATGTTTTGTCGCTGTGGGTCACCAGTCCCGGGTTATTTGGAGACCACCTGGAAGTAATCTCGGTTACGAAGTCTGACCGGAGTCTTTAATCTGGTACCACGGGTGTCAGATGTCCCTGGAACCTCAGTTCTAGCCTGACAATGGAGTAGCCCTTCGGGGAGCAACGTGGCGGCTGTGGTTTAAACCCAAAACGCGGGGAGAGCGCAAGCTCAGTGTGGAGTTGCATTGCAACCGGGTGCCGTGACCCATAGAACGGCAGGAGTTTTAGATAGGTTCCGCTCCAAACCAAGGGGGAAAACATGTCCAAATACTTGAATTCGAATTGGTACTAATGTTTCGGCATGGGGGCGTTGGTAGACGCATTGTATTCACCCAGTGTTTAGAACATCGTGGAGTTAGACCATTTTGGCGGGTAACCACGTAAATCTGAATCACATATGTCCCTATCTTTAATCTATCGAAAAGTCTTATTTTATTTATAAGGAAATATCATCAAAATCTGTGTTTTATAAATTGTCTAAATAATATAAGCTCTAAAATATAAAATGAAGAGAGTTTCAATCAATATAGAAAGAATATAATTATAAATATTACTGTTTATATTCGACTTGTAAAATGGTGAAGAATATCAAAATAATGAAATTCATTTTATATTTTAACTTTATAAGGCAATATCATCAAAATCAAAACAATGAAATTCATATGTATCAAATACTGCTTTGCTTTATAAAACTTAAAAACTTAAACGACCCTATCTTTAATTTATCGAAAAGTCTTATTTTATTTATTAGGCAATATCATCAAAATCTGTGTTTTATAAATTGTCTAAATAATATAAGCTCTAAAATGTAAAATGAAGATAGTTTCAATCAATATAGAAAGAATATAATAAAAAATATTACTGTTTAGATTCGACTTGTAAAATGGTGAAGAATATCAAAATAATTCTTGCGAAAAAAAAACCGACTTCAAAACAGATTTCATCTGTCTGCCTATAACAGCTCAAGTGTATGGCCAGTTAAATTAGGTTATATTAACTATTCGGACACACTTATATCTCCAAACTTTATTCTTTTTCAACTGTTCACTAGCTTGGCAATATGCATCAAATTGCAGCAACTATAGGGTCACTCTTTAATTTCTAAATTCAAATTATATACTTGCTGTTGCAGTAGATTTAGCAATTAGGTTCTGTGTAAATTTAACTGTCTGTCTGTAACGGTTGAACAGTTTGCCCATATACATCAAATTATATCAACTATTTAATTTATAATATAACATTTTTATACTTATTATACCAAATAAAGTAGCGGACATTCTGTCCAAAATTAAGGCGTTTGTATACAACGGTTCAAAAAATACGGCCATTTAGAGCAATTTACATTAATTTTGGGAACACCCTTTACTTTTTAAATTCTTGTTATAGCGGTCTTAGCAAAACATGTCCATTGTAAATTTCAGCTGTCTGTCTATAACGGTTCAAAACCACATACACCATATTGTATCAACTATTGGGACACCCGTCTATTTCCAATTCCAAATTTTATACTGGTTGTTATACAGGAGATAGTGATACAGTTTCTTTGTAAATTTCAATTGCCTGTCAACTGTTTAAAAGTATGGCCATATACCAAATTAAATAAACTATTGGTGCAGCCTTTAATTTATAATTTTAAATATTATCAGCTGTTACTACAACGGCCTTAGCAGTCGACATTGCATCAAATTTAAAAGCGTTTATCTATAACGGTTCAAGACATAGGCTCATATATGTGAGTAAATCTTTATCAATTATGGGACACCCTTTAATTTCTAAATTCAAATGATAACCTCGTTGATTTAGCGGATTTAGCAATACAGGTCTCTTTTAAGTTTCAGCGTTCTGTTTATAACGGTTCGAAAGTTTGGTCACATACACAAAATTATATTAACTATTGGAGCACCCTTTAACTTCCAAATGCAAATTTTATACTTGTTGTTATAGGGGACTTAGCTATACAGCTTCGTTGTTAATTTCAAGCGTCTATCCACAACTGTTCAAAAGTATGGCAATATACAAAAATTTTATGAACTATTGGCGCACCCTTTATTTTTTATTTGTAGTATTATACTTGTCACTATAACGACCATAGCAATGGACATTGCGTCAAATTTAGAAGCGTTTATCTATAACAGATCAAGAGATAGGCTTATATAAGTAAATATTTATCAATTATGGGACACCCTTTAATTTCTAAATTCAAATTATAAACTCGTTGATATAGCGGTTTTAGTAATACAGGTCTCTTTTAACTTTAGCGTTCTGTCTATAACGGTTCGAAAGTTTTATCAGATACACAAAATTACATTAACTATTAAACACCCTTTAACTTCCAAATCCAAGTTTTATTTTTGTTGTTATAGCTTACTTAGTTATACAGGTTCGTTGTAAATTTAAAGCGTCTATCTACAACTGTTCCAAAGTATGGCCATATACATCCAATTTAATGAACTACTGGCGCACCCTCTAATTTATAATTTATAATATGATTCTTGTCACTATAACGGCCATAGCAATCTACATTGGCTCAAATTTGCAAGCGTTTATCTATAACGGTTCAAGAGATAGGCTCATATAAGTAAATCTTCATCAATTATGGGACACCCTTTAATTTCTAAATTCAAATGATAACCTCGTTGATTTAGCGGATTTAGCAATACAGGTCTCTTTTAAGTTTCAGCGTTCTGTTTATAACGGTTCGAAAGTTTGGTCACATACACAAAATTATATTAACTATTGGAGCACCCTTTAACTTCCAAATCCAAATTTTATACTTGTTGTTATAGGGGACTTAGCTATACAGCTTCGTTGTAAATTTCAAGCGTCTATCCACAACTGTTCAAAAGTATGGCAATATACAAAAATTTAATGAACTATTGGCGCACCCTTTATTTTTTATTTGTAGTATTATACTTGTCACTATAACGGCCATAGCAATGGACATTGCGTCAAATTTAGAAGCGTTTATCTATAACAGATCAAGAGATAGGCTTATATAAGTAAATATTTATCAATTATGGGACACCCTTTAATTTCTAAATTCAAATTATAAACTCGTTGATATAGCGGATTTAGTAATACAGGTGTCTTTTAAGTTTAGCGTTCTGTCTATAACGGTTCGAAAGTTTGATCACTTACACATAATTAAATTAACTATTGGAACACCCTTTAACTTCCAAATCCAAATTTTATATTTGTTGTTACAGCGGACTTTGCTATACAGGTTCGGTTGTAAATTTCAAGCATCTATCTACAACTGTTCAGCAGTATGGCCATATACATCAAATTTAATGAACTACTGGCGCACCCTTTAATTTATAATTTGGAATATTATACTTGTCACTATAACGGACATAGCAATCGACATTGAGTCAAATTTACAAGCGTTTATCTATAACAGTTCAAAAGATAGTCTAATAAAGGTAAATCTTCATCAATTATGGGACACCCTTTAATTTTAAAATTCAAATTATAAACTCGGTGATATAGCGGATTTAGCAATACAGGTCTCTTTTAAGCTTAGCGTTCTGTCTATAACGGTTCGAAAGTTTGATCACATACACCAAATTACATTAACTATTGGAACACCCTTTAACTTCCAAATCCAAATTTTATACTTGTTGTTATAACGGACTTAGCTATACAGGTTCGGTTGTAAATTTCAAGCATTTATCTATAACTGTTCAAAAGTATGGCCATATACATCAAATCTAAGGAACTACTGGCGCACCCTTTAATTTATAATTTTTAATATTATATTTGTTACTTTAATGTTGATAGCAATCGACATTTTGTCCAATTTGCAAGCGCTTGTCTATAACGGTTCAAAAGATAGACCTATATAAGTAAATTTACATCAATATGGGTGCACCGTTTAATTTTTGGATTTATTTTTATATAATTTTTTGTTTTTGGGAGCTGAAGTAATACGCAGTTATTTTAAATTTTACAGAATCGTCCTTTAGAGTTCATAATCCACGTAAAAAATGTATATGTTGTATGGGGACACCCTTTAATTTTTAAGATTATGAGTTGTTTTAAAAATGGGACCAATCTGTAAGCATAAGCTATCATATTAATAAAAATTTTACAAAATCGGATCAGAATTGACTGAGTTCTCGAGGTACAAATATAAAAAAAGCAACATTCAGCCGAATTGTATAACCTCCTTCTTTTTAACCGACTTCAAAAAAAGAAGGAGGTTATACAATTCGGCTGAATGTTGCTTTTTTTTAATATATGTGCCTCCAGAACTCAGTCATTTCTGATCCGATTTTGAACATTTTTGGTAATATGATGGATTATGCTTACAGATTGGTCCCGTTTTAAAAACAGTTCATAATCTTAAAAATTAAAGGGTGTCCTCATACAACATACATATTTTTTACGGGTATTACGAACTGTAAAGGGCGATTTTGTAAAATTTGAAATGACTGCGTATTTCTATGGATCCCAAAACAAAAAACTATACAAAAATAAATCTAAAAATTAAAGGGTGCCGCATAATTAATGTAAATTTACTTATATGGGCCTATCTGTTGAACCGTTATAGACAAACGCTTGCAAATTAGACAGAATGTCGATTTCTATGGCCGTTATAGTAGCAAGTATTAATTTTACAAATTAAAGGGTGCCCCACAATTGATGTAAATTTATTTCTATGGGCCTATCTTTAAAACTGTTATAGACAAACGCTTGCAAATTGGACAGAATGTCGGTTGCTATGGCAGTTATAGTAACAAGTATTAATATTAAAAATTATAAATTAAAGGGTGCGCCAATAGTTCATTAAATTTTATGTATATGGCCATCATGATCTGATTTTGAAAATTTTTGGTAATATGATAGATTATGCTTACAGATTGATCCCGCTTTAAAAAAAGTTCATAATCTTAAAAATTAAAGGGTGTCCCTATACAACACACATATTTTTTACGGGTATTATGAACTGTAAGGGGCGATTCGGAAAAATTAGAAATGATTGCGTATTACCATAGCTCCCAAAACCAAAAAATTATACAAAAATAAATCTAAAAATTAAAGGGTGCCCCATAATTAATGTAAATTTAGTTATATAGGCCTATCTTTTGAAGCGTTATAGACAAACGCTTGCAAATTGGACAGAATGTCAGTTGCTATGGCAGTTATAGTAACAAGTATTAATATTACAAATTATAAATTAAAGGGTACGCCAATAGTTCATTAAATTTGATGTTTATGGCCATCATTATCCGATTTTGAAAATTTTTGCTAATATGATAGATTATGCTTACAGATTGGTCCCGTTTTAAAAAAAAGTTCATAATCTTAAAAATTAAAGGGTGTCCCTATACAACATACATATTTTTTACGGGTATTATGAACTGTAAGGGGCGATTCTGAAAAATTTTAAATTACTGCGTATTACTATGGCTCTCAAAAACAAAAAATTATACAAAAATAAATCTAAAAATTACAGGCTGCCCCCATAATTGATGTAAATTTACTTATAAACTATCTTTTGAACCCTTTTAGGCAAACGCTTGCATATTGGACAGAATGTCGATTGCTATGGCCGTTATAGTAACAAGTGTTATTATTAAGAATTATAAATTAAAGGGTGCGTCAATAGTTCATTTAATTTGATGTATATTGCCATACTTGTTAACAGTTAAAGACAGACGCTTGGAATTTACAACGAACCTGTGTTGTTAAGTCCGCTATAACAAGAAGTTTAAAATATGGATTTAGAAGTTAAAGGGTGTTCCAATAGTAGTTGTAATTTCAAGTGTGTGGCCGCATTATTGAACCGTTATAAACAGAACGCTGAAACTTAAAAGGGATATGTATTGCTAAATCCGCTATATCAACGAGTTTGTAATTTGAATTTAGAAACTAAAGGGTGTCCCACAATAGATGAAGATTTACTTATATGAGCCTAGCTTTTGAACCGTTTTAGACAAACGCTTGCAAATTGGACAGAATGTCGATTGCTATGGCCGTTGTAGTAACAAGTAATTATATTACAAATTTTAAATTAAAGGGTGCGCCAATAGTTCATAAACTTTGATGTATATGGCCATTTTTATGAACAGTTGTGTACTGACGCTTGAAAATTACAACGAACCAGTATTGCTCAGTCCGCTATAACAGCAAGTATAAAATATGGATTTAGAAGTTAAAGGGTGTTCCAGCAGTTGATGTAATTTAAATTGTGTGACCAAACTTTTGAACCGTTATAGACAGAACGCTGAAACTTAAAAGGGATCTATATTGCTAAATCCGCTATATCAACGAGTTATTAATTTGAATTTAGAAACTAAAGGGTGTCCCACAATAGATGAAGATTTACTTATATGAGCCTAGCTTTTGAACCGTTTTAGACAAACGCTTGCAAATTGGACAGAATGTCGATTGCTATGTCCGTTATAGTAACAGCTATTAATATTACAAATTTTAAATTAACGGGTGCGCCAATAGTTCATAAAATTTATTGTATATGGCCATACTTTTGAACAGTTGTGGACTGACGCTTGAAAATTACAACGAACTAGTATTGCTAAGTTCGCTATAACAAGTATAAAATATGGATTTAGAAGTTAAAGGGTGTTCCAGCAGTTGATGTAAATCAATTGTGTGACCAAACTTTTGAACCGTTATAGACAGAACGCTGAAACTTAAAAGGGATCTGTATTGCTAATATTTAATATTATGAATTAAAGGGTGCACCAATAGTTGTAGACAGACGATTGAAATTTACAAAGAACCTGTATCAATAACTCCTCTATAACAACAAGTTTAAAATTTGGATTTGGAAATAAACGGGTGTCCCAATAGTTGATGTGGCCGGACTTTTGAACCATTATAGACACAGCTGAAATTTACAAGGGACATGTTTTTCTAAATCCGCTATAACAAGAAGCATATTATTTGAATTTAGAGAGAAAAGGGTGTGCCGAAAACGAATGTCATTAGTTCTATATGGCAGTATTTTTTGAACTGTTGTATACAAATATCTTAATGTTAGAAAGAATGTCCACTACTTTTTTTTTGGAATAATAAGAAGTATAAAAATATAAAATAAATAGTTAATATAATCTGATGTATATAGGCAAACTGTTGAACCGTTACAGACAGACGGCTGATATTTACACAGAACCTGATTGCTAAATCTACTTCAACAGCAAGTATATAATGCTAATTTGGAAATTAAAGGGTGCCTCTATAGTTGCTGTAATTTGATGTTTATTGCCAAACTATTGAACAGTTGAAAAAGTATTAAGTTTGGAGATATAAGTGTGTCCCAATAGTTAATGTAACCTAATTTATGTGGCCATACACTTAAGCTGATAAAGGCAGACAAATGAAATCTGTTTTGAAGTCGGTTTTTTTTCGCAAGAATTATATTTTAGGGCTTATATTATTTAGACAATTTATAAAACACAGATTTTGATGATATTGCCTTGTAAATAAAACAAGACTTTTTGATAGATTAAAGATAGGGACAGATGTGTATCAGATTTACGTGCTTACCGGCCAAAATGGTCCACAACACGATGTTCTAAACACTGGGTGAATACAATGCGTCCACCAACGCCCCCATGCCGAAGCATGAGTACCAATTCGAATTCATGCATTTCGGCATGTTTTCCCCCTTGGTTTGGAGCGGAGCCTATCTAAAACTCCTGTCGATCTATGGGTCACGACACCCGGTTGCGATGCAACTCCACACCGAGCTTGCGCTCTCCCCGCGTTTTGGGTTTAAACCACAGCCACCACGTCGCTCACCGAAGGGCCACTCCATTCTCAGGCTGGAACCGAAGTTCCAGGGGCTGCTGACACCCGTGGTACCAGAATTAAGTCTCCGGTCAGACTTCGTAACCGAAGTTACTACCAGTTAAGTTCCAAACAACTCGCGACTGGTGACCCGCGACAAGTCCAAACGTACTGCAATCATAATCCATTTCGCATCGAATTCTTCCAGAAATGCTGCCTACTGCCAGCCAAGTACAACAACGAGCCCCTCCTATAGCTCCAAAGAACTATAAGAGGGGACCGTCGCAAAAACCTTAGCTGCAGCACCAACCACTACATCAGCACAGATGGAACCACCAAACCAACAACCACATACAACAAAACAGCACCGGACAACATTGCAAGGCACAGACTAAGAATCTACACAAGGCAACGGGAATGCGAATGCTCGCGCAGCGGACTACCAACTACAAACGCCTTAACCTCCTGCGGAAGGCTATACGGGCAAACACGCGGAGTCTATTTAAACACTCGGCTCTCTGAAGAATTCCGCCAAAATCATAACCGTTTCCGATCCTGCTAACGCCCATACTGTCCAAGTCTCTAATGTCTGCATAGAGGGGACATTCCACAAGAAAGTGCCTCCAATCCTCAAAGTCAGCACCGCATCTACAGGCAGGAGAATCAGACAAGGCCCTTTGGTGCAAAAATGCATTCAAAGAGCCGTGCCCGGTCAGTAGGAAACCCAAACTTAAGCCGAAGCAAAAGTCCGGGTGTTCCATTACGAAGGTCGGGTCACGTATGAATTCATACGTGACTCTACCAACGTCACTGTTCTCCCACCTACCCCTCCAGATAGAAACAAGACGCTCATTCAGAAGCCTCTTGATCGTCTCCGATCCAGCATCTACCAAGTCACTAGCAGCAAGCCAATCATGTCCAAGAAGCGGTAGTCCCCGTTTGATCTTGAAGGCGATAGCTCGACGTATCACTTCCAAGTCAAGGGGGGCAACACCTAGCAAGACCTGAAGAGCTTCCGTTGAAACAGTCCGACAAACTGGCATGCAAGCGAGCAAAGCCACCCTCCGACAAGATAACACCTTGTTCCGGCCAACAGCAGACATAACTAGTTCGTACCAAACAGGCGAACCAAATGCCGCACAAGCAACAAATAGCCCGCCGTATATGGTACGAGTAGCACGCCTGCTTAGACCCCAGTCACTCCTAAGAATGCGTCTAACATTTCCCACAACGCCACTCAGCTTGTCCCTCACATAGACAGGATGAACTAAAAAGTTCATCCTTTCTGCCACCATCAGTCCCAGATATTTGACCTGAGTCACGTAACTGAGACTTCTGTTGCCAGCACGTATGCATGGTGGACGAGCCTGCGATAACCTGCCTTTTAGAAACATCATCACAGTCTTGTCCGTAGCTACATCGACACCGACGCCAGCACCCCATTCACAAACAATGCGCATGGCCTGATCACCCCTTCTCTCCAGTTCAGCACGAGACTGACCTTCAATGAGAATGAGGTCATCCGCATATGCACACAGCCCGAAGGAGAGGCCGCCGAGCTGCCGTAACAGGGAGGTTCCAAATAAATGGACCGCAGATGGACCCCTGTGGACAACCACGGACGACATCCCTCCAAACCGTATCGCCGGCCCCAAACACACAAGCTTTCCTGTCGCTGAAGTAACTCTCCCATAAGGCCAGCTCCCGATAGCCTACATTACGTATTCTGGCAAGAACTGGGTCCCACAAGAGGTAGCCAAACGCACCCTTAAAATCGACAAATAGACCGAGGACGTATCTAGCCGAAGAGTCACTTACGCAACGCCTAACATGCAGCCACGCATCTTCAACGGACCTCCCCTCCCTAAAACCAAACTGGTACTCAGAAGGGCCCTCGCTGTCGCATTCCTTTAGTCGCGCCACGATTATCCTCTCAAGTACTTTTCCAAGTGCTGGGAGGAGACTGATGCCCCGATAAGAGCGCGGATTACTCCGCACCTTATCAGGAGACTTCAGGAGCACGAAAACACGAGCACTTTTCCAAGCCCTAGGGAAATAGCCCTCATTCAGACACTTCTCGTAGACCGCTTCCAAGTATTCTGGCACAGCCTTCCAGATGCTCTTACACATCTCTCCAGTCATGCCATCAATACCCGGAGACTTCCTACTCCTATCCCGATAGATACTATCCGAAACCTCCTCCCTCAAAATTGGTGAGCCGACCGCCTCCCTAATGAGAGGAGGACCATCAACCCGCTCCGCATCTGGAAAGAAAGTCCTCAACAAGGCATCCATGCAATCCCGCCAGGAAGTCAGCCCTGCACCGTCAACCTGTAAGGATTCCAAAACAAGTCCCCTGTCTCTACCCCTACAAATGCGGTAAACTTTACCCCAAGGATCGTCCCTATTCTCCTGAACAAAGTCCCTCCACTCCTCCTCTTTAACCTGTTCAACACGTCTTTTGTAGACCCACAGTTGACCCAAATAGACCGCTTTCCGTGCAGCCAAATCTTCTGCTCCAGTGCGCCTGGCCCTCTGGAACAACCTCCTGAGACGCCTGACACCCCTTCGCATCGTATTTAACTCACTAGGCCACCATCTGAAGCCCCCTGGCCGCGACCTACGACAACGACCAAGTAAAACGTCATTGACAGTGCACATCCACTGATCTATTTGCTCCACCTGTTGATCCACTGTCAGTGCACGAAATGCCCCCAAAGACACGTCCGACACCACAGGTCGAAAGAAGTCCGCGTACCCAGACCAGTTCGCGCCGTTTATCCGCCATCTCCGCGGAGACGAGAACGCGACGGCGCGCCTGTGAAAAGATACCACAATCTCAATGCGATTGTGGTCACTCACGCCATCGTCATCACATACCCTCCACCTAAAGCTATAAGATGCCACCGCTGCATTATTAGCAACTGTAACATCTATATCACTAGTACCATTTGGACCGTCAAACGTACATAGATCGCTAGCCTCATTTAACACAGCAGCACCGTTTGCGATCAGCCACTCGCTAAGCACTACTCCTCGTCTGTAGTTCGAATACGCAGGCGCACGTCTGGGCATTTTACTGAACCACATACGAGAGCATGCATTCGCGTCCAAGCCAAGGATAAGTGGGAAGTTACTCGCAAGTAGTAACACCATATCCATGTATCCAATATAACGGTCCAATGTACTACTAGGCGGACAGTAGATACTCGCCAAAAATAAACGGCCGAAAGGGCCCTCAACGACCACGCAAACCCCCCAACGAGCACAACTCACAACAGTACAAGCGATCCCAGGATCATCAACGATTATCGCAGAATTGCCATGCAGATTTGTAAATACCCGCATTGCAGCCGGTAGTCCCCTAACGCGACCATTCGCATAAAATGGCTCCTGTAAAAGAGCAATCGAAGCCCGCCGTTCCCTTATCGTCTGCCCAAAAACTCAAGTCGCCGGATACGAGCGCTGCAGATTCTGTTGAATTATTGTGATCCCTTCCATACTTAATGACGTGAATTAGCCCTAGCAACCATGGCACCGTAAATTGGACAAGCCATCGACAGCATCCTGTGATCCGAGGGTAGGCCCTTAAATCGGCAATTCCGGCAACAGACTTCACCCGAGCAGGAAGACGCACGGTGACCGAAAACTCCGCACCGCGAACACGTCTCCTCACGAACTCTACACTCCTGGACGCGATGGTCAAATCCAAGACACCTGAAGCACGACTGAACAGGATCCTGCGTCCTCACTTGGAACCGGAACCACTTTATGTACACTCTAGTTGAGCACAGCTGGTCTACTACTCTTCCGGTACATTCCAGTGTTATGTTTACCTGGCCTGCTTTTTCGGTCCTCTAGGGCGCACTAACCAGCCGGACACTATTCCTGTATACATCTGGGGTCATCTGCTCCTTAAGATTCAGCTCGTAGAGTTCGCTCATGAACTCATCCGGTGCTATTTCGGCATGCACCCGCTGTACCACCACCCTAGGTCCCAGTTTGTCGTTCACACTCACGTCTAGCCCGACCTCCGCGAATTTCGAGTTGGCAGCAACTTTCTCCCGCTCCGCAACCGACGGTGTCCGGATTACAGCTCCTCCTGCCTTGATGGGGCGGACCTCGTGAACCCTTACCCCCAATGTGGGGCCCACCTCACTGACCACCTTATCAACTACCTCCTTCGAACTGGCGGCTCCACGACCCTTCACCACCACCGCCCAGGTGTCAACAGGCTTCGGCGTGACCACAGGGACTGCAGACGCCGCCGGCGCAGCACGCACTCCAGCCGGCGCCTTAGGGACAGCAAATGTTCCAGCGTCAGCCACACCAACTCTAGCTTCACCACCAGTCTCTAGGCGACCGCGCAGCCATCCATTCTCCTCCACGAGCTTCATGAGGAGCGTCTCATACCTCGAAGCGCAGCGCAGCAGCTTCCTGGAATTCTCTGCGCCAATACCATCCGACAGGACCACATCAGTAAGCTCCTCTGTCACCTCTTTCATCCTGTTGACAGCATCTCCTGGACTGGCCACCTCCGCAGAAATCCGCTTCCGCATCGGCCTCGACCTCCGTCCCAGCAAGCTGTTTCCGCTATCAGCCGCCGAAGTAAAAGCAGCCGCAGATAAAACTCCTTCAGCGTCATCCACCATTGACACAACCTCGACTGAATCGCGTCTAACAGCGTCAGCCGGAACAGCAGAAGCACCAGCAGCAGCAGCAGCCCTCTTCGCCTTAGGCGAGCCAGGCTTGTATCGCTTGCCAGACATCGTTTCGCCCTCCGTGCTGGACAGCTCACTGTCCGTGTGCCTCACCTTCCGAGCACTCGATTGAATCGGCCCACGCACATCATCCGTCGTGATATCGCTGGCGTCGCCCTTCGCCTTCGGCTAGCGCTTTGTCGCAGGCGCCGGCAGCATATCGACCACAATTCAAGTTTTCAAGAAATATAAAAAAGGTTTCCACCTACCTTATTAAACTGCCTGTGTATAATATTTTTATTTAACACCGCACAACCTCTACCGGTTAATTTTTCGTAATAGTACGATCACGAACCGGAAAAACAAGTGTTCTTATTAAAGACACTTTTTATTAATTCCACTAAGTATCCGGCTACCTTCTGTCCGGCAACACTTATTTTTTTTTCACAATAGACAGCGACCTTCCCGCCGGAGTTTGACCTTCAAGTCAGCGGAGACTCAATTTTTTTCTTAGCTGTCTCAATTTTTAAATTTACTTCTTCTTACTTCTTTTATTTGCAAGTTTTGTTGTCTTTTTCTATTCCTTGTCTAACTCACTATCACTGTTAAAACACTTATAATTTAATTTTAAATTACAAACTTCCGTCAACACGACCATACGTTTTAACAACCAAACAGCGAATGAGAAAGATAGGGACAGAGCGAAACTCGCTAATTGTTTTAAAAATACTTTTATATTGATTAGAGGACTCTTGTTTATTTAAATAATGTATACGTTATTGCCGCAGTTTAAGTTTTTAAATTTTATAAAGCAAAGCAATATTTGATACATATGAATTTCATTGTTTTGATGAATTTCATTGTTTTGATTTTGATGATATTGCCTTATAAAGTTAAAATATAAAATGAATTTCATTATTTTAGTATTCGTCACCATTTTACAAGTCGAATATAAACAGTAATATTTATAATTATATTCTTTCTATATTGATTGAAACTATCTTCATTTTATATTTTAGAGCTTATTTTATTTAGGCAATTTATAAAACACAGATTTTGATGATATTGCCTTATAAATAAAATAAGACTGTTCGATAGATTAAAGAAAGGGACATACGTGATCAAGATTAACGTCATTTCCTGCCTGCGAAGGCCTATATGACGGTGGTCTTACCACTGAGTGTAATACAAAGCGTCGACTAGCGCCCCCCATAGGACGTAGCCGATGGAGTTGCAACTTCAAGAACATGGCTTGCAGGCCCATGAACTTCCCCTTGCTTGAGGGTTGGAGACTATCCAACCCCGTCTGTTGAGAGTGCAACAGCACACTTCAGTCTATTCCACGCCTGACCCGCAGATATAGACAATTTAACCACAACCACCACGTGTACCCCGAAGGGACCTCACCAATAACCGGCTACAGAGATGGGCGGCTCTCTGTATGGGCTACCGGCTCCCGTGGTGCCAGTCTTTTTTAAAAGGAGACTGGTAGAAAACCTCCGACAGTACCCAACCGTCTATCCAGCTTCATTGCCTGCAATCACTGGGGGACTGGTTCCCCCTATACCCCCGAGGACCCTCGTCTGCACCGTGGTTAGATCAGCACAGACTCTTGGTGCCCCCGGGGGACAGAGCGAAACTCGTTAATTGTTTTAAAAATACTTTTATATTGATTAGAAGACTCTTGTTTATTTAAATAATGTATACGTTATTGCCGCTGTTTAAGTTTTAAAAATACTTTTATATTGATAAGAAGACTCTGGGTTATTTAAATAATGTATACGTTATTGCCGCCGTTTAAGTTTTTAAGTTTTATAAAGCAAAGCAATATTTGATACATATGAATTTCATTGTTTTAATTTTGATGATATTGCCTTATAAAGTTAAAATATAAAATAAATTTCATTATTAACCGACTTCGAAAAAAGAAGGAGGTTATACAATTCGGCTGAATGTTGCTTTTTTTTATATTTGTGCCCGCAGAACTCAGTCATTTCTGATCCGATTTGGAAAATTTTTGATAATATTATAGATTATGCTTACAGATTCGTCCCATTTTAAAAACAGCTCATAATCTTAAAAATTAAAGGGTAATCCCATACCATACCCAGTTGTGTCCGCTATAACAAAAAATATAAAATTTGGATTTGGAAGTTAAAGGGTGTTCCAATAGCTAATGTAATTATGTGTATGTGATCAAACTTTAAAACCGTTATAGACAGAACGCTAAACTTAAAAGACACCTGTATTGCTAAATCCGATATATCACCGAGTTTATAATTTGAATTTAAAAATTAAAGGGTGTCCCATAATTGATGAAGATTTACTTACATATATGAGCCTATCTCTTGAACCGTTATAGATAAACGCTTGTAAATTTGATGCAATGTCGACTGCTATGGCCGTTGTAGTAACAGCTGATAATATTTAAAATTATAAATTAAAGGCTGCACCAATAGTTCATTTAATTTGGTATATGGCCATACTTTTAAACAGTTAACAGATAATTGAAATTTACAAAGAAACTGTATCACTATCTCCTCTATAACAACAAGTATAAAATTTGGAATTGGAAATAAACGGGTGTCCCAATAGTTGATACAATATGGTGTATGTGGTTTTGAACCGTTATAGACAGACAGCTGGAATTTACAATGGACTTGTTTTGCTAAGACCGCTATAACAAGAATTTAGAAAGTAAAGGGTGTTCCCAAAATTAATGTAATTTGCTCTAAATGGCCGTATTTTTTGAACCGTTGTATACAAACGCCTTAATTTAGGACAGAATGTCCACTACTTTATTTGGTATAATAAGTATAAAAATGTTATATTATAAATTAAATAGTTGATATAATTTGATGTATATGGGCAAACTGTTCAACCGTTACAGACAGACAGTTAAATTTACACAGAACCTAATTGCTAAATCTACTGCAACAGCAAGTATATAATTTGAATTTAGAAATTAAAGAGTGACCCTATAGTTGCTGCAATTTGATGCATATTGCCAAGCTAGTGAACAGTTGAAAAAGAATAAAGTTTGGAGATATAAGTGTGTCCGAATAGTTAATATAACCTAATTTAACTGGCCATACACTTGAGCTGTTATAGGCAGACAGATGAAATCCGTTTTGAAGTTGGTTTTTTTCGCAAGAATTATTTTGATATTCTTCACCATTTTACAAGTCGAATATAAACAGTAATAATTATAATTATATTGTTTCTATATTGATTGAAACTATCTTCATTTTATATTTTAGAGCTTATATTATTTAGACAATTTATAAAACACAGATTTTGATGATATTGCCTTATAAATAAAATAAGACTGTTCGATAAATTAAAGATAGAGACAGATGTGATTCAGATTTACGTGGTTACCCGCCAAAATGGTCTAACTCCACGATGTTCTAAACACTGGGTGAATATAATGCGTCTACCAACGCCCCCACGCCGAAACATGAGTACCAATTGGAATTCATGTATTTGGACATGTTTTCCCCCTTGGTTTGGAGCGGAGCCTATCTAAAACTCCTGCCGTTCTACGGGTCACGGCACCCGGTTGCAATGCAACTCCACACTGAGCTTGCGCTCTCCCCGCGTTTTGGGTTTAAACCACAGCCGCCACGTTGCTCCCCGAAGGGCCACTCCATTGTCAGGCTAGAACTGAGATTCCAGGGACATCTGACACCCGTGGTACCAGATTAAAGACTCCGGTCAGACTTCGTATCCGAGATTACTTCCAGGTGGGCTCCAAATAACCCGGAACTGGTGACCCACAGCGACAAAACATACAACACACATCAACATAAAATGCACAAACAAACGCACAAAAACAATGAACAGCCGCCCTCACGAGCGACACATTGTGACACAACAAGTGACACCAGCAAGGACAACACGAACAAGTGAGACAACAATTAACGTAGTTTTCCTCACGGATAAACTTAGTCAACAAAATGACACAGCAACAATAAAAATGACGACAAAATAATCTGCAACCAGAAACTTGCTACCAGCGCCAGCCACCTACAAAAGGAACCAGAAACCAGCAACCAGTCCATCAATCCATAGTCCAAATCAGAATCCATCAACAAGCCAGATTAATCCAGAAGTTGCTAACTACATGCCCAAGTGTTGCAGCAGTCACCCCTTAGAGCCCCAAAAGGGCTAGAAGAAGAGACCGCCGCAAAACCATGGCTGCAGCGCAACCCCAAGACATCAGCCACAGCGAAGACCACAGCAAACAAAAACAACAACCAGCATCAGCCATTTTACCGGACAACCAACTAGCCCCACACATACAGGCAGCAGAATCAGACAAGGCCCTGTGATACAAGAATGCATTCAAAGAGCCGTGACCGGTCAGTAAGAAACTCAGACTTAAGCCGAAACTAAAGTCTGGGCGTTCCTGCACAAGAGTAGGGTCACGTATGAATTCATACGTTACTCTACTTGCGCTACTGTTCTCCCACCTGCTCCACCACATAGAAATAAGACGCTCATCTAAGAGTCTCTTGACTGTCCTTTCTCCTACATCCTTCAAGTCATCAGCAGAAAGCCAATCATGCGCTAGAAGCGGTGGCCCCCGCTTGATCATGAAGGCAATAGCACGAAGTATTACCTCCAAATCAAGGGGGGCAACACCCAGCAAGACCTGAAGAGCATCCGTTAAAACTGTTCTACAGACCGGCATGCAAGCGAGCATAGCTACTCTCTGACAAGATAGAATCCTCTTCCTGCCAACAACAGACATGGCCATATCATACCAAACAGGTGCAGCATAATTTGCACAGGCAACAAACAGCCCGCCGTATATGGTCCGAGTGGCACGCCTGCTAAGGCCCCACTCACTCCTAAGAATACGTCTTACATTACCTACAACGCCACTCAGCTTGTCCATCACATAGACAGGATCGACTAAGAAGTTCATCCTTTCTGCTACCGACACTAGCACCCCATTCACAAATAATGCGCATGCCCTGATTACCCCTTCTCTCCAATTCAGCACGAGACTGACCTTCGATAAGAATAAGCAAGTCATCCGCATATGCACACAGCCTGAAGGAGAGGTCGCCGAGCTGCCGCAGCAGGAAATCCATCATGAGGTTCCAAATAAATGGGCCACAGATGGATCCCTGCGGACAAATACGGACGACATCCCTCCAGACCGTATCGCTGGCGCCCACCACACAAGCTTTCCTGCCGCTGAAGTAACTCTCCCATAAAGCCAGCTCGCGACAGCCTACCTCACGTATTCTATCAAGAACTTGGCGCCACAAGAGGTTGTCAAACGCACCCTTAAAATCGACAAATAGTCCAAGACATACCTGCCAGAATAGCCACGCATCCTCAACGGATCTCCCCTCCCTAAAACCAAACTGGTACTCAGAAAGACTCCCGCTGACACACTCCTTCAGTCGCGTCACCATCATCCTCTCCAGTACTTTCCCAAGCACTGGGAGGAGACTGATGCCCCGATAAGAGCGCGGATTACACCTCACTCTATCGGGAGACTTCAGGAGCATGACAACACGAACACTTTTCCAAGCCCTAGGAAAATAGCCCTCACTCAGGCACTTCCCAAAGATTGCTTTCAGGTGTTCCGGTGTAGCCTTCCAGATGCTTTTACATATCTCTCCAGTCATACCGTCAATACCTGGCGACTTTCTACTTTTAATTCGACAGATGCTATCAGAAACCTCCGTTCTTACCAGAATTGGGGGGCCAACCTCCTCCCTAATGAGAGAAGGGCGACCGACCCGTTCCGCCTCTGGAAAGAACGTTCCTAATAAGGCGTCTATACAATCCCGCCAGGTAGTCAACAAAACGTCGCCAACCTGAAGAGATTCTATAATCAGCCCCCTGTTCCTACCTCTACAGATGCGATAGACCTTACCCCAAGGATCGTCCCTATTGGACTCTACAAACGCCCTCCACTCGTCCTCCTTAACCTTCTCTATCCGTCTTTTGTACAATCGCAGGCTGGCCAGATAGGCCGTTCTTCGCATAGTTAAATCCTCAGCGCCGAAACGTCTGGACCTCTGCAACAACCTCCTGAGGCGCCTTACGTCCCTTCGCATCGCATCCAGCTCGCTAGTCCACCATCTAACGCCACCCGGCCGCGTCCTTCGACAACGACTAAGCACAACGTCATTATCAGTGCGCATCCACCGATCTATCTGCTCAATCTGCTGTTCCACCGGCAAAGCCCTAAAGGCCACTATTGGCATTTCTAACGCGACAGCCTTAAAGTAGTCTGCATAGCAAGACCAATCCGCGTCACGAAGCCGCCATCTGCGGGAAGACGAAGTAGTCCAACTGCCCCTGTGATAAGAAATCAAAATCTCTATAAGATTGTGATCGCTTATCCCGGAATTGTCACATACTCTCCACCTAAAGACATAGGCCGACACCGCCGCATTGTTCGCGACAGTTACGTCTATATCACTTGCACCAACTGGACCGTCAAACGTATATAAATCGCTAGCCTCATTTAAAACAGAAGCACCTTTTGCAAGCAGCCACTCACTAAGCACAACTCCTCGTCTGTAGTTCGAATACGAGAGCATGCGTTCGCATCCAAGCCTAGGATAACAGGGAAGTTACTCGCGAGGAGTAACACCGTATCCATATACCCTATATAACGATCCAGCGAAGCACTAGGCGGGCAGTAGACACTCGCCAAAAACAATCGCCCACAACTGCCCTCTACGACTATGCAAACCCCCCACCTGGCACGGCTAACGACAGTGCAATCGACATCAGAATCATCAACCACAACAGCTGAATTTCCTGGGAAATTGGAGTAGACACGCATATCAGCCGGTAACCCCCTAATACGATCGTTCACAAAAAATGGCTCCTGCAGAAGTGCAAAAGAAGCCCGCCGCCGCCTCATCACCTGCCCAAACTCGCAAGTCGCCGGATATGCCCTCTGAAGATTTTGCTGTATTACAGTAATCCGCTCCATACTTAATGTCTAGAATTTGCCCTAGCAACCATAGCCTCATAAATGAGACATGCCATCGATAACATCCTGTGATCTGCTGAAGTCCTTTAAACAGGCAGTTTCGGCATCTAATTTCGGCAGAGCAGTTAGAGGCCTGATGACCAACCTCGCCACACCGCAAACACGTTTCCTCCCGCATTCTGCATTCATGGACTCGATGATCGAACCCAAGGCACCTAAAGCACGACTCTACTGCATCCTGTATCCGCACTTGAAACCGGAACCACTTTACGTATGCACCGGTCGAGCACAACTGATCCACCACCCTCCCTGTACACTCCAACGTCACATTCACCGCACCATCATTTTGCATCTTCCAGGGCGCAGTCACGAGTCGTACACTCTTCAAAAACATTTCCCGGGTCATCTTCTCCTTCAAATTAAGCTCATAGAGCTCGCCCATAAATTCATCCGGTGAGATTGCAGCATGTACGCGCTGCACTACCACCCTCGGCCCCAGCTTGTCGTTGACGCTGACGTCCAGACCGACTTCTGCAAATTTTGAATTCGCCGCAATCCGCTCCCTTTCTGCCACAGACGGGGTCCTTATGACAGCTCCCCCGGCCTTAATGGGCCGCTCCTCATGCACGTGAACACCTAACGTAGGTCCCACCTCACTGACCACCTTCTCTACTACTTCCTTTGAAGTTGCAGTACCTCGCCTCTTCACCACTACCGACCACGTATCTACCGGTTTCGGCAACACAGCAGGAGCAGCAGAAAGAGCAGGAACCGCTGGTCCAGCATGCATCCTCAACGGCGCCTTCGGTACCGCAAAAACGCCATTAGTAACGCCACACTCACGATCACCACCATTATCCAGCCTACCCCTAAGACGCTCGTTTTCTGCCACCAGCTGCATTAGCAGCTTCTCGTACCGAGATGCATAGCGTAACATCTTTTTTGTAATTTCTGGTTTTACCGCGTTAGCCAAAACAAAATCAGTGAGATCGTCTGTGACTTCCTTCATCCGCGAAACCACTGCTTCTGAACGGGCCACATCAACAGCAGCTGTCTTCTTCTTCGGTCTTGACCTCCTCTCCGATGGAGTGGGCACCGGAGTTACAACAGCGGCAGTAACGGTTTCCTCCTCCCTGTCATCCTCCATTGAGAACATCTCGTCAGAAACACGCCTTGCTACATCAGAACCAGCATCAGCCTTGGCAGCAACGGCATCAGTAGCACGTCTAGCCTGCGGCGTACCAGGCTTATACAGCTCGCTATCAGTGTGGCGCACTGTTGGCACACCCAACGGCGGCGGCCCACTCACGTCGTCCGTGGTAACGTCGCTGACATCACCCTTCACCCTCGGCTTACGTTTAGAATCCGGCCCCGGTGCCATATCGGCCACCAAATTAAAAAAATACAATAAAAAACAAAAGTGTCACCTACCTTACAAACAAAAATACCAGCAACGTGCTGTGTAAAATGTCCTGGAAGATAGTAGTTACTTTCCGATTCAACTTCCAACAGTCCTCTCACCGATACGTACAAAGTATCCTCCTCCGCGATATTAGCAGAGACACACACCAACTTAGCAAGGTCCACAATTAGGCTTGGAGATTCCCAAAAACTGGGACAGAAATCCCCAAAATCCCAGAACTTCCCCGGAAGTGGCAACACCAAAATCGCCAAAAACAAAAAATCGCCAAAAAATCCCGAAACGTCTAAAAACGAAAAAAACGTATTGTGGCAGCAACGAATTTAAGGAATTTACCCTTCGCGACGGAATTTGCCCTTGAAAATGAGACAACCTACCAACGGAGTCTCAAAAACAACAACAACACTACCGCGTGTTTTTATCAAACAGTTAAGGCTTTATTATGCGAACGTTGATGTAAGAAAAACTTAACGTATTTTAACGTACGGTCGCTTATGTAGTTATAGAAACTTTACAAATGTGACGCATGCCAATAAAATAAACAAAAATAAAACATTGTGCAGCACAATTTGTTTGTAATTTTAATTTCAAAAGCCCAAAAAGAATTTAGAAATGGATATTGAGGATTTATTTGCTAATGTCCATGAAATAAGTACAATTGTTTTGAAAAAAAAAAACTATAAAGCCAAAATATTAAATTACAAAACCTAACACAATTTTCAATTTGCTGCAGCTGTTCAGAACAGTGTTGAGATTTGTGGCACAGCTGCGGGCACTATTCCGTACATTTAAATTTAAAAAAAGTACTAATTTCGTTTCAAAAGATATTTTACATTGCAATATGTGCAATGTTAAAAAATATTATTATGTATTTAATGTACCTATTTATTTATTATACCTTTATTAAGCAAAATAATAAAAACTGATGAATGATACAATTATTATCAATTACTTCAAAAGTACCTAAAACGGGAAAATGTACCGCAATGGTACTTATCACATATAATTCCAGCACTATCTTACGAATGTCACGTAACAATGCCGTCAAAACCTATTCTATACAGGTTGAAGCGTTCCGGAAACGTGACAGTAAATTTCGGTAAGCGTTTGCATTGTTTTAGTATATTTAAAAACAAACGGCCGTTAGGTTAGCTTACGTGGACGTTCGCATAATTGTACCTTTAAACTGTATGTACTTGTGTATTTTCAACAACGTTATTGTCGTCCACAATGCAGAAATATAATCCGATTATATTTCTGGCACCCGTCAATCGATTTTGAAAATTTTTGAACCGTCAGATTTTTCTGTTTCGCACTATATAAAAATTTAATTTTTATTCGCACAAAATACCACTTTTATCGCACACCGAAAAAAATACCTTTACAAATACACTACCGTATACAACCATACCCAGCGAACAAAATGTGAAAGATTGGGACAGAGCGAAACTCGTTAATTATTTTAAAAATACTTTCATATTGATTAGGTCCTCGTTTCATTGTTGCTGGGGACTATAACGCGAAGCACCCTTGGTGGGGTTCCAGGCTTACTAACCCTAAGGGAAAGAATTTATATAAGTGTATATTGCAAAATAACCTTAGTACTTTATCAGCCGGCAGTCCCACATACTGGCCTACAGACCCTGCTAAAATACCGGACCTTCTTGATTTCGTTGTATATGGTGGCATCTCCAGGTACTCACTTGACATCACAAATGTTGATAGCTTGAATTTTGATCATTCTCCCCTTCTTGTCAACTACAACGTCAATGTAGAGATAAAACCTAAAAATGTCAAATTAATTAAACGAAACACGAATCTGAAAGTCTTCAGAGAACGGATAGAAGGCAGTCTGAACCTCAATATGGTAATTAAATCAGGGAATGACTTAGACGACGCTGTTGAAATATTGACTTCATCGATTCACGAGTCGGCTGTTTTATCAACCCCAGACATAGGGCCTTCTAGAAACTTAGGTCTTAAAGTTCAAGCTTCAGCAACAGCCAGAGAAATGATCAGACAGTCTAGGCGGCTAAAAAAAGTATGGCACCGTACAAGAAATCCAATTGACAAAACCAACTGGAATCTTGCTATTAAATTATGCTCAGAATTCTTGGCAAAAGAGAGAAACGAAAATACTGCTCAGTATCTCAGGAAATTAAAGCCACAAAACAAAAACAAGGAACATGATCTTTACAATGCCACTAAGTATCTCAAACGCCCAGCAAAAACAAACGTTCCTATTAAAACTGATAATGGTTTATGGTGCCGAACTGATATACAAAAATCTACCGCCATTGCAGAGCACTAGGAAAATTTTTTAAGCCTCAATGCATTAATGATAACGACAGCGATATTCTGCATTTCTTAGATGTTGCGTGTCAAATGGATCTGCCAATAAAACATGTCACTCCGAATGAGACAAAAGCAGAAATAACTTCCTTAAATAACAACAAGTCACCAGGATATGATAAAATAGATGCGAAAGTTATAAAATCATTACCGCATAAAGGAATTGTCTTTTTAACACTTATATTTAATTCTATTTTACGACTCCAAAACTCCCCTCCCAATGGAAGTGTGCAGAGATAATTATGGTTTTAAAACCAAGTAAACCAAAAAATGTAGTATCTTCCTATAGGCCAATTAGTTTACTGCCCATTTTCTCAAAAATTTTTGAAAGGCTTCTCTTAAAGCGCTTAATACCTATTTTAGAAAAAAACAGCATCATTCCTGATCACCAATTTGGCTTTCGCCATAAACATGGAACGCCTGAACAATGCCACCGAATATGTAAAGCTATAAATGACTCCTTCGAAAATGAAAAATATTGCTCTGCTGTATTTTTAGATATACAACAGGCGTTTGATAAAGTTTGGCATACTGGATTGCTATATAAACTAAAAAATATTCTACCAGCACCATTTTATATGTTTTTCCTGTCATATTTAAGTAATAGATACTTTTATGTAAAAATCAACAGTGATGTTTCGAACATTTATCAAATAGAAGCCGGTACACCTCAAGGCAGCGTTCTAGGACCAATGCTGTACACTATATTCACATACGATATCCCAGAAGACCTAACTGTAGCAACATACGCAGATAACACCGCGTTTATATCCTCACATCAATCACCAACTGAAGCTTCAAGATGTTAGAATATATGTATATGTAATATTGTTAAAAAAAAACACTTCTCTTAATTATACTTTGTATTTCTAAAAACTAGTTCACTTTGATTTTTTTTTGTATAAACGAAAACTTTTTTTATGACTTGTAATAGTTAGTCGAAGAAAATATTTCAAACGAAGCAATCCAAATAAATTTATTATTATTCCGGCTAAATTGTGTTTTTCTGTTTTCTGGAAATTATATTAAAATAATAGGTTATGGGCCTTCCTACAGAAAAATCAACGGGAATACAACAATTTTCCGGTGGAAATTTTGCTAATTGGAAGTTTCGGGTTGAGAGGCATTTGGCTGCTGCTGGTTGTTTAGAAGCTGTAAGTATGTCAGCACCAGCAGAGGAGAGGGAACGAAAAGAATTCTTGAAAATGGATGTAAAAGCGCAAGATTTAATCGTTTCGTTTATCCATGATGATTATCTTTGTTATGATCAAGAAAAGAAAACATCAAAAGAAATGTGGGATGCGTTAACAAGCTGTTTTGAACGTAAGTCCAACCAGACGCAGACTCTAATAAGAAAGGAACTGGCATGTTTAAGACTTCGTGAAGGGGAAGATTTAAACAACCATATTTTGAAGTTCGAGTCTTCAGTACGCGATTTGAAAGCTGCAGGAGCCAAGCCAGAGAATGCTGATTTGGTTTCACAACTGTTTTTAACACTACCTGAATCTTATGATGCAGTTATGACTGCAATTTAAAGTTTACCAAGCAGTGAAATTAATTTGGATAACGTCAAAATCCGACTTCTTGCAGAAGAAGCTAAGAAGAAACACAGACATATTCAAGAGCAAGAAGAAAATTTGACGGCTTTTGTATCTAAAAAGAAAAACACAAGGTTCAATGGAAAATGTCACAAATGTGGACGCTTTGGTCACATGAAGAAAAACTGTAGAAGCAAAGGTGCGTTTGTTGCTGCAAAAGAAGGTGTAAGTTTTATTGCTAATATCAAAAGTAGCAAAAAGAATGATTACGAAAAGGATGAAGTAATTTTTACTCTTGACTCTAGGCCATCAGATCATTTTGTCAAAGATAAGCATATATTTTATTCTATTGAAGAATTAAGTGAACCGCGTATTATTACTATTGCGAATGGAGAAATTGTTGTGGCCAAACATATTGGAGAGGTTCGAATTCTTAATGACACAGGGATTGAAATCGAACTAAAAGATGTTTTATATAGCCCAAAGTTTCATGATAATCTTATGTATGTCAACAAGATAGTAAATGCACAGATAAAAGTTAATTTTAATGAAAATCGCGCAGAATTGTTTAAGAACAATCTGAAAATTGCGACTGCAAAACGTGTTGGCAGTTTATTTGCAATGAAAGTTAAAGTTAAAAGTTCTATGTGCTCTTTAACTAAGTCTGATTATGGCGATTTATGGCATAAGCGATTTTGTCATATTGGAAATCAATCTCTAAACAAATTAATTAGAAATGATATGGTTATTGGAATACCACCTGTTGAGCTTAAAGATGGGTGTGTAGTTTGTACTCAGAGCAAGCAAGTAAGAGATCCATTTTCTGGCACGAGAACAAGAGCAAAAAGAATTATAGAACACATTCATTCAGATGTATTCGGTCCAATATCTCCAGTAGCATATGATGGATCAAATTATGTTTTGTCTTTTATAGATGATTATAGTCATTTTGCGTATGTTTATTTATTAAAAAGAAAATCTCAAGTACTTGAAAAATTCAAGGAATATGAAGCTCAAGCTTCTGCAAAATTTGGAACGAGTATATCTATTTTAACTACTGATAATGGCGGAGAATACACGTCTAACTCTATGGTTACATTTTGTAAAAATAAAGGCATACAGAAGTTTGAAACAATACCATATTGCCCTCAACAAAATGGAGTGGCCGAAAGATTTAACAGGACGCTCATGGATAAAGTTCGTGCCATAATGATTGAGGCTGATGTTCCAAAGCATTTATGGGGAAAAGCCGTTTATGCCGCTACCTATATCATTAACCGAAGTCCAACGAAATCGTGAACAACCAATAAGACACCGGCAGAGTTTTGGTTCAACGTAAACCCTGATGTTAGTAAGCTAAGAATATTTGGTTGTCTAGTATACGCCCTGAAACCACAGCAGAAACGAAAAAAACTTGACACTAAATCTGAACCACATGTAATGGTTGGGTATAGTCAAAATGGGTACAGGTTATGGGATAAAAACAAACGCAAGGTAATTTTAGCTCGAGAATGTAAATTTAATGAATATGAGTATCCATTTAAGAATCGTGAAAAAGTGGAAGAGCAAATACCATTTATAGAAAGAAACAATCAAGAGGGGGAGAAAGAGTGTGATTTTGTTCCTTTAGACGATTTAGAATCCGTAGAATCAAACGAAAATATACCCAAAATTGGTATCCCTACACCGATATCAAATGAAGAAGCTGATAATCAAATTCTGGACACAAATAATGAAAAACCAGGTCCTAGAAGAAGTGAACGGCTTAAACAAAAGACATCCACTTTTGCGGAATATTACAAACAGTTATTTGAAACGATAAGTCCGATTTCTGTACCAAACACATATGCTGACATACATACAAATGCTGAACGAGAGAAATGGTTATCGGCTATAAAAGAAGAGTTGGAGTCTATAAATAAAAATAAAGTATGGTCAATTGTTCCTACGCCTGCAAATAAAAAGCTGATTAAATCGAAATGGGTCTTTACTATTAACAGTGATGAAGATGGAAATCCAGTACGATATAAAGCAAGACTCGTTGCGAAGGGTTATGAAGAAACGTATTCACCAGTAGCAAAGCTGACAACATTACGAACAGTTTTAGCAGTTGGTGTTGCAAAAGGTTTTGTTTTCTGTCACCTAGATGTCAGGACAGCATTCCTCCATGGTGAGTTAAAAGAAGATATTTATTTAGAAATTCCAGACGGATTAAAAACGAAACCTGGTATGGCATTAAAACTTTTAAAATACTTATATGGTTTAAAGCAGAGTTCTAGATGTTGGAATCAGAAATTTAACTCGATTTTACTAAATCTCAGCTTTAAAAGATCCCAACATGTCTATTGCCTGTACGTTCGGAAATCCCATAAGGGCGTGATATTCTTATTATTGTACGTAGATGATATTTTACTTGCTGGAGATAACAAAGAGGAAATAAATATTTTTAAACAAACATTATTATCTACATTTGAAATGTCCGATTGCGGGTTGTTAAGATGTTATCTTGGAATAAAAATAGAGTATAACCGGAACAGTGGTGAAATGTTTCTAAGTCAGGAAGCGTCTATTGAAAAAATATTAAATGAATTTGGCATGGTTGATTGTAATGTGTCTGAAACACCAATGGAAAAAGGGTTAAATCTTCCATGTATTACGCAAGACTCATCAAAATAACCTTATAGAGAGTTGTTAGGAAGTCTCATGTATTTAATGTTATCTGTACGTCCAGACATTTGCTTTGCTGTTGGATATATGGGAAGATATCAAGAACATTATAACGAAGTTCATTACACCGCCTTAAAGAGAATTTTAAGATACTTAAAAGGAACTAAAAGTCTAAAATTGAGTTTTAAGAAAAGCAACACTACAGATGTTTTGAGTGGATTTGTTGACGCTGATTGGGCTTCTGATTTAGAAGACCGAAAATCAACTAGCGGTTATATATATTACATTTATGGTTGTCCTGTTTCGTGGTGTAGTAAAAAACAAACTACTGTCGCCACATCCTCAACTGAAGCTGAATACATTGCCTTAAGTGCTGCCACATCAGAAGGTATTTGGCTTAAAGGTTTATTGGAAGACATGGGAATTTTAAATCCAAACGATGCTGTCAAATTGTACGAAGACAATGTTGGGTGCATTGCTATGGCAAGGAATGAAGAATGCCAACAAACTAAGCACATAGATATAAAACATCATTTCCTTAGGGACCACATAAATAAAGGAACTTTAAAATTACAACAAGTATCAACAAAGGATCAAGTTGCTGATATTTTTACCAAAGCTTTAGATAAAAAGAGTTTTATTACAATTAGAAATTTTTTAAAAATTATATAATTGAGAGGGGGTGTTAGAATATATGTATATGTAATATTGTTAAAAAAAACACTTCTCTTATTTATACTTTGTATTTCTAAAAACTAGTTCACTTTAATGAAATTTTACTTTATTTTCGGCTTTTGGTTCTTTTTAATTAATTTTTTAAACATTTTTAGAAAGAAAAATTATTTACAAATGTATGCGGACGTTTTCCAAAGAAAACAAGAAAAATTAGACGCTAGCAGAATGAAATGCAGCATTTTCTGGACCGCCACATCCTTCATCAGCATTCTTTGCATCTATCTACCTTATGTTATGTACATCGTAAACATCATCTATTTAACCAACTAATCTTAATGTTAATTTGGTGAGACGAAGTTCACACACAACTTAAAGCTTTTCTTTGTCATTCTCTTTGTAACTCGTCTTGTACATTTGTTGTTGCTTTTTTGTACTAGCAATTTGATAGTCACAAATGCAACTTTTTATTTTTAATTATTCATACTTGTTTGCTCACAACATTATAGACACTGTTTCAGTATCATATTGACGTTTATGAGTTAAGTATGAATGTAAATACGCGGTGCCTAGCGTTTGTTTTAATTTTTAATTTTTACCCTGACCAGGATTCGAACCATCGATTTTATAAATTAATGAAATTTTACTTTATTTTCGGCTTTTGGTTCTTTTTAATTAATTTTCTAAACATTGCTAGTACAAAAAAGCAACAACAAATGTACAAGACGAGTTACAAAGAGAATGACAAAGAAAAGCTTTAAGTTGTGTGTGAACTTCGTCTCACCAAATTAACATTAAGGTTAGTTGGTTAAATAGATGATGTTTACGATGTACATAACATAAGGTATATAGATGCAAAGAATGCTGATGAAGGATGTGGCGGTCCAGAAAATGCTGCATTTCATTCTGCTAGAGTCTAATTTTTCTTGTTTTCTTTGGAAAACGTCCGCATACATTTGTAAATAATTTTTCTTTCTAAAAATGTTTAGAAAATTAATTAAAAAGAACCAAAAGCCTGGTTCTGGCAACATGCCTAAGTGAACGTGTTTTTTCTTAGCCATCATATTTTTCTTAACTACCAGCTAAATAATTTTATTTTGGTATACTAAAATTCAAACGTTTTACTAAGTTTCTGGAAAAATAATTAAAATAAAAGAAAAAAAATAATACAAAGAAGGAATATATAAATACTTGCAAGACAATCTATACAACATTTATTTAACTGGATCACAAGTCTTACTGCTGCTGTGGTTGTTGTGATCTATCGCCATTTTCTTTTTTCCTTATTAAATTTCACATATACAAATTGTGGCTATTAATTTTTGTGCGTTGGATCCGAAAAGCTGGTTTTTGTCTGATTGCGGTTGTTGCTGTTGTTGGTGCTGTGTTGACTTTCTTACCTGCCACTTCTTATACATTTATCTTATATGGCTAACAAAAACGAATTATGCGGCTCTTGCCAATTAAACTTTGTAAAGGACCAAGAGAGTGTGCAATGTGACATCTGTAATCTCTGGCATCGTGCTGCTTGTGAAGGAATCAGTACAGCGGAGATGAAGGCTATGGGCAAATTTAAAAACTTGGCTTTTATTTGTTCCTCCTGTAAGATTAACCCGACTAATAAGATTATTTCATCTCTTCGGTCTGACTTTGCTATTCTCAATAAAAAATTTGATGATGCAGTGAATAACAGCTTTGATTGCGGAAAACTTAAACAAACTTTGGTAGATATTGTGTCTGAATTTAGAACAGAGGTCTCCGCATGCATTTCTGGCCTAAAATCTGATGTTTCATACTGTGCTAAACGCCTGAATCAGGTTGAAGTGGTATGTAAAAATATTCCAAAGCTCGTAGCTGAAAACAATGGGCTTCACAGAAAATTAAACCGCGCAGACTTTATTATTCGTGGCTTGCCGGCGGGACTTTCTGACCTCACTGCAGTGCTTACTGACCTATCAAAAACATTAAACGTGCCATTAGATCCATTTTTTATTAACCATGTATGTTACCTGCATAATGGACAAATTGTGCTAGTAAAACTGAACAACGTGTCAATTCGGGATTCATTAATGAAAGCATACTTTAATACGATAAAATCTCGCCCGCTTCTCGTGTCCGATTTGGTAAAATCCTTGAGTATAGATGGAAATACAAGTAAGTTAACCATTAACAAAAGAGTCTTCTTGAACGACCATTATTCGCCATCATCCTCCAAGCTTAATGCCTTATGTAGAAAACTGCTAAGTAATAATCGAATCAAGAAGTTCCGTATACTTGACTCTGATAATCCTAAATCTAAAATTACTATGCCTAATGGGGATGTTGTTGTTCTGGATGCGGCTGGTTGTGCTTCTCTGGAAACTGATGCTGCCTCATAATCTATTATGATATTTTATTTTGTAAAATCATTTTTTTTTTCTCTTTATCTTTCTTTTACTCTGTAACCTACCAAAATAAGCTCTTACTCTTACTTTTAATATGATTGGTTATTGCATTATATACATATTTTTTTTTTATTACTTTATTATTCTTAATATTAAACCTAATAATGTTAAAATTTTTTTCCCTCAATTATATCCCATATTCCATTGGTATTGTCGCATTTTTATACTTTGATGTCTTCTAGTAATAATCTTGGTCCAATTGTTAGGGATGATAACTACATTAAAAATTTACTATCACCGTTTGATAATCAACTTAAAATTGGCCATTTAAATTGCCGTAGTTTAGTGCCTAGTGCCAATTCAATTAAACTTGATGAACTAAAATCCGTCATAGGTTTGGATGTCATTAATGTATTAGCAATTACTGAAACGTGGTTTAATGATTTTGTTTTAGATAGTGCTGTTAGTTTACCGGGGTATTCGATATTTCGTAATGACAGACCCTCTAGGGGTGGTGGAGTTTGCATTTACATCTCTAATAATCTTAAATCTCGGGTTATCTATAAGACCCAGGTCCCTGGTTGTGAATCTTTATTTGTTGAACTGTTAATTGGTGAAATTACGGCTCTTTTCGGCTGTGTTTATTTACCTCATGGTTCCTTGGAATTGTTTGAGAATCTTCATTGTGATTTATTTACAAGATTTACAAATATTTTTGTGGTTGGTGACTTTAATTGTAATTTGTTTTCGCCTTCCAAGTCTGCTTATGTTCGTTCGTTCTGCATGAGGTGCGGACTCTCACTACTCCATAACTCTTTGCCTACACATTTTGATGTTAGGACAGGAAATACGTCACTTATTGACTATTTTCTAGTAAGTAATCATTGGTTGGTTAGTTCTTCTTTTCAAACACATTGTCCCTCGATTTCTGATCACTCTCTTATTTTAGCCTCATTTACCCTTAATGTTGGTACAGCTGATGAAATTTTTGAATACCGGGACTTTAAGAATTTAAATTGGGCAGGATTTTTTGCTGTCTTAGAGAATTATAACTATTCGTCTATTTTTAACTGCGTTGATGTTAACTCTAAATGCTCTTTGTTTAATACCCTTTTAGATGAACTTTTTTCTTTTGTTCCTTGCATTAGAGTTAGATTACGTAAGGGTAATGATTCTTAGATGCAATCCAACCGTGTCATTTTAGGAAGGTCTCTTCGTGACTTTGCTTTTTCTGTGTTTAAAATGAATTCCACTAACGAAAACTGGCAAACCTATTGTAAACTTCGGAATAGGGCAAAAACTATCATCCGAATTGAACGAGCTAGATATTTTTCTAAATTCTTTGGCTCGTTGAATCCAGGTGCTTTTTGGAAAATTGTAAGGCAGTCTCTTGCCGCAGACAAGGTTAACTCTATTCATGAACTTGACCCTAATATCATAAATCATCACTTTGTGGGGTCAAATGTATATATTCCTGATAACTCTCTCTTCACTGATCTTGACAACTTAAATGGCTCGTTTTCCTTTAATTGTATAAACGTAACTGATCTCTTCAATGCATTGCATAAGGTTAAATCTAAATCAACTGGCGTGGATGGGATTTCGATCAAATTTTTAAAAATAATTTTTCCATATATTTCCGATATTATGCTGCACTTAATGAACTCCATATTAACTACATCTACATTCCCGTCATTATGGAAGGTTGCTCGTGTTGTTCCCCTACCTAAATCTAAAAATGTTGGTGGCCCTGACGATCTGCGTCCGATTTCTATTCTACCTGCCCTGTCTAAGGTTATTGAACATATTATAGTGATGAGCCATGCATTCTTATTTCCTTAGATTTGTCTAAGGCTTTTAACTCTATCGACTTTAACAAAATGATCTATAAACTTGTAAATGAATTTTGTTTTTCTGGTACTGCGTGTAAGCTACTTTTGTCCTATTTAACCGGGAGAACTCAATTCGTTGCTATAAAAAATTCTGTTTCGAATATGCTTTCTATTACCTCTGGTGTCCCTCAGGGTTCGGTTTTAGGTCCTCTTTTATTTATACTTTATACAAATAACTTCTCTTCAGTAGTTGACCCTATAAACTGTACTCCTTTCGTCTTTGCTGATGATATTTTTCTCTTGTATAAATGTTGCAGAATAAGTAATAAATCCTTTGGGCGGGACATAAATTTATCTCTTGGTCGGGTCTTAGCTTGGACTCAAGAAAATGCTCTGGTTGTAAATTCAGCTAAGACTAAAGCCATAAAATTTGGACTTGCTTTATGCCCTAACTTTCACATTGATTTATTCCTTGGAAATGACAGAATACAAATAGTCGACCACCATAAGTGCCTGGGCATTGTTCTTGACAGTAAGTTATCGTTCTGTAACCACATTGATGTTTTATCGGGCAGAATCTGGTCTTCGCTACGCCAACTTTACTGTACAAACATATACATGCCCTTTCATGTTAGGAAAAGTTTGGCTCATGCAATTTTAATGTCACAAATTATTTATTGTTTAGAAGTCATTTCTGGGACGGCTGCATTTCTTATTGTGAGACTTAAACGTTTAATTAATTCTATTGTTAGGTTTGTTTATAAAGTAAGGCGTAGAGACCATATATCAGGATTTGTTAAAAGCTTTCTAGGTTGTTCATTTGAACATTTTATTCAATTTCGTTGTCTACTTACTTTCTATAAAATTGTGAATAGTGGGAAACCCGCTTCAATTCGCAATGTTTTTCTATTCTCGCCTCGCAGAAGAAACCCTCACCTGATATATCCCAGAGTTTTTAAATCTAGTTTTTGCAGATCTTTTCTTATTAGAATTATTCGTAACTGGAATACGTTACCTTTGGAATTACGTACTTTTACTCATTCTAATAATGTGTTTAGACTTAAACTCATTAAGTATTTCTCCTATGATGGAAATTAATCTTTTAAGATAACTATTTATTCTCCCTAAATTGGACCTTCTATTCTATTCTATTCATTCTTAATGATTATTGTCTCTATGTGACTTTGCGAGTGGAGTGGGGATATACCAGGTATTAATTTATATATAGATATGTTTTTAGTTTTATAATTAAATTTCAATTTTATACTCTTATTGAAAATATTTTTAGTTTTATAATTAAATTTCAATTTTATACTCTTATTGAAAATACTTAGGTGTCATAACTTGTAATATGTGATTGGCCATGAAGGCTTTTTATTACAAACTTTGAAATAAATAAATAAATAAAAATAAAATAAATAAATAAAATACCTATTCCTTCCAAATCCCTAATATCAGAATAATACGGGCATTCACACAACACATGCATCCAATTCTCAGAATTCGCACCACAATCACATCCAGGTCTTTCACTCAAATTTTTAGCAAACAGAAAATCATTCAACGAACCATGACCTGTGAGAATAAAACCCAGACATAGACCGAAGCTAAACTTATCATTACCAACCACACTCCGCACATCCCTTATGATTCTATAGGTCACCCTACCTTTCACACTGCTGTCCCATCTTGACTGCCATTTATCCATCATACAATCATACAAGTGAGCCTTCAACTCAGCAGCATTCATACCCTCAAAATCACGATCACTATTCCAATCACCTGGCGACAGAGGAAGGCCCCTCTTCACCTTATACAACATACCACGCCGAACCACTTCCAGATCAAGTGGTGGAGCACCAGCCAACACCTGCAAAGCTTCCGTAGAAACCATACGACACACAGGAATACAACCTAGCAATATCACCCTTTGACACATTAGCATCTTACCGCTGCCCTTGGCAAACCTGACCGCCTCGTACCATACAGGCGCACAATATGCCGCGCAAGCGACAAAAAGTCCACCATATATGATACGCACGGCCCGCCTACCAAGACTCCAATCACTCCTCAACACATGACGCAAACAACCTACAACACGAATCAGCTTCTCACGAACCCTATCCAAATGGGGAAAAAATCCCATCCTCTCCCTCATAGTAACCCCCAAGTATTTGACCTCTGTAACGTACCGAAGAGGCTCACCATTCAACCTAATCCAAGAAGGACGGGTACGCGACAAACTACCGTTGAGAAGCATAGCAACCGACTTTTCCATCGAAACAGCCACTTACACACGTTCACTCCATTCACCTATATCACTCATCACCCTCTCACCCAGACTCTCAAGAGCATTCCTCGAATCAGCCTCAACCAAAACCAACAAATCATCCGCATACGCACAAACCTTACACAACTGCCCAAGTTGACAAAGCAGTGGATCCATCAGCAGACACCATATAAACGCCCCACAAATAGAGCCCTGTGGACAACCACGAACAACATCAACACTAACAGTCTCATTCACACCAACAACGCATGCACGCCTCTCAGAAAAGTAACTCTCCCATATACTCCATACATCCAACCTCACGCAACCTAGTCAATACACTCGACCAACACACATAATCGAAAGCACCCTTGAAATCAATAAACAGTCCTAAAACATACTCACTCTCACTAGCACTCACACTCTCCTTAACATACATCCAGGCATCCTCCACACATTTGGCCTTCCTAAAGCCAAATTGCCACTCGCAAAGACCTGCACTCATACTCTCCAGGGGTCGTCCCCGTGCCTCGCCACAAAATCTCTCCATTTTGCCTCTTTAACTCGCACAATCATTCTCTTGTATTCTCTCAGCTCTCGTCTGTACGCAATACTGTACCGATCCACACCGTCCAAGGCACTTGCCCTAACACGTTGAAACCGCCTCCTCGCCCGTCTTACCAATCTCTTCTTCTCTGTCAACTCCTGTGTCCACCACTTTACCCTACCTACATTCGGCCTACGCGACCTACCAAGAAAAATATCATTCACACCTGCTACCCATTCATTCATTAATTCAACTTGCTCATCGACCTCCATACCGTTAAACTCCTCAATCGATGTAAACATACTCTGTCTCAAACACGCCGCATATGCACTCCAGTCCACATTACATATTCTCCATCGCCTAACATTCTCAACACGCCTGACCACACTCCCACAAGTAAAGTCCACCCTCAACATATTGTCATCACTTATGCCGGCATCACACACACTCCAGCTAAATTCAAACGCACTTATCGCCACCCTATTCGTAATTGTCACATCAATATCGCTCTTCCCTGTAGCACTATCAAACGTATAAAGATCACTGGGCACATTCAATACACTAAGCAGCAGACCCCTACTGTAGTTCATCTGTCCAGACGGACATCTGCACAATTTGCTGAACCACAAAGGGGATACTGCATTCGCATCCATCTTCAGGATAAGCGGAGTGCTACTCGCAAGTAGTAGCAGGCTATCCATATACGCCAAATAGGGCTCCAAGGACTCACTAAACTTACAATTAATACTAGCCAAAAATACTCTACCAAACACACCCTCAACAGACACACATATACCCCACTGAGTCGCACTCACAACCATACAGTCGACATTCGCATCATTCACCACCACAGCAGCATTTGCCCTTAGGTCAGGAAATACCCGCATAAAACCAGGAAGTCCTCTAACACAACCAGAAGTTGCATAGCTTTCCTGAAGTAATGCAAAGCTACTGCCAGACTCGCACAAAAATTCACCCAAATCACACATAACAGCATAAGACCCTCTACAATTAAGTTGAACTATCCTACCAGCCATATTAATGTCTTGCGTTCGCCCGAGCAACTATTGCACTATACACCGGACAAACAGACGACATCATAAGATGTCCAGCTGGCTTACCCTTGAATGCACAATTTCTGCAAGACAGTGCATTAACACACTGACTTGCCCAGTGCCCTACTTCCCCACAGCGACGGCATTCATCCTCTTTCAGACGACACTCTCTCCTCCTGTGATCAAAACTAAGACATCTAAAACAAGCAGCGGTTCGTACGCACGCACATGGAAAGAGAACCAGTTAATGTAGCAGCGCTTGTTATTCAGCAAGGCCTTCATGGCAATGCCACTACCCTCCAAAATAACGTTCACTGATCCACCACCGTCAACCCTCCACGTACAACCACCGACCATGTTTCTACAGGCTTTGGAGCTGGCTTAGTTGAAGCCCGCGCAAAGTCTGCCGAGGAGGCACACCAGGCACACCCCCTACGCTAGTACCCCTTTCATACGCCCTTAATGTACCCCTAAGCCCCTCAACTTCCATCAGCAACCCCATTATAATCGTCTCATACCCTGCCACTTTAGCCATCACTCCCTTCACGAGGTCACCAGCAACTCCCGCATCTATAATCATGTCCAGCAACTCAGCCGAGATTTCCTTCAGCTCAGCAAGACCCTCAGCGCCCGCCCTATGAGAGCCCAACGGTGCTCTGCCAGTCCGAGAACGTCCGGTTCTGCCAGCCTTAGATCCCACGGCTGTACCACCTTCCAATTTATCAGATGCCTGCCCCTCTACCGTAACACTATCAACCCTTTTCCTACTACGACTTCTGTCACTGCTAGCCTTACCCTAACGTCCACCTCCGAAACAGACTTCCTCACCAATTTTCCCACACCATCCAACCTACGCATCTTGGCCGATCCAACATCCGACATCTCCATCCCTGATTCCGTCCGATCCCCAGAGCCCACTTCACGTCTTCTAGAGCTCATGCCCTATAGCCACTCAAAATAAAGCCCCACCAATATACAACAGATTTCACACTAGAACAGTCACACCAGTAATACACAATAATTACAATATTAATAATAATAATATTAATAATAACAATATCAAAAATAATAATATCAATAATAATAATAATATCAACAATAATAATAATATCAGTAGTAATATTATTAACAATAACAATAGTATTAACAATATTAATATTAATAATAATAATAATCCCAGCAATACTAACAATAATATCAATAATAATAAAGCAAATTCAAACAAACCAAAGTAATGTTATGAAGGTATAATGTCCAATAAACTTTTAATATAACATTCCATTTCCAAATTATATCGATATCAAATTACCGTGTGACTCTAAATTATTTCAATATCGTGTGACTTTAAATTATTGCAATACCGTGTGACTCTAAATTATTTCAATATCGTGTGACTTTAAATTATTGCAATACCGTGTGACTTTAAAAATATTTTGGCATTCTTTAATTATTGCATTTGCATCTCGTATTACCATTACTTTCATGACACCACATTAATATGTAAGAAATTATTATTAATAAATAATATAAAAAGAAGTTGAATAAAAGATATGGGTAGAGTTGTAAAAACGTTGTCGCGACACAAACACCAAAGATTATTGTGTTTTATTTCCTCTATGTATATTTCGAACATATTACATGGCGACCGTGACAAGTGAAAAGTGTTAATTAAGACGTGAACTAAAACAAAATAATTTGTGTTTTTGTTAAAGATGAATGAAAAATTTAAAAGAATGACGAAGTGATTCAAGAAGTATGCATATAAAGTTTCTGTTAAAAATGATAAATTAAAAACAAAACCTTTTAAAAAATATATACTTAAACTAAGCTAAAATGCTAGTAGCAGGCTACGAGGTAGGGAAAAATCAGGAAGAAAACGACAATAAACAATTAGAAAAAATATTGGAAACTATGAAGGAGGACAACGTCGATAAGACAACCGAGGGCATGAGTCACATCGAAATTATGGCTCTGTTGCTAGCAGTAGCAATGGTAATTATCTACCTGGTTAAATTAGTATGCAAAACAATCAAAGATATGCAAAGGGGACAACACCGACAGCCCCAAGTATAAGTGAACCACAGCAAATGTATTATAAAAAAAAAAAAAAAACTTTTAACAGTGCAGTAATAAATAAAATAAAATAAATTAAAATATCTTTTATAAATCAAATAATTAATAATTCTATTTCATAAATTAATATATTACAAATAAAGTGAACTTATACAGACAGTGAATTGTATAAATATTGCATAAACAGCAGAAAATAAAAATAATAATATATATAAAAAAAAAAAAAAAAAAAACAAGAACAAAAGAAGAACTCTGCAAAAATATAAAACCAGCTTTAGAGCTTTAAAACGTGAAAAAATAATAAAGCTAAAAAAAAAAATATAACTATGTAAGAAATAAATTTAGTAGAAAACAGTTTCAACATTGCAACAAAGTTTTAATAACAATATAAAAAAAAAGAGAAGGAAGAAGCATCCCCACGCCATGGGATGTATGCTCTCCACGCCGAGGAGAAGCCAATGTTGTACTCCAGGAACAACAACACCAATATCAACACCAGCAACACCAACAAAAAAAAAAAAAATGGATAAGTAACAAAAGAAAAATTTATTATAGTATAATTATTTAAGATAGGCAATAGTGTCAAATGCAGAATTTTTTTTTTTGAAATATTTTTATTGAAAACAAAATAAACATCTAACTTGTTATAATTAACCTTTATATAACAATATTAATTATTTAACAATAAATTATTAAGAGTACGATTTGGCAAAATATTAAGAGAAAAAGGAAATATAAATATGGGAAAATTATTCCAGTCATATGTCTGACTATAACAGCTGACATTATCAAAACCTGACCCATTGCAAATGCAAAACGCAAAATGCCCTAATTGGGAACAGTTATCTCAACAATTTCAGGAAAATCAAAGCAAATTCCTCCGGTCCTTCAAATGTTTAAACAAACAGAAACTGCCTAGCAGAGCAGTAATAGAATATCATCTGCATTTAATAGAAATCCACTTTAATACAATAGTAAATACTTTTAATAACACTGCTTATTATCTTACACCCGAACACAGACAAGAGATTTTTGAATTAATAACCAAATTGAAGACAAAGGTTCAGTCAATAGAGAAACAGTTACAAAAAGAACTAGTAATAATATTCAGGGAGAATGGATGCGTAACTATAACATTGGAGGAGATAGATTATGGGAGAATATTGGAAAGCTCGAATATCTGGGAACAGTTTGAAGACATTAACCATGACCTAGCGGACTCAAAAATGGAACCCATTAAATTCATAGAATTAGCCACTAAAATCCTACCGGAATTTGATGGTAAATTTAAGAACCTTCAAAAATTTCTTGATGCTTTGAACCTGTTAGAATCACTGAAAGAAACCCATGAAAATCTTGCAGTACAAATAATACAGACAAAAATCAGCGGGACAGCTCGCATATCAATCAACGATTTAACGTCCATTGCAGCCATTGCAGACAAATTGAAAACGGTAATAAAGGGAGACTCCACTGACATATTAGTATCCAAATTAATGACCGCACGCCAGGGAAGTAAACCAAACAGCGTATATGCCCAAGAAATAGACGAGCTCTCGAAAATGTTATCAAACGCATATATTTCAGATGGCTTACCACCACAAATAGCAAACAAGTATGCCGTACAGGCAACTGTAAAAGCCCTCGCGAAGAATCTAAATAATGATAGAACAAGAATCATCATTGAAGCAGCTACCTTTGATACAATAGACCAAATAACAGAAAAAATTATGAGCACAGATATACACCAATCAAGTGTATCAAATGTCTTACAACTGCGTGGTAGATACCGATGGGGCAGGCAAAGATACCCAAATGGGCGCCTGAATTATAACAATCAAGGATCTCATACATACCGTGGAGATCGTCATTACCAGCAAACTAACAGGGGAAACCCCCGAAGAGTTAATAGACAAAACAATTACCGGCCAAACTCAAATAACAATTACAGTAGAACTAGTAGGCAACATACTAATTCCAGACAGTATGCGGACATGAGGGTTATGAATAGGGTCTCGGGAAACCCCGAGGACCCCCAGATAACACTGGGGGAAGAATAGGACATATCTTGACTTTGAATCTGAACCTCAGTGCTTTTGTTAACCTCTCCCTTACGGGAAGTATACAGGCACTAACATTCTTAATAGATACTGGCGCAGATATCTCCTTATTAAAACATGGGAGTGTTAAAGGACCAATTGATGGTAATATAGTTAATGAATTAAAAGGCATAGGCGAGGGTAGTCAATTCACGATCGGCGTAACTCAAGGTTGGTTGTGCCTCAACAACTTTAAACTAAAACACGAATTTCACGTTGTACCTGATGATTTCTCAATCCCATGCGATGGAGTTTTGGGACTTGACTTCATTAGGGCGCACAATTGTATAATTGACTTCCATTCAAGGGATAACTTCTTGGTAATCTGTCCCATAAATAGCACCATTCAAATGGAAATCCCCATAGTAACAGGTCCGATTCAAGACACTATTGTTATACCACCAAGATCAGAGGTGGTACGGAAAATAAAATTACAACAGGGAATAGACGATATATTTATTCCACATCAAACAGTAGAAAAGAAAGTCTTTATCCCAAATACTATTACAAATCTCAATAGCCCGGTGGTATGCGTAATGAATGTATCTAATTCTTCGAAAATAATATCCTTAAAAAATATAAAATATGAGCCTCTGTCTCAATACGAGACTAAAACAATAGACACAACTATAAAAAATTCTAGGTCTAATGAGATTTTAGAAAGACTGATGGTAAATTGCCCGCGAATTGCAAAGAATGACCTTTTGGCTCTGTGTGCCGAATTTACTGACGTGTTTGGGTTGGAAACCGAACCGGTATCTACAAACAATTTTTATAAACAAAAATTGCGTATAGTGGATGAAACACCGATATATATAAAAAACTATAGAATTCCGGAAACACAGAAAGAAGAGATTGAGAGGCAAGTTGATAAGTTAGTTAAAGGTGATTTAGTTGAGCCCTCTGTTTCGCCTTATAACAGTCCAGTGTTATTGGTTCCAAAGAAATCTTTGGAAGGTAGCGGTGATAAGAGGTGGCGTCTGGTAATTGATTATCGACAGGTAAACAAAAAACTTTTGTGCGACAAATTTCCTCTCCCAAGAATAGACGATATACTCGATCAGCTTGGAAGAGCTAAATACTTCTCAACATTGGATCTAATGTCTGGATTTCACCAAATCGAATTGGAAGATGGTTCGAGGGATATTACCTCCTTTTCAACACCCAAAGGTTCATTTAGGTTTAAGAGGTTACCTTTTGGACTCAAAATCTCACCTAACTCATTTCAACGAATGATGTCACTAGCATTTGCTGGTTTAAAACCGTCAACTGCATTTTTGTATATGGACGATATTATAGTAATCGGATGCTCTAAAGCTCATATGATTAAAAATTTAAGAGAAGTTTTTCATACTTGCAGAAAGTATAATCTTACATTGCATCCTGATAAATGCAGGTTCTTTTGTCATGAGGTCACATTTTTAGGTCATAAATGTACGTCCCAGGGAATTTTACCGGACAGTAATAAATACGATACTATTAAAAATTATCCTAGGCCTAAGGATGGTAATGAAACTAAACGTTTTGTGGCCTTTGCTAACTACTATAGAAAGTTCATTCCAAATTTCGCACATTTCAGTAAACCATTAACAAATCTAACAAAAAAAAAACGCACCATTCCATTGGTCGGATAAATGCGAAGATTCATTTAATTATTTGAAAAACACCCTAATATCTCCACCAATCCTACAGTATCCGGACTTCACAAAAACATTCTACATTACCACAGACGCAAGTAAGTTGGCATGTGGTGCCGTGTTGAGTCAGCAACACGAGGGGACATTGTTGCCCATAGCATATGCATCAAGAACATTCACAAAAGGCGAAAGTAATAAGGCAACTATTGAACAAGAACTTCTGGCCATTCATTGGGCTATTAATCACTTTAGACCTTACGTCTATGGACGAAAATTCATAATTAAAACAGACCACAGACCTCTAACATATTTATTTTCGATGAAAAACCCATCTTCTAAGTTGATGAGAGTGCGTTTGGATCTGGAGGAATACAATTTCGATATAGAATATATTAAGGGGAGAGAAAATTACGCAGCTGACGCATTGTCAAGAATTACCTTTGAAGATATAAAAGCCTGTAATGTAATGATGGTAACAACTAGGTCCAAGCAACAAGTGCAGAAAAGAGAGAAAGATAGAGAACAAGCCCAACCAAAAATTTATGAAAATATATCGGCGCGCCAATTTAGAAAGCTTCCCAATATAATAACCCACATCCAAGGATGTGATGTTAAAAGAGGAAGTAAAATTATATTTAAATTTAAAGCTAATGTTTATGTTATTAATGAAAAAATAGACTTAGGTAAATTTTTCCAAGAGCTTGAGTTGCAAGCCAATAATATTCACATTAAAAAATTGCAAATGAGATTAAATGATAAGATGTTTGAAAAGGTATTGGGCAATAAGTTTTTAAAACACATTAAAATAGCGCTTACACAATCAGTTACAGAAATTACAGATGAAACAGAGAAGCAAGAAATATTAAGAAAATTCCACGAGGACCCCCTGCTAGGTGGCCACCCAGGGATAACTCGAATGATTAACAAAATTAGAAGGTATTTTTATTGGAAAAATATTACTAAATATGTCGCAAAGTATGTAAAGGCCTGTGAAACATGTAAACGGAACAAAACAAATAGGAATATTAAACAACCCCTAATTATAACACCAACACCAATGAGACCTTTTGATACAGTAGTGATTGACACGATAGGACCATTACCTATTACCGAACATGGACAACAATACATAATAACAATAGTGTGTGATCTAACAAAATATTTAATAAGCATCCCAGTTCCAAACAAAACTGCTAAAACTGTAGCAAGAGCAATTTTTGAAAATTTATTTCTTATTTATGGACCCGTCCATAAAATTTTAACTGATATGGGTACTGAATTTAAAAATGAAGTACTACAGGAATTATTAAAACTACTTAACATAAACTTAGTAAATTCAACACCATATCATCATGAAACGTTGGGTACAGTTGAACGTTCACATCGAACCTTCAATGAATTTATCAGATCATATGTATCTAAGTCTCTTAATGATTGGGATCAATGGTTACCCTATTTCACTTATTGTTACAACACAACCCCATCAACAACACACAGTTATTGCCCTTTTGAATTGATATTTGGTAAAACTCCAGAAATTTTTTCTTTATTGAATTCAAAAATCATAGAACCTTTATATAATTTTGATGATTATGTTAAAGAAGTTAGATACCGACTCAAAATTGCCAATGAAAATGCAAGATCTGCATTGCAAAACTCAAAACATTTACAAAAACTAAACTATGATAAAAATACAAAGGCATTACAAATTAAAATTAATGATCAAGTTTTTATAAAAAATGAGCAAGGTCATAAATTAGAAAAGGTTTATAAAGGTCCATATAAGGTAATAAAAGTCGATAACAAAAACAATTGCACTTTACAAATTGATAAAAAGAAAGAAATAATAGTTCATAAAAATAGGCTTAAATTAGCAACTATATAAACATATATGAAAAAAAAAGAAAACTAAATAGTCTAAAGAGAAATACATAGTAACAAGTATGTTAATAAAATAACACAGTAAATAACAAAAAAAACTATAAAATAAGAAAAAAGGTAAAATAATAATAATTTATTTTTAAGATATCAAATTAAACTACAAGAATTTATATAAACAAAATTTTATGAATTAAGCAAAAATATATACATATATATGTATATACATATGCAAATACTCTTATTTTTTATTAATTATTTAAATATTTTTTTTGGTAAATAAATATAAATTATAATTATTTCTCTTCAAGAAATGCATATTATATAGCATTTGTAAAGAAAGCTCTTATGGCTGCCATCTGATCAATGTTCGCTATAAGACCTTTCTATTTAAGAGGGGTGGTGTTATGAAGGTATAATGTCCAATAAACTTTTAATATAACATTCCATTTCCAAATTATATCGATATCAAATTACCGTGTGACTCTAAATTGTTTCAATATCGTGTGACTTTAAATTATTGCAATACCGTGTGACTCTAAATTATTTCAATATCGTGTGACTTTAAATTATTGCAATACCGTGTGACTTTAAAAATATTTTGGCATTCTTAATTATTGCATTTGCATCTCGTATTACCATTACTTTCATGACACCACATTAATATGTAAGAAATTATTATTAATAAATAATATAAAAAGAAGTTGAATAAAAGATATGAGTAGAGTTGTTAAAACGTTGTCGCGACACAAACACCAAAGATTATTGTGTTTTATTTCCTCTATGTATATTTCGAACATATTACAGTAAAATAAATCAAGCTACAAACCAACTCTCCAATAAGTCCCAGAAAAGCCGCCGAAAGTCCCAGGTACTCCGAAAATCGGAGTCACCAACCGACTCACCAATCCGAAAAGCACCCAAAAGTCCCAGCAAAGCTCCACAAAAGTTTCCAATGCAAGACGCCACCTAACGGTCCCACGCCGAAATACAGCAAAATCCGATTCACAAACCGATTCAATAATCCGATAACACCAAAAAGTTTCAGCAAAGCTCCACAATAGTCCACCGCGCAAGACGCCACCTAATGGTCCCACGCAAAAGTATAGCAAAAATCCAGGTCACAAACCTTTTCCGCAATCCAGCTGTATTCAGCAGTGTCAGCAAAGCTTCATAAAGTTTCCGCAGCAAAGTTCAGCACAGCTTTAGTAAAGTTCTGGAAATTTCCACAGCCGTCAAATCAAATAATCGCCGGAACAAACAAACTCCAGCGAAAATATACAAAAGATTTTATACAAAAAGCAAACAAATGTTCACGCACATACAATCAAACGTCTATTAATGAAATATTAAAAATTTAATATTTTAATAACGCGTCCACGGATTTTCTGAATTCTAAAAGCAAAATTTAACGCGAAAAATACGCCTTCGCCCGGTATAATTTTTATAATTTTCCGTCAACTTTTTCCGCCGAAAAAAAACTACTTTTATTAACACGTATTAAGCGCAACTGAAAAACACGTCCGCACAGTTCAAGCACAAAATACAGAATGAAAAAAGATAGGGACAGAGCGAAACTCGTTAATTGTTTTAAAAATACTTTTATATTGATTAGAAGACTCTTGTTTATTTAAATAATGTATACGTTATTGCCGCCGTTTAAGTTTTTAAGTTTTATAAAAAAAGCAATATTTGACACATATGAATTTCATTGTTTTGATGAATTTCATTGTTTTGATTTCGATGTTATTGCCTTATAAAGTTAAAATATAAAATGAATTTCATTATTTTGATATTTTTCATATAATAATTTTATAATTATATTCTTTCTATGTTGATTGAAACCATCTTGATTTTATACTTTAGAGCTTATATTATTCAGACAATTTATAAAACACATATTTTGATGATATTGCCTTATAAATAAAATAAGACTTTTCGACAGATTAAAGATAGGGACAGATGTGATTCAGATTTACGTGGTTTCCCGCCAAAATGGTCTAACTCCACGATGTTCTAAACACTGGGTGAATACAATGCGCCCACCAACGCCCCCATGCCGAAACATGAGTACCAATTCGAATTCATGTATTTGGACATGTTTTCCCCCTTGGTTTGGAGCGGAGCCTATCTAAAACTCCTGCCGTTCTACGGGTCACGGCACCCGGTTGCAATGCAACTCCACACTGAGCTTGCGCTCTCCCCGCGTTTTGGGTTTAAACCACAGCCACCACGTTGCCCCCCGAAGGGCCACTCCACTGTCAGGCTGGAACCGAGGTTCCAGGGGCACCTGACACCCGTGGTACCAGATTAAAGACTCCGGTCAGACTTCGTAACCGAGATTACTTCCAGTTGGGCTCCAAATAACCCGGGACTGGTGACCCACAGCAACAAAACATACATTACACATCAACATAAAATGCACAAACAAGCGCACAAAAACAATGAATAGCCGCCCTCACGAGCGACACTTTGTGCCACAACAAGTGACACCAGCAAAGACAACACGAACAACTGAGACAACAATTAACGTAGTTTTCCTCACGGATAAACATAGTCAACAAAATGGCACAGCAACAATAAAAACGACGACAAAGTAATCTGCAACCAGAAACTTGCTACCACCGCCAGCCACCTACAAAAGGAACCAGGAACCTGCAACCAGCTTCCAGCCGTCAGCGTCAATCCAATCCATAATCCAAATCATAGTCCATATCCACAAACGAGACTCATCCAGGAGTTGCTTACTACATGCCCAAGTACTACAGAAGCCACCCCTTAAAGTCCCAAAAGGGCTAGAAGAAGAGACCGCCGCAAAACCATGGCTGCAGCACAAACCCAAGACATCAGCCACAGCGAAGACCACAGCAAACAACAACAACCAACATCAGCCATGTTACCGGACAACAATACGTAGCGGACAACGTTGGCGATACACGAGGACACCGGGTTTGTGAACAACCGTACAGAACGCCACCAAACTACACACGCCTCAACCTCCTCAAAAAGGCCAGACGGGCAAATTCGCACAGTCTATTTAATGCATCCACATTCCCCAAAATGCTACTAAAATTCCAGCTGTCGCCAGACCTAATAACACCCATATTATTCAAGTCCCTGATGTCATCATATATGGGACACTCAGTCAGTATGTGCCTCCAATCCTCGCAGCTAGCCCCACACCTACAGGCAGCAGAATCAGACAAGGCCCTGTGATACAAGAATGCATTCAAAGAGCCGTGACCGGTCAGTAAGAAACCCAGACTTAAGCCGAAACTAAAGTCTGAGCGTTCCCGCACAAGAGTAGGGTTACGTATGAATTCATACGTTACTCTACTTGCGCTACTGTTCTCCCACCTGCTCCTCCATATAGAAACAAGACGCTCATCTAAGAGTCTCTTGACTGTCCTTTCTCCTACATCCTTCAAGTCATCAGCAGAAAGCCAATCATGCGCTAGAAGCGGTGGCCCCCGCTTGATCATGAAGGCAATAGCACGACGTATTACCTCCAAATCAAGGGGGGCTACACCCAGCAAGACCTGAAGAGCATCCGCTAAAACTGTTCTACAGACCAGCATGCAACCGAGCATACCTACTCTCTGACAAGATAGAATCCTCTTCCTGCCAACATCAGACATGGCCATAACGTACCAAACAGGCGCACCATAAGTTGCACAGGCAACAAACAGTCCGCCGTATATGGTCCGAGTGGCACGCCTGCTAAGGCCCCAGTCACTCCTAAGTATTCGTCTGACATTACCTACAACGCCACTCAGCTTGTCCCTCACATAGACAGGATGAACTAAAAAGTTCATCCTTTCTGCCACCATTAGCCCCAGGTATTTGACTTGCTTCGCATAGCTGAGACTTCTGTAACCTGCTCGTATGCATGGTGGACGAGCCTGTGATAACCTGCCTTTCAGCAGCATCATCACAGTCTTGTCCGTGGCCACATCGACACTGACACTAGCACCCCATTCACAAACAATGTGCATGGCCTGATTACCTCTTCTCTCCAATTCAGCACGAGACTGACCTTCGACAAGAATAAGCAAGTCATCCGCATATGCACACAGCCTGAAGGAGAGGTCGCCGAGCTGCCGCAGCAGGGAATCCATCATGAGGTTCCAAATAAATGGGCCACAGATGGATCCCTGTGGACAACTACGGACGACATCCCTCCAGACCGTATCGCTGGCGCGCACCACACAAGCTTTCCTTTCGCTGAAGTAACTCTCCCATAAAGCCAGCTCCCGACAGCCTACCTCACGTATTCTATCAAGAACCTGGCCCCACAAGAGGTTGTCAAACGCACCCTTAAAATCGACAAATAGTCCAAGGACATACCTGCCAGAATAGTCGCCCACACAGCGCCTAACATGCAGCCACGCATCCTCAACGGATCTCCCCTCCCTAAAACCAAACTGGTACTCAGAAAGACTCCCGCTGACACACTCCTTCAGTCGCGTCACCATCATCCTCTCCAGTACTTTCCCAAGCACTGGGAGGAGACTGATGCCCCGATAAGAGCGCGGATTACTCCTCACTCTATCAGGAGACTTCAGGAGCATGACAAGACGAGCACTTTTCCAAGCCCTAGGAAAATAGCCCTCACTCAGACACTTCCCAAAGATTGCTTCCAGGTATTCCGGTATAGCCTTCCAGATGCTTCTACACATCTCTCCAGTTATACCGTCAATACCTGGCGACTTTCTACTTTTAATTCGACAGATGCTATCAGAAACCTCCGATCTTACCAGAATTGGGGGGCCAACCTTCTCCCTACCCCTACAGATGCGATAGACCTTACCCCAAGGAGCGTCCCTATTGCACTCTACAAACGCCCTCCACTCGTCCTCCTTAACCTTCTCTATCCGTCTTTTGTACAATCGCAGGCTGGCCAGATAGGCCGTTCTTCGCATAGCTAAACCTCAGCGCCGGAACGTCTGGATCTCTGGAACAACCTCCTGAGGCGCCTTACGTCCCTTCGCATCGTATCCAGTTCGCTAGTCCACCACCTAACGCCACCCGGCTGCGTCCTTCGACAACGACCAAGAACAACGTCATTAACAGTGCGCATGCACCGATCTATCTGCTCAACCTGCTGTTCCACCGGCAAAGCCCTAAAGGCCACTATTGGCATTTCTGACGCGACAGCCTTAAAGTAGTCTGCATAGCAAGACCAATCCGCGCCATGAAGCCGCCATCAGCGGCAAGACGAAGTAGTCTAACTTCGCCTGTGGTAAGAAATCGCAATCTCTATGAGATTGTGATCGCTTATCCCGGCATTGTCACATACTGTCCACCGAAAGAAATAGGCCGACACCGCCGCTTTATTCGCGACAGTTACGTCTATTTCACTTGCACCAACTGGACCGTCAAACGTATATAAATCGCTAGCCTCATTTAAAACAGAAGCCGCTATTGCGATCAGCCACTCACTAAGCATAACTCCTCGTCTGTAGTTCGAATACACAGGCGCACGCCTGGGCATTTTACTGAACCACATACGAGAGCATGCGTTCGCATCCAAGCCTAGCATAGCAGGGAAGTTACTCGCGAGGAGTAACACCGTATCCATATACCCTATATAACGATCCAGCGGAGCACTAGGCGGACAGTAGACACTCGCCAAAAACAATCGCCCAAAACGGCCCTCTACTACTATGCAAACACCCCATCTGGCACGCCTAACGACAGTGCAGTCGACATCAGGATCATCAACAACAACAGCTGAATTTCCTGGAAAATTAGAGTAGACACCCATATCAGCCGGTAACCCCCTAATACGATCCCTCACAAAAAATGGCTCCTGCAAAAGCGCAAAAGAAGCCCGCGGCCGCCTCATTACCTGCCCAAACTCGCAAGTCGCCGGATATGCCCTCTGAAGATTTTGCTGTATTACAGTAATCCCCTCCATACTTAATGTCTAGAATTCGCCCTAGCAACCATAGCCTCATAAATGGGACATGCCATCGACAACATCCTGTGATCTGCTGGAAGTCCTTTAAACAGGCAGTTTCTTCATCTAATCTCGGCAGAGCAGTTAGAGGCCCGATGACCAACCTCGCCACACCGCAAATACGTTTCCTCCCGCATTCTGCATTCATGGACTCGATGATCGAACCTAAGGCACGACTGTACCGCATCCTCTATCCGCACCTGTAACCGGAACCACTTTATGTAGGTACCAGGGCACAGTCACGAGTCGTACACTCTTCAAAAACATTTCCCGGGTCATCCTATCTTTCAAATTAAGCTCATAGAGCTCGCCCATAAATTCATCCGGTGAGATTGCAGCATGTACGCGCTGCACTACCACCCTCGGCCCCAGCTTGTCGTTGACGTCCAGACCGACTTCTGCAAATTTCGAATTCGCCGCAAGTCGCTCCCTTTCTGCCACAGACGGCGTCCTTATGACAGCTCCACCGGCCTTAATGGGCCGCACCTCATGCACGCGAACACCTAACGTAGGTCCCACCTCACTAACCACCTTCTCTACTACTTCCTTTGAGGTTGCAGTACCTCGCCCCTTCACCACTACCGACCACGTATCCACCGGTTTCGGCAACACAGCAGGAGCGGCAGAAACAGCAGGAACCGCTGGTCCAGCAGGCATCCTCATCGGTGCCTTCGGTACCGCAAAAACGCCATCAGTAACGCCGCACTCACGATCACCACCATTAACCAGCCTACCCCTAAGACACTCATTTTTTGCCACCAGCTGCATTAGCAGCTTCTCGTACCGAGATGCATAGCGTAACACCTTTTTCGTAATCTCCGGTTTTACCTCGTTAGTCAAAACAAAATCAGTGAGATCGTCTGTTACTTCCTTGATCAGCGAAACCACTGCTTCTGAACGGGCCACATCAACAGCAGCTGTCTTCTTCCTCGGTCTCGACCTCCTCTCCGATGGAGTGGGCACCGGTGTTACGACAGCGGCAGTAACGGTTTCCTCCTCCCCGTCATCCTCCATTGAGAATATCTCCTCCGAAACACCCCTTGCTGCATCAGAAACAGCAGATTAGCAGCAGCAGCGGCAATAGCAGCACGTCTAGCTTGCGGCGAACCATGCTTATACCGCTTTTCCTGCCTCATATCACCCTCAGTACTCGACAGATCGCTATCAGTGTGGCGCACTTTTGGCACTCCCAACGGCGGCGGCCCACGCACGTCGTCCGTGGTAACGTCGCTGGCGTCACCCTTCGCCCTCGGCTTGCGTTTCGTAGCCGGCCACGGTGCCACATCGGCCACCAAATACAAATAATTCAATGAAAAACAAAAAAAATCCACCTACCTTGCAAACAAAAATACCAGCAACGTGTCGTGTAAAATGGCCTGGAAGATAGTAATTATCTTCCTATTTAACCTCCAGCAGTCCTCTCGACGATAAGAACAAAGTATCTTCCTCCGCGATAGTAGCAGAGATACACACCACCGACTTAGTCGAGACACAAACCGACTTAGCAAAGTCAACAACCAGGCTTGGGGATTCCTAAAAACTGGGACAAAAATCCCCAAAATCCCAGAACTTCCCCGGAAGTGGCAACACCAAAATCGGCAAAAACGGAAAATCGCCAAAAAATCCCGAAACGTCTAAAAACCACTAAAACACACTGTGGCAGCAACGATTTTAAGGAATTTAACCTTAGCGCCGGAATTTGCCCTTGAAACTGAGACAACCTGCCAGCGGAGTCTCAAAAATAATTAAAAACAACAACAACACTACCGCGTGTTTTTATCAAATAGTTAAGCTTGTGTTTTTCAACAACGTTTTGTCGTCCAAAATGCCAAAATATAATCTTGTTATATTTCGGGCATCCGTCAACCGATTTTGAAAACTTTCACAAATTCTGAACAGATTTTTCTGATTCGCACTACATAAAAATTTAATTTTTATCCGCACAAAATACCGCCTTTATTAATCACCGAAAAAATACCTTTATAAATACACTACCGTATACTATCATACCCAGCGAACAAAAGGTGAAAGATAGGGACAGAACGAAACTCGTTAATTGTTTTAAAAATACTTTTATATTGATTAGAAGACTCTTGTTTATTTAAATAATATATACGTTATTGCCGCCGTTTAAGTCTTTAAGTTTTATAAAGCAAAGCAATATTTGATACATTTGAAACTCGTTAATTGTTAATTGTTTTATAAATACTTTTATATTGATTAGAAGACTATTGTTTATTTAGATAATGTATACGTTATTCCGCCGTTTAAGTTTTTAAGTTTTATAAAGCAAAGCAATATTTGATAAATATGAATTTCATTGTTTTGATGAATTTTATTGTTTTGATTTTAATGATATTGCCTTATAAAGTTTAAATATAATATGAATTTCATTATTTTGATATCCTTCACCATTTTACAAGTCGAATATAAACAGTAATATTTATAATTATATTATTTCTATATTGATTGAAACTATCTTCATTTTATATTTTAGAGCTTATATTATTTAGACAATTTATAAAACACAGATTTTGATGATATTGCCTTATAAATAAAATAAGACATTTCGATAGATTAAAGATAGGGACATACGTGATCAAGATTAACGTCATTTCCTGCCCGTGAAGGCCTATATGACGGTGGTCTTGCCACTGAGTGAAATACAAAGCGTCGACTAGCGCCCTCCATAGGACGCAGCCGATAGAGTTGCAACTTCAAGAACATGGCTTGCAGGCCCATGAACTTCCCCATGCTTGAGGGTTGGAGACTATCCAACCCCGTCCGTTGAGAGTGCAACAGCACACTTGCCATCTATTCCGCGCCAGACCTGCAGATATAGACTTTTCTAACCACAGCCACCACGTGTACCCCGAAGGGACCTCCCCAATAACCAGCTACAGAGATGGGCGGCTATCTGTATGGGCCACCGGTTCCCGTGGCACCCGTTTTTTTAAGTTATTAATTTAAATATAAATTATTATCAAGAGGAAACTGGTAGAAAACCTCGACAGTACCCAACTGTCTATCAGCTTCGGTGCCTGCAACACTGGTGGACTGGTTCCCCCTATACCCCCGAGGACCCTCGTCTGCGCCGTGGTTAGATCAGCACAGACTCTTGGTGACCCTGGGAGGTAAGATAGGGAGAGAGCGAAACTCGCTAATTGTTTTAAAAATACTTTTATATTGATTAGAAGACTCTTGTTTATTTAAATAATGTATACATTATTGCCGCCGTTTATGTTTTATAAAGCAAAGCAATATTTGATACATATGAATATCATTGTTTTGATTAATTTCATTGTTTTGATTTTGATGATATTGCCTTATAAAGTTTAAATATAATATGAATTTCATTTTTTTGATATTTTTCACCATTTTACAAGTCGAATATAAACAGCAATATTTATAATTATAATCTTTCTATATTGATTGAAAATTTCTTCATTTTATATTTTAGAGCTTATATTCTCTAGACAATTTATAAAACACTGATTTTGATGATATTGCCTTATAAAGAAAATAAGACTTTTCGATAGATTAAAGATAGGGACAGATGTGAATCAGATTTACGTGGTTTACCGCCAAAATGGTCTAACTCCACGATGTTCTAAACACTGGGTGAATACAATGCGCCCACCAACGCCCCCATGCCGAAGCGTGAGTACCAATTCGAATTCATGTATTTGGACATGTTTTCCCCCTTGGTTTGGAGCGGAGCCTATCTAAAACTCCTGCCGTTCTACGGGTCACGGCACCCGGTTGCAATGCAACTCCACACCGAGCTTGCGCTCTCCCCGCGTTTTGGGTTTAAACCACAGCCACCACGTTGCTCCCCGAAGGGCCACTCCATTGTCAGGCTGGAACCGAGGTTCCAGGGGCACCTGACACCCGTGGTACCAGATTAAAGACTCCGGTCATACTTCGTAACCGAGATTACTTCCAGTTGGGCTCCAAATAACCCGGGACTGGTGACCCACAGCAACAAAACATACAACATACATCAACATAAAATGCACAAACAAACGCACAAAAACAATGAACAGCCGCCCTAACGAGCGACACTTTGTGCCACAACAAGTGACACCAGCAAGGACAACACGAACAACTGAGACAACAATTAACATAGTTTTCCTCACGGATAAACTTAGTCAACAAAATGACGCAGCAACAATAAACGACGACAAAATAATCTGCAACCAGAACTTGCTACCAGCGCCAGCCACCTACAAAAGGAACCAGGAACCAGCAACCAGCTTCCAGCCATCAGCGTCAATTCAATCCATAATCCAAATCGTATTCCATATCCACAAGCGAGACTCATCCAGGAGTTGCTTACTACATGCCCAAGTACTACAGAAGCCACCCCTTAAAGCCCCAAAAGGGCTAGACGAAGAGACCGCCGCAAAACCATGGCTGCAGCACAAACCCAAGACATCAGCCACAGCGAAGACCACAGCAAACAACAACAACCAACATCAGCCATTTTATCGGACAACAATACGTAGCGGACAACGTTGGCGATACACGAGGACACCGGGTTTGTGAACAATTGTACAGAACGCCACCAACTACACACGCCTCAACCTCCTCAAAAAGGCCACACGGGCAAATTCGCGCAGTCTACCTAATGCATCTACGTTCCCCAAAATGTTACTGAAATTCCAGCTGCCGCCAGACCTAATAATACCCATACTATCTAAGTCCCTGATGTCATCGTATATGGGACACTCAGTCAGTAAGTGCCTCCAATCCTCGCAACTAGCCCCACACCTACAGGCAGCAGAATCAGACAAGGCCCTGTGATGCAAAAATGCATTCAGAGAGCCGTGCCCGGTCAGCAAGAAACCCAGACTCAAGCCGAAACTAAAGTCTGGGCGTTCCCGCACAAAAGTAGGGTCACGTATGAATTCATACGTCACTCTACCTGCACTACTGTTCTCCCACCTGCTCCTCCACATGGAAACAAGACGCTCATCTAAGAGTCTCTTGACTGTCCTTTCTCCTACATCCACCAAGTCATCAGCAGAAAACCAATCATGCGCTAGAAGCGGTAGCCCCCGCTTAACTTTGAAGGCAATAGCACGACGTATTGCCTCCAAATCAAGGGAAGCAACACCCAGCAAGACCTGAAGAGCATCCGTTGAAACTGTTCTACAGACGGGTATGCAAGCGAGCATAGCTACCCTCTGACAAGATAAAATCCTCTTCCTGCCAACAACAGACATGGCCATATCGTACCAAACAGGCGCACCATAAGTTGCACAGGCAACAAACAGCCCGCCGTATATGGTCCGAGTGGCACGCCTGCTAAGGCCCCAGTCACTCCTAAGTATACGTCTGAGATTACCTACAACGCCATTCAGCTTGTCCCTCACATAGATAGGATGAACTAAAAAGTTCATCCTTTCTGCCACCATTAGCCCCAGGTATTTGACTTGCGTCGCATAGCTGAGACTTCTGTCACCTGCTCGTATGCATGGTGGACGAGCCTGTGATAACCTGCCTTTCAGCAGCATCATCACAGTCTTGTCCGTGGCCACATCGACACCGACACTAGCACCCCATTCACAAACAATGCGCATGGCCTGATTACCTCTTCTCTCCAATTCAGCACGAGACTGACCTTCGACAAGAATAAGCAAGTCATCCGCATATGCACACAGCCTGAAGGAGAGGTCGCCGAGCCGCCGCAGCAGGGAATCCATCATGAGGTTCCAAATAAATGGGCCACAGATGGATCCCTGCGGACAACCACGGACGACATCCCTCCAGACCGTATCGCTGGCGCCCACCACACAAGCTTTCCTGCCGCTGAAGTAACTCTCCCATAAAGCCATCTCCCGACAGCCTACCTCACGTATTCTATCAAGAACCTGGCCCCACAAGAGGTTGTCAAACGCACCCTTAAAATCGACAAATAGTCCAAGGACATATCTGCCAGAATAGTCGCCCACACAGCGCCTAACATGCAGCCACGCATCCTCAACGGATCTCCCCTCCCTTAAACCAAACTGGTACTCAGAAAGACTCCCGCTGACACACTCCTTCAGTCGCGCCACCATCATCCTCTCTAGTACTTTTCCAAGCACTGGGAGAAGGCTGATGCCCCGATAAGAGCGTGTATTACTCCCCACTCTATCGGGAGACTTCAGAAGCATGACAACGCGAGCACTTTTCCAAGCCCTAGGGAAATAGCCCTCACTCAGACACTTCCCAAAGATTGCTTCCAGGTATTCCGGTATAGCCTTCCAGATGCTTTTACACATCTCTCCAGTCATACCGTCAATACCTGGCGACTTTCTACTTTTAATTCGACAGATGCTATCAGAAACCTCCGATCTTACCAGAATTGGGGGGCCAACCTCCTCCCTAATGAGAGGAGGGCGATCGACCTGTTCCGCCTCTGGAAAGAACGTTCCTAATAAGGCGCCTACACAATCCCGCCAGGTAGTCAACGAAACGTCGCCAAACTGAAGAGATTCTAAGTTCAGCCCCTTGTTTCTACCCCTACAGATGCGATAGACCGTACCCCAAGGATCGTCCCTATTGCACTCTACAAACGCCCTCCACTCGTCCTCCTTAACCTTCTCTATCCGTCTCTTGTACAACCGCAGGCTGGCCAGATATGCCGTTCTTCGCATAGCTAAATCCTCAGCGCCGGAACGTCTGGACCTCTGGAACAACCTCCTTTGGTGCCTTACGTCCCTTCGCATCGTATATAGTTCGCTAGTTCACCACCTAACGCCACCCGGCCGCGTCCTTCGACAACGACCAAGAACAACGTCATTTACAGTGCACATCCACCGATCTATCTGCTCAACCTGCTGTTCCACCAGCAAAGCCCTAAAGGCCACTATTGGCATTTCTAACGCGACAGCCTTAAAGTAGTCTGCATAGCAAGACCAATCCGCGCCATGAATCCGCCATCTGCGGGTAGACGAAGTAGTCCAACTGCGCCTGTGGTAAGAAATCGCAATCTCTATGAGATTGTGATCGCTTATCCCGGCATTGTCACATACTGTCCACCGAAAGACATAGGCCGACACCGCCGCGTTATTCGCGACAGTTACGTCTATATCACTTGCACCAACTGGACCGTCAAACGTATATAAATCGCTAGCCTCATTTAAAACCGAAGCACCTTTAGCGATCAGCCACTCACTAAGCATAACTCCTCGTCTGTAGTTCGAATACGCAGGCGCGCGCCTGGGCATTTTACTGAACCACATACGAGAGCATGCGTTCGCATCCAAGCCTAGGATAACAGGGAAGTTACTCGCGAGGAGTAACACCGTATCCATATACCCTATATAACGATCCAACGGAGCACTAGGCGGACAGTAGACACTCGCCAAAAACAATCGCCCAAAACGGCTCTCTACTACTATGCAAACACCCCACCTGGCACGGCTAACGACAGTGCAATAGACATCAGGATCATCAACAACAACAGCTGAATTTCCTGGCAAGTTAGAGTAGACACGCATGTCAGCCGGTAACCCCCTAATACGATCCCTCACAAAAAATGGTTCCTGCAAAAGCGCAAAAGGAGCCCGCCGCCGCCTCATCACCTGCCCAAACTCGCAAGTCGCCGAATATGCCCTCTGAAGATTTTGCTGTATTACAGTAATCCCCTCCATACTTAATGTTTAGAATTCGCCCTAGCAACCATAGCACCGTAAATTGGACAAGCCATTGACAGCATCCTGTGTTCCGAGGGTAGGCCCTTGAATCGGCAATTCCGGCAGCACACTTCACCCGTGCAGTTAGACGCACGGTGACCGTTGACTCCGCACCGCAAGCATGTCTCCTCACGCACTCGACACTCCTGGACACGATGGTCGAATCCAAGACACCGGAAACAGGACTGCACCGGATCCTGTGTTCTTACTTGAAATCGGAACCATTTAATGTAGACCCCAGTCGCGCACAGCTGCTCCACCACTCTACCCGTGCACTCAAGCGTCACATTCACTTGGCCTGCATTTTCCGTCCTCCAAGGCGCACTAACAAGCCGGACACTTTTCCTGTAGACTTCCGGTGACATTTGGTCCTTCAGGTTCAACTCGTAGAGTTCGCCCATAAACTCATCCGGTGCGATTTCCGCGTGCACCCTCTGCACCACCACCCTAGGCCCCAGCTTATCATTGACGCTGACATCCAGCCCAACCTCCTCAAATTTCTTGTTGGCAGCTATACGCTCCCTCTCGGCAACGGACGGGGTCCGAATTACTGCTCCTCCCGATTTAATAGGACGCACCTCATGCACCCGAACACCCAGGGTTGGACCCACCTCAGAAACCACCTTTTCAACAACCTCCTTGGAAGTCGCAGTACCACGCCCCTTTACCACCACGGACCACGTGTCCACAGGCTTTGGCGTAGCCACAGGAGCCACAGAAGCAGCCGGCTCAGCCCGCACTCCAGTCGGCACTCCAGTCGGTATCTTGGGGACAGCGAACGTCCCGGTCTCAGCCGCTCCAACTCTCTTGTCATCACCAGCCTCCAGGCGCCCACGCAGCCACCCGTTTTCCTCCACCAGCTTCATCAGGAGCTTCTCATACTGCGACGCGCAGCGCAGCAGCTTCCTGGCATTGTCAGTGCCAATGCCGTCCGAAAGGGCCACATCCGTCAGCTCATCAGTGACCTCCTTCATGTGATTTACAGCATCACCTGGACGGGCCATCTCAACAGGAGCCGACTTACGTTTCGGCCTCGACTTCCGCTCCTTCAAGCCGTTCCCGCCTTCAGCCGCCGAAGTCACAGCAGCCGCAAAAACCATCCCACCATCACCCTCGTCCATCCCCGATATTACCTCGACGGGGTCGCGTCTAACGACTTTAGTCGAAGCAGCACCAACAGTACCAACAGCACCAGCAGAACCAGTAGCACCAGCAGCAGCAGCAGCCCTCTTCGCCTTAGGCGAGCCTGGCTTGTATCTCTTGCCAGTCATTATATCCCCTTCCGTGCTAGACAGCTCACTGTCCGTGTGTCTGACCCTCCTTCCACCCATTTGAGCCGGCCCACGTACATCATCTGTCGTGATGTCGCTAGCGTCGCCCTTAGCCTTCGGCTTGCGTTTTGACGCAGGCACCGGCATGTCGGCCACACTTCAAAATTTCAACAAAAATACAAAAGGTTTTCACCTACCTTGTAGACTGCCCTCGTACGATGAAATATAAAAATTCTTTTTTTGCACCGCGCGACCTCTACCGGTTAATATTCGCGATAGTACGTACACTAACCGGAACAACAGCGTTCTTATTCAAGACACTTTCCTCTTATTTTTCAAATTACAATCCGGCAATAATTGTCCGGAAACACTTATCTTTTTTTTTTTTTTTAAACAGCTATGTCCTTCCCGCCGGAGTTTCACCTTGAAGGTTTTGCCAGCGGAGTCTCAACTTTTGGCTGTCTCACTTTTAATTTACTTTTATTAGTTGCAGATTTACTGTCTTTTTCTATTCTCTGTCGCACTCACAAACAATATTTAACACTTGTACTTTTACTAACAATTTATCAACTGTCCGTAAACACGTCTGCTCGATTCAAATGTTAAACAACGAATGAAAGATAGGGACAGAGCGAAACTCGTTAGTTGTTTTAAAAATACTTTTATATTGATTAGAAGACTATTATTTATTTAAATAAGAGGAAACTGGCCATCGAGACGTGCTTTGACCCTCAATAATCAATATCGGTGATTTAAATAATAAATCGGGAGAATAGCATGAAAAAAAGAATTTTTTGAAATTTGAAAATTAATTAATATTATTATTTAAAAAAATCCCGTTGTTTAAAATGTTTAATATTTACAAAGTGCCTGTGCATAAAATAAATTATCGTAGTGTTTTGTGATATTTTATTTTTCATCCTCTTTCAACTGTATAAAAGTGCAGAAAAAAACTCTGCCTTATACAGCAGAGAAAGAAAAATAGAATTAAAATTGGTTATTGTTGTTTTTGCTTAAACTTTGATTTTTGTCTTTGCTTTATTGTTTGGACAAAAATCTTTAGTTTACTTAAAATATTTGTCAGAAGTCTCCTGACGAGTTACGTAAGCGATAACGAAATGGCCATCGAGACGTGCTTTGACCCTCAATAATCAATATCGGTGATTTAAATAATAAATCGGGAGAATAGCATGAAAAAAAGAATTTTTGAAATTTGAAAATTAATTAATATAATTATTTAAAAAAAATCCCGTTGTTTAAAATGTTTAATATTTGCAAAGTGCCTGTGCATAAAATAAATTATCGTAGTGTTTTGTGATATTTTATTTTTCATCCTCTTTCAACTGTATAAAAGAGCAGAAAAAAAAAGAGGCCTTATACAGCAGAGAAAGAAAAATAGAATTACAATTGGTTATTGTTGTTTTTGCCTAAACTTTGATTTTTGTCTTAGCTTTATTGTTTGGACAAAAATCTTTAGTTTATTTAAAATATTTGTCAGAAGTCTCCTGACGAGTTACGTAAGCGATAACGAAATGGCCATCGAGACGTGCTTTGACCCTCAATAATCAATATCGGTGATTTAAATAATAAATCGGGAGAATAGCATGAAAAAAAGAATTTTTTGAAATTTGAAAATTAATTAATATAATTATTTAAAAAAATCCCGTTGTTTAAAATGTAAAATATTTTCAAATTATATGAAATGAAAAATTTTTGAAAATTTAATGGAAATTCAAAGCTAGCGTGCAGTCAAGACTTGATCGTACAAACTAGAAGAGTTTCATATTTCAAATAAAAACAAGCAAACTTTACATTACAAACACAAATTTGTAATGTAAAAATTAGGTTTGTTCAATAAATTTCCCGCAGAAACTAGCAACGATAGAGTAAAATAAAAATTTACAAAATTACTATTCCAAATAAAAAAAAGGAATAAACGCATTTTTGAAAAAAAAAATAGCAAAGTAAACGCGAACAGACGAAAATAACAAACAACTATAAAAATATATATGTATCTAAAAAAGCAAAAAAGCGATGTTCGATGCTTAAATCATTTTGTATTGCAACAGTTAGCATTTGCAAGAGCTTTGTCATCGATTGTGTGCAAATTGCCAAAAGTTTTCTGTCTTTTTTGTAAAACTTTTAGTTTATTTTATTCTATTTCTTTTGTTTATTGTTTTATTAACCTGGCCTTTACTTGTACATAGTTTCCTCAGCTTTCTTCTAACTATTATACAAACATTAGCTTCAATTCAAATATTTTGTATTTAAAACAGAAAACTATAAATGTTATGTATATTTTTTGTTGTGTGGTTGTAAAAATTTCGTGGAGAGTGCTAATAAACACTTTCATTTCAAAGGATTTAATATGTATTAACTTATTTTGTAAAACAGAACAAGAATCAGCTGTTCTGTTCTTGACAGTAACAAAAGTAGCAACAAATTTATTAACATTCACATCTTATACTCTTTTTTACTCTTTCCCTGCTTCTTTTGAGGTACTGAAGTAAACATTTTCCAATAACAATTAGTACCAACTTCTTGTTATTGAACAGAACTATATTTTACTGTCAAATTTTAATTAAGTAAATTAAATTGGATATGTGTGAACACCAAAATTAATTACTCAATTAAAATTTTAATTGTATAAATTAAAATGTATATCTGAACAGGGTATTATATTGATTAGAAGACTCTTGTTTATTTTAATAATGTATACGTCATTGCCGCCGTTTAAGTTTTTAAGTTTTATAAAGCAAAGCAATATTTGATACATATGAATTTCATTGTTTTGATGAATTTCATTGTTTTAATTTTGATGATATTGCCTTATAAAGTTAAAATATAAAATGAATTTCATTATTTTGATATTCTTCACCATTTTACAAGTCGAATATAAACAGTAATATTTATAATTATATTCTTTCTATATTGATTGAAACTATCTTCATTTTATATTTTAGAGCTTATATTATTTAGACAATTTATAAAACACAGATTTTGATGATATTGCCTTATAAATAAAATAAGACTTTTCGATAGATTAAAGATAGGGACATACGTGATCAAGATTAACGTCTCTTTCTGCCCGTGAAGGCCTACATGGCGGTGGTCTTACCACTGAGTCAAATACAAAGCGTCGACTAGCGCCCTCCATAGGACAAAGCCAACAGAGTTGCAACTTCAAGATCATGGCTTCCAGGCCCATTAACTTAACCTTGCTTGAGGGTTGGAGTCTATCCAACCCCGTCTGTTGAGAGTGCAACAGCACACTTGCCATCTATTCCGCGCCAGACCCGCAGATATTGACTTTTCTACCCACAGCCACCACGTGTACCCCGAAGGGACCTCACCAATAACCAGCTACAGAGATGGGCGGCTCTGTATGGGCCACCGGTTCTCGCGGCACCCGTTTTTTTAAGTTATTAATTCAAATATAAATTATTATCAAGAGGAAACTGGTAGAAAACCCCGACAGTACCCAACTGTCTATCAGCTTCGGTGCTTGCAACACCGGGGGACTGGTTCCCCCTATACCCCCGAGGACCCTCGTATGCGCCGTGGTTAGATCAGCACAGACTCTTGGTGCCCCCGGGGGTAAGATAGGGAGAGACCGAAAGTCGTTAATTGTTTTAAAAATACTTTTATATTGATAAGAAGACTCTTGTTTATTTAAATAATGTATACGCTACTGCCGCCGCTTAAGTTTTTAAGATTTATAAAGCAAAGCAATATTTGATAAATATGAATTTCATTGTTTTGATGAATTTCATTGTTTTGATTTTGATGTTATTGCCTTATAAAGTTAAAACATAAAACAAATTTCATTATTTTGATATTCTTCACCATTTTACAAGTCGAATATAAACAGTAATATTTATTATTATATTCTTTCTATATTGATTAAAACTATCTTGATTTTATATTTTAGAGCTTATATTATTTAGACAATTTATAAAACACAGATTTTGATGATCTTGCCTTATAAATAAAATAAGACTTTTCGATAGATTAAAGATAGGGACACACGTGATCAAGATTAACGTCACTTCCTGCCCGTGAAGGCCTACATGACGGTGGTCTTACCACTGAGTGAAATACAAAGCGTCGACTAGCGCCCTCCATAGGATGAAGCCAACAGAGTTGCAACTTCAAGAACATGGCTTGCAGGCCCATGAACTTCCCAATGCTTGAGGGTTGGAGACTATCCAACCCCGTCTGTTGAGAGTGCAACAGCACACTTGTCATCTATTCCGCGCCAGACCCGCAGATATAGACTTTTCTAACCACAGCCACCAAGTGTACACCGAAGGGACTTCACCAACAAACGGCTACAGAGATGGGCGGCTCTTTGTATGGGCTACCGGTTCCCGTGGCACCTGTTTTTTTAACATATTAATTCAAATATATTTTATTATCAACAGGAAACTGGTAGAAAACCCCGACAGTACCCATCTGTCTATCAGCTTCGGTGCCTGCAACACCGGGGGACTGGTTCCCCCTATACCCCCGAGGACCCTCGTCTGCGCCGTGGTTAGATCAGCACAGACTCTTGGTGACCCTTGTAAGGAACCTCCGGTTACTCCGGGTTATTGTGCGGGTTTAGCTCAGCCCGCCAAGGTCCTTTTTTTAAATAAAAGGGGGAAAAAAGAAACACAAACGTTTTTCTTTTATTTTGCTTTTATTTAACACTTTTCTCTTAACTCTTTTTTTTTTTGTTTTAAATACTTAGCGTAAGCCTTCGTGGTAACAGTAGCCGACGTACTAATTACTCCTATACCTCAATTTCTATTCTCTGGTTTTGCCCGAATGTTATTCAGGGCCTACACTTTCCCTAAGCTTTCCGGGTGAGAACCTCCGGGAAAAACTATCTATAGCTTTGCCCTGAGCCAGTGCCCTACACTCCTTCCTCGATAAAGAGGTAAGCCGGATGTAATCCGTCTGATATTTCCCTGCACTTATCTTTGCTAGGATTAGTGTTACTAATCCACATTTACTACTATCACTTGCTCTTTGAAATTTTATCTTTTCTTACCGGCCTTTGTTACCACTTGCTTACGTTCACCGCTTACAAATCCTATTTATTTTCTATTTCATCCTCCTTTTATAGCAATCTTGGCTACGACTCCCTAACTACAAAACCACACAACTTCGTATGGTTTGAACCGATAGCGGTTGTGTTGATTGTATTGGCTGCTGTTGCCTCTCTATGTTTTGTCTGCTGCTATTTGTTGTCCTGTGGGTTTTGTGTGTTTGGCTGCTCTTTGCTGTTTTCCTCTCTGTGTGTTGTTTTGGTATGACTGCTATTTGTGTCCTGTGTGTTTTGTGTGTTTGACTGCTCTTTGCTGTTTTCCTCTCTGTGTGATGTTTTGGTATGACTGCTATTTGTGTGGGCTGTATTCGCTGCCGCTGCTTCTCTCTACTGACGCCTTCTGCTGAAATAAAATAAATTTAATTAAGTCGTAGCGAATATTATTCGCTTCCCCCTTAAGTGGATGTAATCCACATTCCCACTAAAACGCAACACCTGTAATTTTCATTATTTATTTAACTATTTTGTGTGGCTTTAAATTCCGTGAAGTTTAAGTCTTCACACTACTCCCCTCTCTCGCTAGTGATCGTACCACCACCCTACCCGCCGCCGATATCCTGATGCGATACGATTATTTTATATACATGTATATATATGTAAATACAACTACTCTCAAAACTAATCCATAGTAATATTTTTGTTTTACAATGTATGTAAATACATATAAATATCACTATGTTAACTAATAATAATATATGTATGTAAATACATATAAACATGAATTTATATTTTTTTTTTTTTTATTTTATGTATGTATATTAGAGTAAATTTTAAAAATTTGATTTGCGGACATCATCAATCCTTTGAAGGTTTTTGGACAAATAAAAATAATGATGATAACCGAAAAACAAATCAGGTGACCTGGTCGCCAAACGAACTCTAATGTATATACATATAAACTGTTTTTTTTTCTTCTAGTTGTTTTATTTACACATTTTTTTTTATTTTATTATTTTGCATTATTATACACATCACTATTAACTCACATTCAACCACCGTTGTACTTGCTTGTTTTGTTTAATTCTTATTTTGTTTGTTGTTGTTTTTTTTTTATTTTTGTTTGCTGCCGGTCGTAAAAATTGCGACTGCTTGTATGCACTGTTTTAACTAAACTGACGTAAGATGATTTAATTTGAGCATACTCTCATGATCATACCAAAGCGTTTGATCGAACTTCCACCAAATGTTGCCATTGTAGTTTTTTTTTTTTTTTTTTTTTTTTTTTTTTTTTTGTAATTCATTTATTATATTAGTTCATCGATATTAAATTACTCACGGCATACATTTTTTTTTTTATTATGATTGATTTTATTATTATTAATATTATTATTATTATTATTATTATTATTATTATTATTATTATTATTATAATTATTATTATTATTATTATTATTATTATTATTATTATTATTATTTTTATTCCTTTAATTGACTCGGCTCTGGTTAGCTATTTCTATTCTTTTCTCCGCTAGATCCCATGTACACTTTTAAATCACTGATGTGAGCAGTGCGCAGGGCCTTCTGACCGTCCTTTTGCACCTGTACAATAACTGGGGAAATTAAGGAGCGAATTCGGTAAGGGCCATCAAACTTCGGTGCAAGCTTGGCCGCAAAACCTTCGGCCGCGTTGGACAAATGATGTTCTTTCACCCAGACTAATTCGCCTATCCTCGGACTCCATTTCCTACGCCGCAGATTATAATAACGGGCTTGGTCTTTTGCCGCTCGTACCAGGTTTCTCCTGACCAGATTAAAAATTTGTTTCATCATTTCGGCCTTTTCTTCGGGCGGCCTTACCTCCGTGCCTGTTCCCGGTGTTACTTCGTCGTACAAAGCAGCTGGAAGTCTCGGTTCTCTGCCTTGAACCAAGAAGGCGGCCGTATACTGCGTAGAGTCCGACTTGGACGTGTTCAATGCAAGTTGTATTTCTGGTAGGACTTTATCCCACGTTTTCTGATTCGAGCCAGCGTATTGCGCTATCATGGTTTTTACCGTGCGGTTGACGCGTTCCGTGGGGTTTTCTTGAGGTGTGTAGGGGGCCGTTAGCTGGTGATGCACCCCGATCTCCTTTAGGTATGCTCTAAACGCCTTACTTGTGAATTGTGAGCCGTTATCTGTAATAAGTACCTTTGGTACCCCGAAATTTGCTAAAATTCTTTCCCGTAATGATTTTCGCAGTATTTCACCCGTAGCTCGACGCAGGGGTATCAGCTCAGACCATTTAGAGAACTTGTCGGTAAAGACTAGTAACATCGCGTTCCCGTGTTTCGACCTTGGTAATGGCCCCACAAAATCGGCACAGACGATAGCCCATGGCTCTTCCGCAATTGTTGACAGCATTCTGCCTGCCGGCCGTTGTTGGTCAGGCTTATGCTGCTGACACACTTGACACCTGCGGACATACGTTCGAATATCTCTGTACATCCCTGGCCAATAATACCTATTACAGACACGCGCTATTGTTTTTCGTACTCCCAGATGTCCAGCTGTGGGTGAATCATGATTCTCCTCTAGCACTCTATTCCTCTGAAATGAGGGGACACACAATTTCCATGCTACTGCCTCCTCGTCGTTATCTGCTGTCGGCAAATGGCGGTAGAGTTGGCCCTCTTGAATGGTGAAATCTGGGAATTTGTCTGGCTCCTTTTCTACCTCATTGCATTTTTTTCTCCACCAATTACACTCTAGTGAGTTCTCCTGCAAGGCTTGACGTACTGTGACTGGGTCCCTGGATAAGGCATCGGCTACCACATTAAGTTTACCTCGACGATACTGTACTTCAAAATTGAACTGTTGGAGTTCTAAGGCCCAACGCGCTATTCTTCCAGATGGGCTTTCAATCGAATTAAGCCATTTCAACGCCAGATGATCTGTCACTACTGTAAAGGGGTAGCCTTCAAGGTAAGGTCTTAGTTTCCTTATTGCCCATACGATGGCTAGACACTCTTTCTCCGTTGCCGAGTAGTTCATCTCTACCGGGCTTAGCCGACGGCTCGCGTAAGATATCACCTTTTCCTGACCGTCAAGCTGCTGCGTCAGCACCGCTCCCAATCCGTAGTCACACGCATCAGTTTGTAGAGTAAACCTCTTCGTAAAGTCCGGGCACGCTAAAACCGGGGCTTCGGTAAGCTGTTTTTTTAACTTGTCAAACGCCTCCTGCTGCTCTTGGTTCCATCGAAAGTGTTTTCCCTTCTTCAGCAACACGTTTAGTGGATAAACCGTTTTGGCAAAATCAGGCACAAATCTTCTGTACCACGACGCTACCCCAAGGCATCTTCGTAGCTCTCTTACATTTTTAGGGGGTTGCAACTCTTGAATGGCCGCTATCTTTTCAGGATCTGTTTTTATGCCACTTTCATTGACCACATGGCCTAAATATTTTATTTCCTTTTGGAAAAACTTACTCTTCTCATGGTTAATAGTCAACCGAGCCTCTCGCAGTCTTTTAAACACCTTCTTTAAGTTTTCCATGTGTTCTTGTAAGGATTTACCTAATACCACAATGTCATCCAGGTAAGCAAACGCATGAGGCTCCATTTCCGCTCCAATCACCTGGTCTAGCGTTCGTTGAAAAGTTGCGGGGGCTGACGTCAACCCAAAGGGCATCACCCTCCACTGAAACAAACCCTTGCCAGCTACCGTGAACGCTGTGTAGCGCTTGCTATCTTTTGCCATAGGTATCTGCCAGTAGCCGTTTTTGAGGTCTATACTGCTTATAAACTTGGCCTCTCTTAGACGATCCAGTATAGCGTTAATTCTAGGCAATGGATAAGCGTCGGCTACCGTTTTGGCGTTGAGCAGCCTATAGTCCACACAGAGCCTGAGGGAACCGTTTTTCTTCGGTGCCATCACAATAGGTGCGCTATACGGGCTCGTTGATGGTTCGATATACCCGTTCTTCAACAGCTCATCAATCTCCTCATTTATACGTCTTTGCATCTCGGGATTACGTTGCGCGTACCTTTGGCGGACCGGTCTATCATCTTTAAGAATTATTTTGTGTTCGGCCAAAGACGTCGGGCCTCTTACGTCCTTGAATTTTCCTAACTCATGGTCCAGGAACGTCGCAATCAAAAACTTTTCGTCTGAAACGGATGTACCAGGGTTTTCGTCCTCCTGCTGCTCATGTGCCGCCATTACTCGGTGCTGAACTTGTGAAAACCGTATTCGCTGGTCACCACAACGTAGCTCGCACTCCACCGCCTTCAAGAAATCTATCCCCAGCAACACATTGTCCCACATTTGGGGCATTACCCCTAGCTCTAAACGGCAACACTTACCACCTAATCGTACCTCCGTCCGTATGGCCTTCTTTACCTCCACGGTTGTTCCGTTCGCCAGTCTGATTCGACTTTCTGATGGACTCACTTCGATGCTTCTTCGCAGGCCCCTCGCCACACTCTCACTTACATAGCTTCTGGAGGCACCGGTGTCAATGGTGGCCTCCCAACGCTGTCCGCCAAGCTGAACTTGTGCCAGTAAACGAGTGTCTGTTAGCTTGAAAACATTTATTGGCGCAGGGGTTGACTTCCTTGGTTCGCTACCACCCCTTGCTCCTGGCGCGACCCTCTGGCGTTTCCCTGTTGTCTTCGACAGCACTCCCGAGTTCTTATCCCTCTTCTACCACACTCCCAGCAAAACAGTATGCTTGGGTTGGTACAAAATCTATACCCGTGGCCTTCTTGACCACATCTCCGGCAGGCAGTCACGGGATTAATGGCTGCCTCTTCGGCGGGAACCACTTGTCGGGTTCTGTCGTCTCTTCGCTGTGGTTGCCGAACCTCCCGGCGCTCGTGGCCTACCTCCGGGTGCGATGCCTTTATTACCTCATAGTCTTCGGCCATTCTTATAAGTTCGTCTAGCGAGGTGAAATCTTTTCTTCTAATGTATAGCTGATAGTCTACTAGACAATTTTTAAAAATTCTATCTAGCTGGTTTTCTGTTGTATATCCCGCATGGCGCATCATGTTTTGCAGTACCACGACAAAGTCTTTAAAAGACTCTCGTGGTTTTTGTAGTCGTCGACGGATGTCGTCCTCCAGGCCCTCGAAGTACTGTGGTGGCAAAAAAAACCTTAGAAAATGTTCTCTGAACCCCTTCCATGTTGGCCACTGGCGGTTGTTGTTTCGGTACCACAATAGGGCCGTATCCTTAAGCAATTCAGGCATTGTTCGGGGCAGCATGTCCTTGTTAAGGCCATAGACTTCTGCCAGTTCTTCTACCCTTTCTATAAACGAGATTGGGTCTTTCCCGCCATCATAACGAAATGACCACTTTCTTACTATATCAATTACGGCCGCATAAGGTAGACCCATGGCTTGGCTGCTGACGTTTTGTTGTTGGGGAATGTCTTGGGCGTTGACATGTTGTTGTTGGAGATCATCGTGGGCGTTAGTACCCCGTGGTGATGGGTACAACAGGTGGCCTGTTGCCGATGTGACAGGCAATTCCACTTGCGGAGTCATCCCTGGCGTGTTGGGTGCCGGGCAACGGCCATGCTTACTTTCCAGTTCTTCGAGCCGGTTCAGCACCTTCCCTTCGTGTCCAGTTGCCGCAAAGGTTGACAACCTTTTTCTCATATCATCGACGGTTCCCCCAGTATCTAGACCAAACTCGTCCAGGTATTGTACCAGCTCGTCCTTACGTAGCGAATAAATCCACGCTGTGCGAACCATGTTTGCAGCCTCTATACTTTTGTTTCCGGGTCCCTGCTCGGGCGCCAAATGTAAGGAACCTCCGGTTACTCCGGGTTATTGTGCGGGTTTAGCTCAGCCCGCCAAGGTCCTTTTTTTAAATAAAAGGGGGAAAAAAGAAACACAAACGTTTTTCTTTTATTTTGCTTTTATTTAACACTTTTCTCTTAACTCTTTTTTTTTTTGTTTTAAATACTTAGCGTAAGCCTTCGTGGTAACAGTAGCCGACGTACTAATTACTCCTATACCTCAATTTCTATTCTCTGGTTTTGCCCGAATGTTATTCAGGGCCTACACTTTCCCTAAGCTTTCCGGGTAAGAACCTCCGGGAAAAACTATCTATAGCTTTGCCCTGAGCCAGTGCCCTACACTCCTTCCTCGATAAAGAGGTAAGCCGGATGTAATCCGTCTGATATTTCCCTGCACTTATCTTTGCTAGGATTAGTGTTACTAATCCACATTTACTACTATCACTTGCTCTTTGAAATTTTATCTTTTCTTACCGGCCTTTGTTACCACTTGCTTACGTTCACCGCTTACAAATCCTATTTATTTTCTATTTCAGCCTCCTTTTATAGCAATCTTGGCTACGACTCCCTAACTACAAAACCACACAACTTCGTATGGTTTGTACCGATAGCGGTTGTGTGGATTGTATTGGCTGCTGTTGCCTCTCTATGTTTTGTCTGCTGCTATTTGTTGTCCTGTGGGTTTTGTGTGTTTGGCTGCTCTTTGCTGTTTTCCTCTCTGTGTGTTGTTTTGGTATGACTGCTATTTGTGTCCTGTGTGTTTTGTGTGTTTGGCTGCTCTTTGCTGTTTTCCTCTCTGTGTGATGTTTTGGTATGACTGCTATTTGTGTGGGCTGTATTCGCTGCCGCTGCTTCTCTCTACTGACGCCTTCTGCTGAAATAAAATAAATTTAATTAAGTCGTAGCGAATATTATTCGCTTCCCCCTTAAGTGGATGTAATCCACATTCCCACTAAAACGCAACACCTGTAATTTTCATTATTTATTTAACTATTTTGTGTGGCTTTAAATTCCGTGAAGTTTAAGTCTTCACACCCTGGGGGGTATGATATGGAGAGAGCGAAACTCGTTAATTGTTTTAAAAATACTTTTATATTGATTAGAAGACTCTTGTTTATTTAAATAATGTATACGTTATTGCCGCCGTTAAGTTTTTAAGTTTTATAAAGCAAAGCAGTATTTGATACATATGAATTTCATTGTTTTGACGAATTTCATTGTTTTGATTTTGATGATATTGCCTTATAAAGTTAAAATATAAAATGAATTTCAATTTTTTGATATTCTTCACCATTTTACAAGTCGAATATAAACAGTAATATTTATAATTATATTCTTTCTATATTGATTGAAACTATCTTCATTTTATATTTTAGAGCTTATATTATTTAGACAATTTATAAAACACAGGTTTTGATGATATTGCCTAATAAATAAAATAAGACTTTTCGATAGATTAAAGATAGGGACAAGGCGAAACTCTTTAATTGTTTTAAAAATACTTTTATATTGATTAGAAGACTCTTGTTTATTTAAATAATATATACGTTATTGCCGCCGTTTAAGTTTTTAAGTTTTATAAAGCAAAGCAATATTTGATACATATGATTTTCATTGTTTTGATTTTATTTATTTATTTTATTTATTTATTTATTTATTTCAATGAATCATAAGCCTTTAAGGCCAAATAAATTCAGATTAGCAAAGACAACTATAATTAAATAGTACATATAATAAAAAATCCATAAAATTAATATTATTTAATATTATTTTAAAAATATATTATAAACTATCAAATAATAACCCGCCCTTTTGCACAAATAATGAACCTTAATTTTATCAAAAATCAAACCTGATAGGATGGCAAGTATTTAGTATCATGGCAGCATTCTACAAATATGTTTTAATGGTTTTCTTAAATCGTTTAATAGAGATATGTAAGTGTCGTATTTCATATGGAAGTTCATTATTCCAAATTCTAGCTACTCTTACTACAAATGATCTGCTCATAAATAAAGTTGAGTGAATTGGGCATAAAAGTAAATTAGTTCTTGTAGAGAGACCGAAATTAAATTTTCGCACAATATACAAGGGTTTTCAGTATTTTATTATCTTGTAAAATTGTATAATGATTCGTTGATTCAAAAAACTTTTAAAGTCTGTCCCTAAAGTACTTATTACACGAGCAGAAATGTGCTGTCTATAAGTAAGGCCATATATAAAACGCACGACTCTATTAAATCAAAGACGAAGCTTTGTCATATTTTGTTCAGAAATACCTGAAAATATTTCCATTCCATACATAAACACAGGAAGACACAGTGATATTGCAACTCGTTTTCTCACATCTACTGGAAGAAAAATACCTAAATTGTATAACTTTCTCAATATAAAAGATACCCTTGAAATAATATTATTGACGTGACAATTAAAATCAAGTTTTGTATCCAAATAAATGCCTAAAAGCTTATGATTTGACACAAATAATAAAGGTTCATTTCTAATTAAAATCGAAGGAAGTATTGAATTATGAGAAAAGAACAATGCTTTGGACTTAGAGGGGTTTAGAGTTAAACAATTGGACTCAAACCAATCTAAAATGTGACTTAATTCAGAATTAACACTATTAGTAAGATAATCTAAGCCCAGGTCATTGTCATCAGCCAACAATTGAATATCATCTGCATATGTGTAGCATTTACTAAAGTGTATTATATTATATAGATCATTCATGCACATCATAAACAGTAACGGTCCCAAAATAGACCTTTGGGGTACGCCTCTAGAAAGTTCCAAAATAGACGATTTTCGATGATTAAATTCTACAAACTGTTTCCTATTGCTAAGAAACGATGTGATTAAGGAACATGCAGAAAAACTAAATTTAAACTCATTACAAAGCTTGTTACCTAATATATCATGATTTAGAGAATCAAAAGCTTTTGTCAAATCCAGTGATATGAGAAGAGAATTGTACGATTTATCCAAATTACATCTTACATTTTCTGTAATATCAAGGACTAGACCAGTTGTGTTATAACCTTTTCTATATCCAGATTGATAGGGATTTATGAAATTTCCAAAACTAAGATGGTCCTGTATTTGATGTTTTAATAAGATTTCTAAAACTTTAGAGCTAGAGTTTAAAATGCTAATTGGCCGATAATATAAATAGAACGGGGTGTTTTAATCTTAGGAACTGGTATAACCCTGCCGATTTTCCATAGTGCCGGAAATAACGAATATGTGATAACAGAGTTAATTATATATGTAAAATATTTTGCTATATATGGAAATATTAGTTTGAGGGACCTAAGTGGAATGCCATCTGGGGCAATTGCGTTAGATTTAATGCTATTTAAGGCTTCAAATACTTCATATTCAGTAACATTCCTAAAAGAAAATGAATTGTTATCATTGAAATCACTTATTAGATTAAAAAAGTTCTGGGATGGCGGAAGCACAGATTGGCTATTGAACTCATCTACATCAATAATGTCTTCTACTTGATCGACTCCTAAAACACCTTCTGATCTCAACTTCCTCCAAAATTGGGATTGTGAACAGTTCACAAAATATTGGATACTATGCAATCTTCTTTTACGTCTAATTATTGATTTTAAGTTATTCCTATGCTTGCATTATTACTACAATACGCTCGCCAAGCAAGATTACGATTACTCTTAGCAATGCGTATTTCATCACAATCCATCCATTTGTCACTTTTTCATGGAAAATATCTTTTTAGTGGAACATTCGAATTGAAAGTTTCAGTAACAATGTTATTGAAAATTTCTAATTGTTCATCAACATTATTAGTATAAAAAACATTTGAAAAATTAGATTGGCCAAGTTGAAAAATACATTGATCAATATTTACTGATGAGTAGTCCCTACACCAAAATTCCCTAGCAGTTGGTTTGCTTTTTATTTCATAAGAAAGTGAAATAATTGCATGGTTGGAGTTTAATGCTGGAAAATAATATTGGGTTTTATGGCTTACAAAGCTTATGTTAGAAACAAAAAAGTAATCAATTAAAGAAGAAAAGATGTGGAACTCATCAATGTGGGTAGGTAAGCTGTTATGGATAATGGTCAAATTTGCACTAGAACAAAAGTTCCTAACCATTGCAGATCTCGTAAAAAGATCTGTATTAAAATCTCCCATTATAATACAGTTATCATATCTACTAGTCAAATCAATAATAACGTCTTCACAACACGAAAAATTACCGTGAGGCAAATAAATAATCCCTACCAGTATCTTGTCTTCGTTAAGGCATATTTCAACAAAAAGAGTTTCTACGATACCTTCTTCAAAAAAATCACTGACCACACGAACTTTATATCTGTTAGATACATATAGACAAACTCCACCTGCACGCGTCCAACACCGATCATTTCTAAAAATATTAAAACCATTAATGTGAATTGTTCTGTCAGACACATTACTTTTCAACCAAGTTTCTGTAATACCTATGATGTCATATTTAGTATCTTCGAAGATATTTCTTATCTCATGAAATTTTACCGAATTATTTCTTGGGACTATGCTCTGAGCATTGAAATTACAGATATTTAAGTTACCATCATTTAAAATAGAATTTAACATTGCACTGCCAGACACCAAAGGTCCTAAATTATCAAGCATATATCCATAAAAAGTTCAATATTTGTGCAAAATAAAATCCCCATAATTATAAAATTTAAATAGTATAAATATAACATAACGAAAATATAATTCATATCTTACATTCCATGCAAATAATTGTAATATTAACTTGTATCAGGTAGATGTATATAAAAAAAAAGTATTATAATCGGTATCACACTGTAGAGAAACAATACACTGAGTAACAACCAGCAAACAATTGAAATGTGCACAGTGCTTTCAAAATTCAAATTCTCGAAAAATAACAACCAGCATGCACTTGAATCATTATAATTTAAAAGATATGCGTATAGATATGTAAGTATAAACATGAGAGGAACTATTTATACTTTCAACAAGCATGAAAACAGGAGAATAGAAAATAATCGTTTTCTCAATACCATTAACAATTTCAAAACAAAAAATAATAAAATATTTAACGTGAACATCATAAAAATACTATATCTATTTTATATTCTATCCATAAACCATTTTATTTAACTTCACGTTGTTTGCTGGGAATGTAATTTGCATCAAATAGTATGCACATATTATTTTATATATTTATAGGCGATGTTCGATGCTTAAATCATTTTGTATTGCAACAGTTAGCATTTGCAAGAGCTTTGTCATCGATTGTGTGCAAATTGCCAAAAGTTTTCTGTCTTTTTTGTAAAACTTTTAGTTTATTTTATTCTATTTCTTTTGTTTATTGTTTTATTAACCTGGCCTTTACTTGTACATAGTTTCCTCAGCTTTCTTCTAACTATTATACAAACATTAGCTTCAATTCAAATATTTTGTATTTAAAACAGAAAACTATAAATGTTATGTATATTTTTTGTTGTGTGGTTGTAAAAATTTCGTGGAGAGTGCTAATAAACACTTTCATTTCAAAGGATTTAATATGTATTAACTTATTTTGTAAAACAGAACAAGAATCAGCTGTTCTGTTCTTGACAGTAACAAAAGTAGCAACAAATTTATTAACATTCACATCTTATACTCTTTTTTACTCTTTCCCTGCTTCTTTTGAGGTACTGAAGTAAACATTTTCCAATAACAATTAGTACCAACTTCTTGTTATTGAACAGAACTATATTTTACTGTCAAATTTTAATTAAGTAAATTAAATTGGATATGTGTGAACACCAAAATTAATTACTCAATTAAAATTTTAATTGTATAAATTAAAATGTATATCTGAACAGGGTATTATATTGATTAGAAGACTCTTGTTTATTTTAATAATGTATACGTCATTGCCGCCGTTTAAGTTTTTAAGTTTTATAAAGCAAAGCAATATTTGATACATATGAATTTCATTGTTTTGATGAATTTCATTGTTTTAATTTTGATGATATTGCCTTATAAAGTTAAAATATAAAATGAATTTCATTATTTTGATATTCTTCACCATTTTACAAGTCGAATATAAACAGTAATATTTATAATTATATTCTTTCTATATTGATTGAAACTATCTTCATTTTATATTTTAGAGCTTATATTATTTAGACAATTTATAAAACACAGATTTTGATGATATTGCCTTATAAATAAAATAAGACTTTTCGATAGATTAAAGATAGGGACATACGTGATCAAGATTAACGTCTCTTCCTGCCCGTGAAGGCCTACATGGCGGTGGTCTTACCACTGAGTCAAATACAAAGCGTCGACTAGCGCCCTCCATAGGACAAAGCCAACAGAGTAGCAACTTCAAGAACATGGCTTCCAGGCCCATGAACTTAACCTTGCTTGAGGGTTGGAGTCTATCCAACCCCGTCTGTTGAGAGTGCAACAGCACACTTGCCATCTATTCCGCGCCAGACCCGCAGATATTGACTTTTCTACCCACAGCCACCACGTGTACCCCGAAGGGACCTCACCAATAACCAGCTACAGAGATGGGCGGCTCTGTATGGGCCACCGGTTCTCGCGGCACCCGTTTTTTTAAGTTATTAATTCAAATATAAATTATTATCAAGAGGAAACTGGTAGAAAACCCCGACAGTACCCAACTGTCTATCAGCTTCGTGAGGCAAATAAATAATCCCTACCAGTATCTTGTCTTCGTTAAGGCATATTTCAACAAAAAGAGTTTCTACGATACCTTCTTCAAAAAAATCACTGACCACACGAACTTTATATCTGTTAGATACATATAGACAAACTCCACCTGCACGCGTCCAACACCGATCATTTCTAAAAATATTAAAACCATTAATGTGAATTGTTCTGTCAGACACATTACTTTTCAACCAAGTTTCTGTAATACCTATGATGTCATATTTAGTATCTTCGAAGATATTTCTTATCTCATGAAATTTTACCGAATTATTTCTTGGGACTATGCTCTGAGCATTGAAATTACAGATATTTAAGTTACCATCATTTAAAATAGAATTTAACATTGCACTGCCAGACACCAAAGGTCCTAAATTATCAAGCATATATCCATAAAAAGTTCAATATTTGTGCAAAATAAAATCCCCATAATTATAAAATTTAAATAGTATAAATATAACATAACGAAAATATAATTCATATCTTACATTCCATGCAAATAATTGTAATATTAACTTGTATCAGGTAGATGTATATAAAAAAAAAGTATTATAATCGGTATCACACTGTAGAGAAACAATACACTGAGTAACAACCAGCAAACAATTGAAATGTGCACAGTGCTTTCAAAATTCAAATTCTCGAAAAATAACAACCAGCATGCACTTGAATCATTATAATTTAAAAGATATGCGTATAGATATGTAAGTATAAACATGAGAGGAACTATTTATACTTTCAACAAGCATGAAAACAGGAGAATAGAAAATAATCGTTTTCTCAATACCATTAACAATTTCAAAACAAAAAATAATAAAATATTTAACGTGAACATCATAAAAATACTATATCTATTTTATATTCTATCCATAAACCATTTTATTTAACTTCACGTTGTTTGCTGGGAATGTAATTTGCATCAAATAGTATGCACATATTATTTTATATATTTATAGGCGATGTTCGATGCTTAAATCATTTTGTATTGCAACAGTTAGCATTTGCAAGAGCTTTGTCATCGATTGTGTGCAAATTGCCAAAAGTTTTCTGTCTTTTTTGTAAAACTTTTAGTTTATTTTATTCTATTTCTTTTGTTTATTGTTTTATTAACCTGGCCTTTACTTGTACATAGTTTCCTCAGCTTTCTTCTAACTATTATACAAACATTAGCTTCAATTCAAATATTTTGTATTTAAAACAGAAAACTATAAATGTTATGTATATTTTTTGTTGTGTGGTTGTAAAAATTTCGTGGAGAGTGCTAATAAACACTTTCATTTCAAAGGATTTAATATGTATTAACTTATTTTGTAAAACAGAACAAGAATCAGCTGTTCTGTTCTTGACAGTAACAAAAGTAGCAACAAATTTATTAACATTCACATCTTATACTCTTTTTTACTCTTTCCCTGCTTCTTTTGAGGTACTGAAGTAAACATTTTCCAATAACAATTAGTACCAACTTCTTGTTATTGAACAGAACTATATTTTACTGTCAAATTTTAATTAAGTAAATTAAATTGGATATGTGTGAACACCAAAATTAATTACTCAATTAAAATTTTAATTGTATAAATTAAAATGTATATCTGAACAGGATATTATATTGATTAGAAGACTCTTGTTTATTTTAATAATGTATACGTCATTGCCGCCGTTTAAGTTTTTAAGTTTTATAAAGCAAAGCAATATTTGATAAATATGAATTTCATTGTTTTGATGAATTTCATTGTTTTGATTTTGATGATATTGCCTTATAAAGTTAAAATATAAAATGAATTTCATTATTTTGATATTCTTCACCATTTTACAAGTCGAATATAAACAGTAATATTTATAATTATATTCTTTCTATATTGATTGAAACTATCTTCATTTTATATTTTAGAGCTTATATTATTTAGACAATTTATAAAACACAGATTTTGATGATATTGCCTTATAAATAAAATAAGACTTTTCGATAGATTAAAGATAGGGACATACGTGATCAAGATTAACGTCTCTTCCTGCCCGCGAAGGCCTACATGGCGGTGGTCTTACCACTGAGTCAAATACAAAGCGTCGACTAGCGCCCTCCATAGGACAAAGCCAACAGAGTAGCAACTTCAAGAACATGGCTTCCAGGCCCATGAACTTAACCTTGCTTGAGGGTTGGAGTCTATCCAACCCCGTCTGTTGAGAGTGCAACAGCACACTTGCCATCTATTCCGCGCCAGACCCGCAGATATTGACTTTTCTACCCACAGCCACCACGTGTACCCCGAAGGGACCTCACCAATAACCAGCTACAGAGATGGGCGGCTCTGTATGGGCCACCGGTTCTCGCGGCACCCGTTTTTTTAAGTTATTAATTCAAATATAAATTATTATCAAGAGGAAACTGGTAGAAAACCCCGACAGTACCCAACTGTCTATCAGCTTCGGTGCTTGCAACACCGGGGGACTGGTTCCCCCTATACCCCCGAGGACCCTCGCATGCGCCGTGGTTAGATCAGCACAGACTCTTGGTGCCCCCGGGGGTAAGATAGGGAGAGACCGAAAGTCGTTAATTGTTTTAAAAATACTTTTATATTGATAAGAAGACTCTTGTTTATTTAAATAATGTATACGCTACTGCCGCCGCTTAAGTTTTTAAGATTTATAAAGCAAAGCAATATTTGATAAATATGAATTTCATTGTTTTGATGAATTTCATTGTTTTGATTTTGATGTTATTGCCTTATAAAGTTAAAACATAAAACAAATTTCATTATTTTGATATTCTTCACCATTTTACAAGTCGAATATAAACAGTAATATTTATTATTATATTCTTTTATATTGATTAAAACTATCTTGATTTTATATTTTAGAGCTTATATTATTTAGACAATTTATAAAACACAGATTTTGATGATCTTGCCTTATAAATAAAATAAGACTTTTCGATAGATTAAAGATAGGGACACACGTGATCAAGATTAACGTCACTTCCTGCCCGTGAAGGCCTACATGACGGTAGTCTTACCACTGAGTGAAATACAAAGCGTCGACTAGCGCCCTCCATAGGATGAAGCCAACAGAGTTGCAACTTCAAGAACATGGCTTGCAGGCCCATGAACTTCCCAATGCTTGAGGGTTGGAGACTATCCAACCCCGTCTGTTGAGAGTGCAACAGCACACTTGTCATCTATTCCGCGCCAGACCCGCAGATATAGACTTTTCTAACCACAGCCACCAAGTGTACACCGAAGGGACCTCACCAACAAACGGCTACAGAGATGGGCGGCTCTTTGTATGGGCTACCGGTTCCCGTGGCACCTGTTTTTTTAACATATTAATTCAAATATATTTTATTATCAACAGGAAACTGGTAGAAAACCCCGACAGTACCCATCTGTCTATCAGCTTCGGTGCCTGCAACACCGGGGGACTGGTTCCCCCTATACCCCCGAGGACCCTCGTCTGCGCCGTGGTTAGATCAGCACAGACTCTTGGTGACCCTGGGGGGTATGATAGGGAGAGAGCGAAACTCGTTAATTGTTTTAAAAATACTTTTATATTGATTAGAAGACTCTTGTTTATTTAAATAATGTATACGTTATTGCCGCCGTTAAGTTTTTAAGTTTTATAAAGCAAAGCAGTATTTGATACATATGAATTTCATTGTTTTGACGAATTTCATTGTTTTGATTTTGTAATATTGCCTTATAAAGTTAAAATATAAAATGAATTTCAATTTTTTGATATTCTTCACCATTTTACAAGTCGAATATAAACAGTAATATTTATAATTATATTCTTTCTATATTGATTGAAACTATCTTCATTTTATATTTTAGAGCTTATATTATTTAGACAATTTATAAAACACAGGTTTTGATGATATTGCCTAATAAATAAAATAAGACTTTTCGATAGATTAAAGATAGGGACAAGGCGAAACTCTTTAATTGTTTTAAAAATACTTTTATATTGATTAGAAGACTCTTGTTTATTTAAATAATATATACGTTATTGCCGCCGTTTAAGTTTTTAAGTTTTATAAAGCAAAGCAATATTTGATACATATGATTTTCATTGTTTTGATTTTATTTATTTATTTTATTTATTTATTTATTTATTTATTTCAATGAATCATAAGCCTTTAAGGCCAAATAAATTCAGATTAGCAAAGACAACTATAATTAAATAGTACATATAATAAAAAATCCATAAAATTAATATTATTTAATATTATTTTAAAAATATATTATAAACTATCAAATAATAACCCGCCCTTTTGCACAAATAATGAACCTTAATTTTATCAAAAATCAAACCTGATAGGATGGCAAGTATTTAGTATCATGGCAGCATTCTACAAATATGTTTTAATGGTTTTCTTAAATCGTTTAATAGAGATATGTAAGTGTCGTATTTCATATGGAAGTTCATTATTCCAAATTCTAGCTACTCTTACTACAAATGATCTGCTCATAAATAAAGTTGAGTGAATTGGGCATAAAAGTAAATTAGTTCTTGTAGAGAGACCGAAATTAAATTTTCGCACAATATACAAGGGTTTTCCGTATTTTATTATCTTGTAAAATTGTATAATGATTCGTTGATTCACAAAACTTTTAAAGTCTGTCCCTAAAGTACTTATTACACGAGCAGAAATGTGCTGTCTATAAGTAAGGCCATATATAAAACGCACGACTCTATTAAATCAAAGACGAAGCTTTGTCATATTTTGTTCAGAAATACCTGAAAATATTTCCATTCCATACATAAACACAGGAAGACACAGTGATATTGCAACTCGTTTTCTCACATCTACTGGAAGAAAAATACCTAAATTGTATAACTTTCTCAATATAAAAGATACCCTTGAAATAATATTATTGACGTGACAATTAAAATCAAGTTTTGTATCCAAATAAATGCCTAAAAGCTTATGATTTGACACAAATAATAAAGGTTCATTTCTAATTAAAATCGAAGGAAGTATTGAATTATGAGAAAAGAACAATGCTTTGGACTTAGAGGGGTTTAGAGTTAAACAATTGGACTCAAACCAATCTAAAATGTGACTTAATTCAGAATTAACACTATTAGTAAGATAATCTAAGCCCAGGTCATTGTCATCAGCCAACAATTGAATATCATCTGCATATGTGTAGCATTTACTAAAGTGTATTATATTATATAGATCATTCATGCACAGCATAAACAGTAACGGTCCCAAAATAGACCTTTGGGGTACGCCTCTAGAAAGTTCCAAAATAGACGATTTTCGATGATTAAATTCTACAAACTGTTTCCTATTGCTAAGAAACGATGTGATTAAGGAACATGCAGAAAAACTAAATTTAAACTCATTACAAAGCTTGTTACCTAATATATCATGATTTAGAGAATCAAAAGCTTTTGTCAAATCCAGTGATATGAGAAGAGAATTGTATGATTTATCCAAATTACATCTTACATTTTCTGTAATATCAAGGACTAGACCAGTTGTGTTATAACCTTTTCTATACCCAGATTGATAGGGATTTATGAAATTTCCAAAACTAAGATGGTCCTGTATTTGATGTTTTAATAAGATTTCTAAAACTTTAGAGCTAGAGTTTAAAATGCTAATTGGCCGATAATATAAATAGAACGGGGTGTTTTAATCATAGGAACTGGTATAACCCTGCCGATTTTCCATAGTGCCGGAAATAACGAATATGTGATAACAGAGTTAATTATATATGTAAAATATTTTGCTATATATGGAAATATTAGTTTGAGGGACCTAAGTGGAATGCCATCTGGGGCAATTGCGTTAGATTTAATGCTATTTAAGGCTTCAAATACTTCATATTCAGTAACATTCCTAAAAGAAAATGAATTGTTATCATTGAAATCACTTATTAGATTAAAAAAGTTCTGGGATGGCGGAAGCACAGATTGGCTATTGAACTCATCTACATTAATAATGTCTTCTACTTGATCGACTCCTAAAACACCTTCTGATCTCAACTTCCTCCAAAATTGGGATTGTGAACAGTTCACAAAATATTGGATACTATGCAATCTTCTTTTACGTCTAATTATTGATTTTAAGTTATTCCTATGCTTGCATTATTACTACAATACGCTCGCCAAGCAAGATTACGATTACTCTTAGCAATGCGTATTTCATCACAATCCATCCATTTGTCACTTTTTCATGGAAAATATCTTTTTAGTGGAACATTCGAATTGAAAGTTTCAGTAACAATGTTATTGAAAATTTCTAATTGTTCATCAACATTATTAGTATAAAAAACATTTGAAAAATTAGATTGGCCAAGTTGAAAAATACATTGATCAATATTTACTGATGAGTAGTCCCTACACCAAAATTCCCTAGCAGTTGGTTTGCTTTTTAATTCATAAGAAAGTGAAATAATTGCATGGTTGGAGTTTAATGCTGGAAAATAATATTGGGTTTTATGGCTTACAAAGCTTATGTTAGAAACAAAAAAGTAATCAATTAAAGAAGAAAAGATGTGGAACTCATCAATGTGGGTAGGTAAGCTGTTATGGATAATGGTCAAATTTGCACTAGAACAAAAGTTCCTAACCATTGCAGATCTCGTAAAAAGATCTGTATTAAAATCTCCCATTATAATACAGTTATCATATCTACTAGTCAAATCAATAATAACGTCTTCACAACACGAAAAATTACCGTGAGGCAAATAAATAATCCCTACCAGTATCTTGTCTTCGTTAAGGCATATTTCAACAAAAAGAGTTTCTACGATACCTTCTTCAAAAAAATCACTGACCACACGAACTTTATATCTGTTAGATACATATAGACAAACTCCACCTGCACGCGTCCAACACCGATCATTTCTAAAAATATTAAAACCATTAATGTGAATTGTTCTGTCAGACACATTACTTTTCAACCAAGTTTCTGTAATACCTATGATGTCATATTTAGTATCTTCGAAGATATTTCTTATCTCATGAAATTTTACCGAACTATTTCTTGGGACTATGCTCTGAGCATTGAAATTACAGATATTTAAGTTACCATCATTTAAAATAGAATTTAACATTGCACTGCCAGACACCAAAGGTCCTAAATTATCAAGCATATATCCATAAAAAGTTCAATATTTGTGCAAAATAAAATCCCCATAATTATAAAATTTAGATAGTATAAATATAACATAACGAAAATATAATTCATATCTTACATTCCATGCAAATAATTGTAATATTAACTTGTATCAGGTAGATGTATATAAAAAAAAGTATTATAATCGGTATCACACTGTAGAGAAACAATACACTGAGTAACAACCAGCAAACAATTGAAATGTGCACAGTGCTTTCAAAATTCAAATTCTCGAAAAATAACAACCAGCATGCACTTGAATCATTATAATTTAAAAGATATGCGTATAGATATGTAAGTATAAACATGAGAGGACCTATTTATACTTTCAACAAGCATGAAAACAGGAGAATAGAAAATAATCGTTTTCTCAATACCATTAACAATTTCAAAACAAAAAATAATAAAATATTTAACGTGAACATCATATAAATACTATATCTATTTTATATTCTATCCATAAACCATTTTATTTAACTTCACGTTGTTTGCTGGGAATGTAATTTGCATCAAATAGTATGCACATATTATTTTATATATTTATAGGTGTAATTTTATACTTTGTTTTTATTTATTGTAATGAAATGTTTAAACGTAGAAAACATAACAAAACAAGAAATAAAAAACGAAGAGGAATTACAATTGAAAGGAAATAGAAAAATGAATTTAAATATATAAAAGAAAACAAAAAAGTGAGAATAAGGTAGTCGAAATGAAAATGAATAATAAATCATAAATTATTTAAATATTCTAATAGTTGTGATGATTTCCAAAATTTTAATTCAGTGATAACAGTGATATTTGATTTAACTTAAAAAAAAGACTACAATCAAAATATGTAAATGCATATGTAAATAAACATATTTTTAAAAGAACTAATTAAATAAAAGGAGAATAAAAACAGCAGGTAATGCAAATGGAAACGAAGTCTCAGTTTTTTAAGAAGAAAAATTGGAAAGAGTGATCCAGAATTAAATATCATGATTCCCGACTAATTCCATCAAATTTAAGACAGCTTCATCTTTGTCAATATATACCAATTTGACCCTTATGGGATTTGATGGTAAGATCCGATAACTTTTAATCTCGTTGGATTTCAGCTTAGTACGACATAAATAGTGAATCTTAGCTTCAACAGGAGTAAGATGGTTATTTAGGAATATTCTTTTATCAATGTCAGTCTGTATCACATCTTTTAAATTCAAATTATACTTGGCTCTATAATTTTTCATGATTGAGTCCCTTTTGAGAATGTTATTAAATTTGATTAATACTGCTGATTTGTTACGAATCCATACACTAGAGTTTATATCCCACTCCGCAATATCAACATTGCATGCCTTGGCTATAGAAATAGCAGTTGAATATAGTTCAGGGGCTTGTAGATTAGAAGGAAGCCCACTGACAATAATATCGGATCTATTCAACTGTTTACGAAGGAAATTGTTTTCGCCCACTAACTTTTCCATTATAGTATTAGTTTCTTTCTCGAATTTTTTGCTATTTTCGAATGACTTAGCAAGTTCAGATTAATTATCACTTAACTGTGATGTAACACTTTCCTTAATTATGTCAGTTAAATCCTTCAACTGTCTTTCCACAGATTCGATTTTTGAAGACACTGGATTTGTAGAAGAGGCAGCATTAAGACATGCAATACATCCAAAAGAGAAGCCAGGCTTAGTTTTTGCAATACAATCCGTTGCAGTTTTACTTAAATGTGGCGTTTATTTAATAACACAGTTAAGATGCTGATACGTATTACATATTACACAAACGATGGAATCCTCCTTTTTACAGGTGGATAAACACAATCCACATTTGAGCACCATGATGTAAAAATATTTTGCAAATAATTAATGTTATAGGTTATGTTCACACAACAAATAATATTATAGATAATATGTTTAATTAACTGATTAGCAGTTGAAATTTCGAAGATATAGTTTATTTGTCCGCCTTTAACAACTAAATTTGCTTTTAATATACTTTTTTTTTTTTTTGTACACTTTAAATAGAAAATAATACAATTTTTGCACGGATATAAATTTTCTTCACATGCTAATCATGGTGTTGCCAGAATATTCTTCAAATATTCTTGATGATATTTCCTTATAAAGTTAAAATATAAAATGAATTTCATTATTTTGATATTCTTCACCATTTTACAAGTCGAATATAAACAGTAATATTTATAATTATATTCTTTCTATGTTGATTGAAACTATCTTCATTTTTGTAACGACAAAAGTCGCCTCCTCGTTTTTGTCAACACATGAATATTTTTTTTTATGTATTATTGCTTGAATAAATTATATTTCCTTTTATTATTACCTTTCGAATTAAGACTTTATATAATGAATTATATTTTCTTTCATATATAATTTTAATGAATTATAATTTTTATGTATTATTGCTTTACTGAAATAATTTCTCTTATTGTAACCTTTAGAATTAAGCCTTTATAGAATGAATTATATTTAGATCATGATAAGTTTTCTACCCGAGGATATTTTGAATTAACGGTCGGGTGACACATTACGCCCTCTTAAAGATAATACCTGCAGACTAAACAGACAGCTGTAACAGCCAACAATGTCACAACTGTCACGAACTAAACTACAACGCTCGGCTGTGTTTGCCGATTAAACACAACCGAATAAGACATGTGTGTGAATGAATGTGTGTGCCCACGCACAAGTATAAAAAGGCGAACATTGAGTTGAAAAAGATCAGTTTGTAAGCAGCTGGCCTGCAGGTAAGAAGTTGCTTGGTGAGGAATTTACAATTCCCCAAATTATTTCTTATCTTCAGAAAAACTGCATTTGTGGGTAACTCGACTAGCGGAGATAGTCCTGGCGAGGAATTATACAATTCCCCAGGTTTAGTCTTGCGCTGCCTAGCTCTCCCATAGTGGTTGCCATTCATCGCGGCTGTGCGAAAGTTGCTACGCCGGTTGGTAAAACAACGCCACAGAAGTTACACTTCTACCGGCGTTCGTTCGGCCTTGTCGCTTACCTTGGCGAGGAATTATACAATTCCCCAGGGTTAGGCTGCGCGGTCAAGCACTACCACTAGGCGCTGCCAGGAGCACGTCCGGCGTAAAGCTCGGGTGTTGCCGCTGAACGTCGCTACCGCCCGAGACTAGCGTCTAGTACTTCGCGCACGCACCGACTCCGGTGCAGAGAGTCGACTAACCGGCTACAGCACCCCCTGTCTGGTGTCCGGTTGACCTACCGGCGCTGCCTTTGAGTGTTCCAGTGTACAGCGACCACCACGCTACAGCCAAGTGTCCGGCCTACGTATCAACACTGCCGTTGTCTGTTGTCACCGCCGCCCGCCTAGAGCGGCCACTGCCACCGTTTGCGCCGCTACCTGCGCCATCGCTGGTCAAGCGCTACCTGCGCCAGCGCGGTTGAAGCGCTACTTACGCCATCGCTGTGTGCGCCGCTGCCCGTGCCATTGCCGCCCGGTAGCGTCGCCGTATCTTCAAGCGCTACCTGCGCCATCGCTGTTGAAGGGCTACCACCGCCATCGTTGTTTGTGCCGCTGCCCGTGCCATTGACGCCCGGTAGCGTCGCCGAGTCTTCAAGCGCTACCTGCGCCATCGTTGTTTGCGCCGCTGCCCGTGCCATTGCCGCCCGGTAGCGCCGCCCTGTCTTCAAGCGCTACCTGCGCCATCGCTGTTTGTGCCGCTGCCCGTGCCAGTGCCGCCCGGTAGCGTCACCTTCTCCCCTGTCATCAACTACGCTACGCTGTCCATCAGCAGAACTGCCAGCTTTACGCCATTTAGCATCGGCCCCAACGCCCGTTTGATTTGCTGACTGTTTTTGCGCAGCTCTCTTACCGTAACCACTATTGGCATTAGTGTTTTCGTTCCCGACCGTTAATTAGACGTCTCTGTAGCCTTAAGAACTAGGAAAATAAAACATAAAAGTGAAGTTTTATAACGTTTTTCGAACACGAAGTGTTTCATTTCATTTTTCGAACAAGAAGTGTTGAATTCCTGGTAATGCAGGAGGCCATGGAAGACCTCATTCTAGGGCTGGACTCACTGTGTTTGTTTAAGGCCACGTTTAGTTGTGCCGGTCTAGTAGCAAGAGGCCGCCCGAGATCCTCGAGACGTCCGGACCACAATAGACACAGCCCAACCAAAGCCAAGGTAAGCACTATGACTAACTCTTTATGTACCTCAACAGACAGCCCTAAAATCGGGCAGAGTATAAACCAGATCCCACAAGAGCCAGAAAGAATTTCAAGGTTTTTGGAAAAAGAACTCGCGATGTTCGAACAAATCAAAGGAGTGTCGAATATTGCCCAAATTGTCATGAAAGACGAGCGGCCCATCAAGCTGAGATATGCGCCACGTAACCCAGCCATGCAGGCCATCATCGACAATGAAGTTAACAAATTAATTGCCCGTGGATGTATAGAACCCTCGCGAAGTCCATACAGCTTTCCGATCACATTAGTGAAAAAGAAAAACGGAACATGGCGAACATGCATGGATTTCCGTCAACTTAATGCTCGATCGGTTCCCGATGCATACCCACTGCCCCGCATTGACACCATATTGGACAGGCTACGTACTGCTAAATATATAAGTAGTTTGGACCTGAAAGATGGCTATTGGCAGATCCCTCTTGAAGCAAGCAGTAAAAAATACACAGCGTTTGCTGTCACCGGACGAGGATTATACCAGTGGCGTGTGATGCCGTTTGGATTACACTCCGCCCCCGCAACATTCCAACGGGCGTTAGATAGTGTAATTGGACCAGAGATGGAACCACACGCCTTCGCGTATTTGGATGACATCATCGTAATTGGGGCCTCGTTTGAAGAACACCTATCTAATTTAAGGGAGGTTTTCAGGAGACTGCGGGCAGCCAAACTAAAAATCAACGCCGAAAAATGCCAATTTTTTAAACGGGAAACAAAATACTTAGGCCACGTGATCAATCAAGATGGGATCCAAACTGACCCGGACAAGATTGCCGCCATCACTGATATGCCCCCGCCAGGTAATGTCAAAGAGATCCGACGTTTTCTGGGCGTCACATCGTGGTACCGGCGTTTTGTACCCGATTTCGCCACCATCTCTAAACCATTGACACAATTACTGAAAAAGGGAAAACATTGGAAATGGGGACCGGAGCAACAAGACGCCTTCACTGCCTTAAAAACCAGGCTGACCAAGGCCCCAGTACTTGCCTGTCCGAGTTTTTCCAACACGTTTGTTCTACAAACTGATGCCAGTGAGCATGGATTGGGCGCGGTGTTAACCCAAACAATCGACGGGGCAGAGCGGGTAATCGCTTATGCAACTCGTCATCTAACGGGGGCAGAAAGAAATTACTCGGCCACGGAGGAGGAGTGCCTGGCGATTATTTGGGGAATCCGTAAAATGAGACCATATTTAGAGGGGTACCAATTTGTGGTCATAACCGACCATTTGTCCTTGAAGTGGCTAAACAGCATCGACAACCCCACAGGCAGACTGGCACGCTGGGCGTTAGAGCTTCAACAATACCAATTCACAGTACAGTATAGAAAGGGTAAGCAAAATGTCGTAGCGGATGCCCTATCACGCCAACCGGTAGAAAAGCTCAGCCTCGCACAAACACCTAACACATGCTCTTGGTTAAAGCGGCGAATGGCTGAGGTACGGCAGAACCCGGAAAAATTTCCTAATTTTGTAATTATAAATAATCAACTGTATAAGCACACGACGAGAAGCGTGAATGACGAGGACTGCACACAATGGAAGTTATGCGTCCCCGAACCCTTACGCAACCAGGTCATCCGTGAAAACCACGATTGTATCACAGGCGGACACCTCGGTACCAGGAAAACTGTGAATAAAGTCGCAAATCGATACTTCTGGCCCGGATTGGCTAAACAGGTTACTCGTTACATGCGCCGGTGTGATTCTTGCCAAAGGTATAAGATCGAACACCAAATGCCAGCTGGAAAAATGCTGACACGAATTCCCGAAGAACCGTGGGCTACTGTCTGTGCGGATTTTATAGGTCCCCTGCCGCGGACCAAGCATGGCAACAGCGTATTGCTCGTATTTTTCGATAGATTCTCGAAATGGTGGGAATTGGTGCCTCAACGGAAAGCCACTGCCGAGGGCGTAGTAAAAGCCTTCCAAAAGCGAATATTGGCCAGATACGGGGTTCCCAAGAAAATAATTACCGACAACGGCACACAATTCACGTCACGCATATTCCGGAAATGGGTGGAAGACGTTGGGACACAGCAGGAATTGACTGCACCCTATACACCTCAAGAAAACCCGACGGAGCGAGCCAACCGTACGATCAAAACGATTATCGCACAGTTCTCGGGCCGAAACCATAATTCGTGGGACGATTGGTTACCAGAAATTATGTTAGCCATCAACACCAGTATCGCGGAATCAACCGGTCACTCCCCGGCATATCTCACCCAAGGGCGAGAACCACGTCTGTCGAAGGCACTCTATGATGAAGTTACGGTCGGAACCGGGGCACGTAACCCAACTCCTACTGAGCGTGCGAGCGAATTACAGGAAGTCTTCACCATTGTAAAAAGGAACCTAGAGGCGGCATCCCAAAAGCAACAACGCCACTATAACTTGAGGCGACGTTCTTGGAAACCCCGACGTGGAACGTGGGTCCTAGCCAGGCAACATCCACTCTCAAAAGCAAGTGAAAATTTCGCAGCGAAACTCGCGCCAAAATATGGCGGGCCGTACATTGTCAAGGAGTTTATATCCCTGGTAATCGTGAAAATTCGAGACCAGGCAAATAACGACGAACGCACGGCACACATTAGTGAACTAAAGGCCTATCATCATTAAAATTCTAAGTCAACCACTACCTGTCTCTATTTCCAGATTCCTTTTCATTTACGCAAGATCCGTATCCTTCGGGCACAGTAAGTGGAGCCCTAAGCCGTGTCGGAGGGAGGCAGTGTAACGACAAAAGTCGCCTCCTCGTTTTTGTCAACACATGAATATTTTTTTTTATGTATTATTGCTTGAATAAATTATATTTCCTTTTATTATTACCTTTCGAATTAAGACTTTATATAATGAATTATATTTTCTTTCATATATAATTTTAATGAATTATAATTTTTATGTATTATTGCTTTACTGAAATAATTTCTCTTATTGTAACCTTTAGAATTAAGCCTTTATAGAATGAATTATATTTAGATCATGATAAGTTTTCTACCCGAGGATATTTTGAATTAACGGTCGGGTGACACATTACGCCCTCTTGAAGATAATACCTGCAGACTAAACAGACAGCTGTAACAGCCAACAATGTCACAACTGTCACGAACTAAACTACAACGCTCGGCTGTGTTTGCCGATTAAACACAACCGAATAAGACATGTGTGTGAATGAATGTGTGTGCCCACGCACAAGTATAAAAAGGCGAACATTGAGTTGAAAAAGATCAGTTTGTAAGCAGCTGGCCTGCAGGTAAGAAGTTGCTTGGTGAGGAATTTACAATTCCCCAAATTATTTCTTATCTTCAGAAAAACTGCATTTGTGGGTAACTCGACTAGCGGAGATAGTCTTGGCGAGGAATTATACAATTCCCCAGGTTTAGTCTTGCGCTGCCTAGCTCTCCCATAGTGGTTGCCATTTATCGCGGCTGTGCGACAGTTGCTACGCCGGTTGGTAAAACAACGCCACAGAAGTTACACTTCTACCGGCGTTCGTTCGGCCTTGTCGCTTACCTTGGCGAGGAATTATACAATTCCCCAGGGTTAGGCTGCGCGGTCAAGCACTACCACTAGGCGCTGCCAGGAGCACGTCCGGCGTAAAGCCCGGGTGTTGCCGCTGAACGTCGCTACCGCCCGAGACTAGCGTCTAGTACTTCGCGCACGCACCGACTCCGGTGCAGAGAGTCGACTAACCGGCTACAGCACCCCCTATCTGGTGTCCGGTTGACCTACCGGCGCTGCCTTTGAGTGTTCCAGTGTACAGCGACCACCACGCTACAGCCAAGTGTCCGGCCTACGTATCAACACTGCCGTTGTCTGTTGTCACCGCCGCCCGCCTAGAGCGGCCACTGCCACCGTTTGCGCCGCTACCTGCGCCATCGCTGGTCAAGCGCTACCTGCGCCAGCGCGGTGAAGCGCTACTTACGCCATCGTTGTTTGCGCCGCTGCCCGTGCCATTGCCGCCCGGTAGCGTCGCCGTATCTTCAAGCGCTACCTGCGCCATCGCTGTTGAAGGGCTACCACCGCCATCGTTGTTTGTGCCGCTGCCCGTGCCATTGCCGCCCGGTAGCGTCGCCGAGTCTTCAAGCGCTACCTGCGCCATCGTTGTTTGCGCCGCTGCCCGTGCCATTGCCGCCCGGTAGCGTCGCCCTGTCTTCAAGCGCTACCTGCGCCATCGCTGTTTGTGCCGCTGCCCGTGCCATTGCCGCCCGGTAGCGTCGCCGAGTCTTCAAGCGCTACCTGCGCCATCGTTGTTTGCGCCGCTGCCCGTGCCATTGCCGCCCGGTAGCGTCGCCCTGTCTTCAAGCGCTACCTGCGCCATCGCTGTTTGCGCCGCTGCCCGTACCAGTGCCGCCCGGTAGCGTCGCCTTCTTACCTGTCATCAACTACGCTACGCTGTCCATCAGCAGAACTGCCAGCTTTACGCCATTTAGCATCGGCCCCAACGCCCGTTTGATTTGCTGACTGTTTTTGCGCAGCTCTCTTACCGTAACCACTATTGGCATTAGTGTTTTCGTTCCCGACCGTTAATTAGACGTCTCTATAGCCTTAAGAACTAGGAAAATAAAACATAAAAGTGAAGTTTTATAACGTTTTTCGAACAAGAAGTGTTTCATTTCCTTTCCGTCCTAGGACCATAAATAAAATTGCAACGACCCTGGACTCCGCTGCAGCTATCCCAGCAACCAGCGTAGAACGTGTCGTTACATTTTAGAGCTTATATTATATAGACAATTTATAAAACACAGATTTTGATGATATTGCCTTATAAATAAAATAAGACTTTTCGATAGATTAAAGATAGGGACATACGTGATCAAGATTAATGTCACTTCCTGCCCGTGAAGGCCTACATGGCGGTGGCCTTACCACTGAGTGAAATACAAAGCGTCGACTAGCGCCCTCCATAGGACAAAGCCAACAGAGTTGCAACTTCAAGAACATGGCTTCCAGGCCCATGAACTTAACCTTGCTTGAGGGTTGGAGTCTATCCAACCCCGTCTGTTGACGGTGCAACAGCACACTTGCCATCTATTCCGCGCCCGACCCACAGATATAGACTTTTCTAACCACAGCCACCACGTATACCCCGAAGGGACCTCACCAATAACCAGCTACAGAGATGGGCGGCTCTCTGTATGGGCCACCGGTTCCCGTGGCACCCGTTTTTTAAGTTATTATTTCAAATATAAATTATTATCAAGAGGAAACTGGTAAAAAACCCCGACAGTACCCAACTGTCTATCAGCTTCGGTGCCTGCAACACCGGGGGATTGGTTCCCCCTATACCGCCGGGGACCCTCGTCTGCGCCGTTGTTAGATCAGCACAGACTCTTGGTGCCCCCGGGCGGGAAAGATAGGGACAGAGCGAAATTCGTTAATTGTTCTAATAATACTTTAATATTGATTAGAAGACTCTTGTTTATTTAAATAATGTATACGTTATTGCCGCCGTTTAAGTTTTATAAAGCAAAGCAATATTTGATACATATAAATTTCATTGTTTTGATGAATTTCATTGTTTTGATTTTGATGATATTGCCTTATAAAGTTAAAATATAAAATGAATTTCATTATTTTGATATTCTTCGCCATCTTAAAAGTCGAATATAAACAGTAATATTTATAACTATATTCTTTCTATATTGATTGAAACTATCTTCATTTTATATTTTAGAGCTTATATTATTTAGACAATTTATAAAACACAGATTTTGATGATATTGCCTTACAAATAAAATAAGACTTTTCGATTGATTAAAGATAGGGACATATCGAAACTCGTTAATTGTTTTAAAAATACTTTTATATTGATTAGAAGACTCTTGTTTATTTAAATAATGTATACGTTATTGCCGCCGTTTAAGTTTTTAAGTTTTATAGAGCAAAGCAATATTTGATACATATGAATTTCATTGTTTTGATTTTGATGATATTGCCTTATAAAGTTAAAATGTAAATTGAATTTCATTATTTTGATTTTCTTTACCTTTTTAGAAGTCGAATATAAACAGTAATATTTATAATTATATTCTTTCTCTATTGGTTGAAAGTATCTTCATTTTATATTTTAGAGCTTATATTATTTAGACCTTTTATAATACACAGATTTTGATGATATTGCCTTATAAATAAAATAAGACTTTTCGATACATTAAAGATAGGGACAGATGTAATCAAGATTAACGTCAGTACCGTCAAGATGGCATAATCTGACGGTGGTCTTACCACTGAGTGAAATACAAAGCGTCGACTAGCGGCATCCACTGGACGTAGCCAACAGAGTTGCAACTTCAAGAACATGGCTTGCAGACCCATTAACTTCCCCTTGCAAAGCAATATTTGATAAATATGAAATTCATTGTTTTGATGAATTTCATTGTTTTGATTTTGATGATATTGCCTTACAAAGTTAAAATATAAAATGAATTTCATTATTTTGATATTCTTCACCATTTTACAAGTCGAATATAAACAGTAATATTTATAATTCTATTCTTTCTATATTGATTGCAACTTTCTTCATTTTATATTTTAGAGCTTATATTATTTAGGCAATTTATAAAACACAGATTTTGATAATATTGCCTTATAAATAATATAAGACTTTTCGATTGATTAAAGATAGGGACAAAGCGAAACTCGTTAATTGTTTTAAAAATACTTTTATATTGATTAGAAGACTCTTGTTTATTTAAATAATGTATACGTTATTGCCGCCGTTTAAGTTTTTTAAGTTTTATAGAGCAAAGCAATATTTGATACATATGAATTTCTTTGTTTTGATGAATTTCATTGTTTTGATTTTGATGATATTGCCTTATAAAGTTAAAATATAAAATGAATTTCATTATTTTGATATTCTTCACCATTTTGCAAGTCGAATATAAACAGGAATATTTATAATTATATTCTTTCTATATTGATTGAAACTATCTTCATTTTATATTTTAGAGCTTATATTATTTGGACAATTTATAAAACACAGATTTTGATGATAATGCCTTATAAATACAATAAGACTTTTCGATAGATTAAAGATAGGGACAAAGCGAAACTCGTTAATTGTTTGTTTTATATTGATTAGAAGACTCTTGTTTATTTAAATAATGTATACGTTATTGCCGCCGTTTAAGTTTTTAAGTTTTATAAAGCAAAGCAATATTTGATACAAATGAATTTCATTGTTTTGATGAATTTCATTGTTTTGATTTTGGTGATATTGCCTTATAAAGTTAAAATATAAAATGAATTTTATTACTTTGATATTTATCACCATTTTGCAAGTCGAATATTAACAGTAATATTTATAATTATATTCTTTCTATATTGATTGAAACTATCTTCATTTTATATTTTAGAGCTTATATTATTAAGACAATTTATAAAACACAGATTTTGATGATAATGCCTTATAAATAAAATAAGTCTTTTCGATAGATTAAAGATAGGGACATACGTGATCAAGATTAACGTCACTTCCTGCCCGTGAAGGCCTACATGGCGATGGTCTTACCACTGAGTGAAATACAAAACGTCGACTAGCGCCCTCCATAGGACGAAGCCAAGAGAGTTGCAACTTCAAGAACATGGCTTGCAGGCCCATGAACTTCCCCTTGCTTGAGGGTTGGAGACTATCCAACCCCGTCCGTTGAGAGTGCAACAGCACACTTGCCATCTATTCCGCGCCAGACCTGCAGATATAGACTTTTCTAACCACAGCCACCACTTGTACCCCGAAGGGACCTCACCAATAACCAGCTACAGAGATAGGCGGCTCTTTTTATGGGCCACCCTTTCCCGTGGCACCCGTTTTTTAAAGTTATTAATTCAAATATAAATTATTATCAAGAGGAAACTGGTAGAAGACCCCGACAGTACCCAACTGTCTATGAGCTTCGGTGCCTGCAACACCGGGGGACTGGTACCCCCTATACCCCCGAGGACCCTCGTCAGCGTCTTGGTTAGATCAGCACAGACTCTTGGTGCCCCCGGGGGTAAGATAGGGACAGAGCGAAACTCGTTAATTGTTTTAAAAATACTTTTATATCGATTAGAAGACTCTTGTTTATTTAAATAATGTATACATTATTGCTGCCGTTTAAGTTTTTAAGTTTTATAAAGCAAAGCAATATTTGATACATATAAATTTCATTGTTTTGATGAATTTCATTGTTTTGATTTTGATGATATTGCCTTATAAAGTTAAAATATAAAATGAATTTCATTATTTTGATAGTCTTCGCCATCTTAAAAGTCGAATATAAACAGTAATATTTATAATTATATTCCTTCTCTATTGATTGAAATTATTTTCATTTTATATTTTAGAGCTTATATTATTTAGACAATTTATAAAACACAGATTTTGATGATATTGCCTTATAAATAAAATAAGACTTTTCGATACATTAAAGATAGGGACAGATGTGATCAAGATTACCGTCAGTACCGCCAAGATGGCATAATCTTACGGTGCTCTTACCACTGAGTAAATACAAAGCGTCGACTAGCGCCCTCCATAGGACATAGCCAACAGAGTTGCAACTTCAAGAACATGGCTTGCAGTCCCATGAACTTCCCCTTGCTTGAGGGTTGAGGCTATCCAACCCCGTCTGTTGAGAGTGCAACAGCACACTTGCCATCTATTCCCCGCCAGACCCACAGATATAGACTTTTCTAACCACAGCCACCACGTATACCCCGAAGGGACCTCACCAATAACCGGCTACAGAGAGGGGCGGCTCTCTGTATGGGCCACCGGTTCCCGTGGCACCCGTTTTTTAAGTTATTATTTCAAATATAAATTATTATCAAGAGGAAACTGGTAAAAAACCTCGACAGTACCCAACTGTCTATCAGCTTCGGAGCCTGCAACACCGGGGGATTGGTTCCCCCTATACCCCCGGGGACCCTCGTCTGCGCCGTTGTTAGATCAGCACAGACTCTTGGTGCCCCCGGGGGGGAAAGATAGGGACAGAGCGAAACTCGTTAATTGTTTTAAAAATACTTTTATATTGATTAGAAGACTCTTGTTTATTTAAATAATGTATACGTTATTGCCGCCGTTTAAGTTTTTAAGTTTTATAGAGCAAAGCAATATTTGATAAATAGGAATTTCATTGTTTTGATGAATTTCATTGTTTTGATTTTGATGATATTGCCTTATAAAGTTAAAATATAAAATGAATTTCATTATTTTGATATTCTTCACCATTTTACAAGTCGAATATAAACGGTAATATTTATAATTCTATTCTTTCTATATTGATTGCAACTTTCTTCATTTTATATTTTAGAGCTTATATTATTTAGACAATTTATAAAACACAGATTTTGATAATATTGCCTTATAAATAAAATAAGACTTTTCGATTGATTAAAGATAGGGACAAAGCGAAACTCCTTAATTGTTTTAAAAATACTTTTATATTGATTAGAAGACTCTTGTTTATTTAAATAATGTATACGTTATTGCCGCCGCTTAAGTTTTTAATTTTTATAAAGCAAAGCAATATTTGATACATATGAATTTCACTGTTTTGATGAATTTCATTGTTTTGATTTTGATGATATTGCCTTATAAAGTTAAAATATAAATTGAATTTCATTGTTTTGATATTCTTCAGCTTTTTACAAGTCGAATATAAACAGTAATATTTATAATTATATTCTTCCTCTATTGATTGAAACTATCTTCATTTTATATTTTACAGCTTATATTATTTAGACAATTTATAAAACACAGATTTTGATGATATTACCTTATAAATAAAATAAGACTTTTCGATACATTAAAGATATGGACAGATGTGATCAAGATTAACGTCAGCACCACCAAGACGGCATAATCTGACGGTGGTCTTACCACTGAGTGAATACAAAGCGTCGACTAGCGCCCTCCATAGGACGTAGCCAACATAGTTGCAACTTCAAGAACATGGCTTGCAGTCCCATGAACTTCCCCTTGCTTGAGGGTTGGAGACTATCCAACCCCGTCTGTTGAAGGTGCAACAGCACACTTGCCATCTATTCCGCGCCAGACCCACAGATATAGACTTTTCTAACCACAGCCACCACGTATACCCCGAAGGGACCTCACCAATAACCTGCTACAGAGATGGGCGGCTCTCTGTATGGGCCACCGGTTCCCGTGGCACCCGTTTTTTAAGTTATTATTTCAAATATAAATTATTATCAAGAGGAAACTGGTAAAAAACCTCGACAGTACCCAACTGTCTATCAGCTTCGGAGCCTGCAACACCGGGGGATTGGTTCCCCCTATACCCCCGGGGACCCTCGTCTGCGCCGTTGTTAGATCAGCACAGACTCTTGGTGCCCCCGGGGGGGAAAGATAGGGACAGAGCGAAACTCGTTAATTGTTTTAAAAATACTTTTATATTGATTAGAAGACTCTTGTTTATTTAAATAATGTATACGTTAATGCCGCCTTTTAAGTTTTTAAGTTTTATAGAGCAAAGCAATATTTGATAAATAGGAATTTCATTGTTTTGATGAATTTCATTGTTTTGATTTTGATGATATTGCCTTATAAAGTTAAAATATAAAATGAATTTCATTATTTTGATATTCTTCACCATTTTACAAGTCGAATATAAACGGTAATATTTATAATTCTATTCTTTCTATATTGATTGCAACTTTCTTCATTTTATATTTTAGAGCTTATATTATTTAGACAATTTATAAAACACAGATTTTGATAATATTGCCTTATAAATAAAATAAGACTTTTCGATTGATTAAAGATAGGGACAAAGCGAAACTCCTTAATTGTTTTAAAAATACTTTAATATTGATTAGAAGACTCTTGTTTATTTAAATAATGTATACGTTATTGCCGCCGCTTAAGTTTTTAATTTTTATAAAGCAAAGCAATATTTGATACATATGAATTTCACTGTTTTGATGAATTTCATTGTTTTGATTTTGATGATATTGCCTTATAAAGTTAAAATATAAATTGAATTTCATTGTTTTGATATTCTTCAGCTTTTTACAAGTCGAATATAAACAGTAATATTTATAATTATATTCTTCCTCTATTGATTGAAACTATCTTCATTTTATATTTTACAGCTTATATTATTTAGACAATTTATAAAACACAGATTTTGATGATATTACCTTATAAATAAAATAAGACTTTTCGATACATTAAAGATATGGACAGATGTGATCAAGATTAACGTCAGCACCACCAAGACGGCATAATCTGACGGTGGTCTTACCACTGAGTGAATACAAAGCGTCGACTAGCGCCCTCCATAGGACGTAGCCAACATAGTTGCAACTTCAAGAACATGGCTTGCAGTCCCATGAACTTCCCCTTGCTTGAGGGTTGGAGACTATCCAACCCCGTCTGTTGAAGGTGCAACAGCACACTTGCCATCTATTCCGCGCCAGACCCACAGATATAGACTTTTCTAACCACAGCCACCACGTATACCCCGAAGGGACCTCACCAATAACCTGCTACAGAGATGGGCGGCTCTCTGTATGGCCCGTGGCACCCGTTTTTTAAGTTATTATTTCAAATATAAATTATTATCAAGAGGAAACTGGTAAAAAAAACCCCGACAGTACCCAACTGTCTATCAGCTTCGGTGCCTGCAACACCGGGGGATTGGTTCCCCCTATACCGCCGGGGACCCTCGTCTGCGCCGTTGTTAGATCAGCACAGACTCTTGGTGCCCCCGGGCGGGAAAGATAGGGACAGAGCGAAATTCGTTAATTGTTCTAATAATACTTTAATATTGATTAGAAGACTCTTGTTTATTTAAATAATGTATACGTTATTGCCGCCGTTTAAGTTTTATAAAGCAAAGCAATATTTGATACATATAAATTTCATTGTTTTGATGAATTTCATTGTTTTGATTTTGATGATATTGCCTTATAAAGTTAAAATATAAAATGAATTTCATTATTTTGATATTCTTCGCCATCTTAAAAGTCGAATATAAACAGTAATATTTATAACTATATTCTTTCTATATTGATTGAAACTATCTTCATTTTATATTTTAGAGCTTATATTATTTAGACAATTTATAAAACACAGATTTTGATGATATTGCCTTATAAATAAAATAAGACTTTTCGATTGATTAAAGAGAGGGACATATCGAAACTCGTTAATTGTTTTAAAAATACTTTTATATTGATTAGAAGACTCTTGTTTATTTAAATAATGTATACGTTATTGCCGCCGCTTAAGTTTTTAAGTTTTATAAAGCAAAGCAATATTTGATACATATGAATTTCATTGTTTTGATGAATTTCATTGTTTTGATTTTGATGATATTGCCTTATAAAGTTAAAATATAAATTGCAATTCATTATTTTGATTTTCTTCACCTTTTTACAAGTCGAATATAAACAGTAATATTTATAATTATATTCTTTCTCTATTGATTGAAAGTATCTTCATTTTATATTTTCTAGCTTATATTAGTTAGACAATTTATAATACACAGATTTTGATGATATTGCCTTATAAATAAAATAAGACTTTTCGATACATTAAAGATAGGGACAGATGTGATCAAGATTAACGTCAGTACCGCCAAGATGGCATAGTCTGACGGTGGTCTTACCACTGAGTGAAATACACAGCGTCGACTAGCTCCCTCCACAGGACGAAGCCAACAGAGTTGCAACTTCAAGAACATGGCTTACAGGTTCATGAACTTCCCCTTGCTTGAGGGTTGGAGGCTATTCAAAGGGACCTCAACAATAACCGGCTACAGAGATGGGCGGCTCTCTGTATGGGCCACCGGTTTTTAAGTTATTAATTCAAATATAAATTATTATCAAGAGGAAACTGGTAGAAAACCCCGACAGTACCCAACTGTCTATCAGCTTCAGTTCCTGCAACACCGGGGGACTGGTTCCGCCTATACCACAAAAACCCTCGTCTGCGCCGTGGTTAGATCAGCACAGACTCTTGTTGCCCCCGGGGGGGAAAGATAGGGACAGAGCGAAACTCGTTAGTTGTTTTAAAAATACTTTAATATTGATTAGAAGACTCTTGTTTATTTAAATAATGTATACGTTATTGCCGCCGTTTAAGTTTTGTAGAGCAAAGCAATATTTAATAAATATGAATTTCATTGTTTTGATGAATTTCATTGTTTTGATTTTGATGATATTGCCTTATAAAGTTAATATATAAAATGAATTTCATTATTTTGATATTCTTCACCATTTTACAAGTCGAATATAAACAGTAATATTTATAATTATATTCTTTCTCTATTGATTGAAAGTATCTTCATTTTATATTTTAGAGCTAATATTATTTAGACAATTTATAAAACACAGATTTTCATGATATTCCCTTATAAATAAAATAAGTCTTTTCGATACATTAAAGATAGGGACAGATGTAATCAAAATTAACGTTAGTACCGCCAAGATGGCATAATCAGACGGTGGTCTTACCACTGAGTGAAATACAAAGCGTCGACTAGCGCCCTCCACAGGACGTAGCCAACATAGTGCAACTTCAAGAACATGGCTTGCAGGCCCATGAACTTCCCCTTGCAAAGCAATATTTGATAAATATGAAATTCATTGTTTTGATGAATTTCATTGTTTTGATTTTGATGATATTGCCTTATAAAGTTAAAATATAAAATGAATTTCATTATTTTGATATTCTTCACCATTTTACAAGTCGAATATAAACAGTAATATTTATAATTATATTCTTTCTCTATTGATTGAAACTATCTTCATTTTATATTTTAGAGCTTATATTATTTAGACAATTTATAATACACAGATTTTGATGATATTGCCTTATAAATAAAATAAGACTTTTCGATACATTAAAGATAGGGACAGATGTGATCAAGATTAACGTCAGTACCGCCAAGATGGCATAATCTGACGGTGGTCTTACCACTGAGTGAAATATAAAGCGTCGACTAGCTCCCTCCACAGGACGTAGCCAACAGAGTTGCAACTTCAAGAACATGGCTTGTTGGTCCATGAACTTCCCCTTGTTTGAGGGTTGGGGACTATCCAAAGGGACCTCACCAATAACCGGCTACAGAGATGGGCGGCTCTCTGTATGGGCCACCGGTTTTTAAGTTATTAATTCAAATATAAATTATTATCAAGAGGAAACTGGTAGAAAACCCCGACAGTACCCAACTGTCTATCAGCTTCAGTTCCTGCAACACCGGGGGACTGGTTCCGCCTATACCACCAAAACCCTCGTCTGCGCCGTGGTTAGATCAGCACAGACTCTTGTTGCCCCCGGCGGGGAAAGATAGGGACAGAGCGAAACTCGTTAATTGTTTTAAAAATACTTTAATATTGATTAGAAGACTCTTGTTTATTTAAATAATGTATACGTTATTGCCGCCGTTTAAGTTTTAAGTTTTATAGAGCAAAGCAATATTTGATACATATGAATTTCATTGTTTTGATGAATTTCATTATTTTGATATTCTTCACCATTTTACAAGTCGAAAATAAACAGTAATATTTATAATTATATTCTTTCTCTATTGATTAAAACTTTCTTCATTTTATATTTTAAAGCTTATATTATTTAGACAATTTATAAAACACAGATTTTGATGATATTCCCTTATAAATAAAATAAGACTTTTCGATAGATTAATGATAGGGACAGATGTGATCAAGATTAACGTTAGTACCGCCAAGATAGCATAATCTGACGGTGGTCTTACCACTGAGTGAAATACAAAGCGTCGACTAGCGCCCTCCACAGGACGTAGCCAACATAGTGCAATTCAAGAACATGGCTTGCAGGCCCATGAACTTCCCCTTGCAAAGCAATATTTGATAAATATGAAATTCATTGTTTTGATGAATTTCATTGTTTTGATTTTGATGATATTGCCTTATAAAGTTAAAATATAAAATGAATTTCATTATTTTGATATTCTTCACCATTTTACAAGTCGAATATAAACAGTAATATTTATAATTATATTCTTTCTATATTGATTGAAACTTTCTTCATTTTATATTTTAGAGCTTATATTATTTAGACAATTAATAAAACACAGATTTTGATGATATTGCCTTATAAATAAAATAAGACTTTTGGATTGATTAAAGATAAGGACAGAGCGAAACTCGTTAATTGTTTTAAAAATACTTTTTTATTGATTAGAAGACTCTTGTTTATTTAAATAATGTATACGTTATTGCCGCCGCTTAAGTTTTTAAGTTTTATAAAGCAAAGCAATATTTGATACATATGAATTTCATTGTTTTGATGAAATTCATTGTTTTGATTTTGATGATATTGCCTTATAAAGTTAAAATATAAATTGAATTTCATTATTTTGATATTCTTCAGCTTTTTACAAGTCGAATATAAACAGTAATATTTATAATTATATTCTTCCTCTATTGGTTGAAAGTATCTTCATTTTATATTTTAGAGCTTATATTATTTACACAATTTATAAAACACAGATTGCCTTATAAATAAAATAAGTCTTTTCCATACATTAAAGATAGGGATAGATGTGATTCAGATTTACGTGGTTTCCCACCAAAATGGCCTAACTCCACGATGTTCTAAACACTGGGTGAATACAATGCGCCCACCAACGCCCCCATGCCGAAACATGAGTACCAATTCGAATTCATGTATTTGGACATGTTTTCCCCCTTGGTTTGGAGCGGAGCCTATCTAAAAACTCCTGCCGTTCTACAGGTCACGGCACCCGGTTGCAATGCAACTCCACACCGAGCTTGCGCTCTCCCCGCGTTTTGGGTTTAAACCACAGCCACCACGTTGCTCCCCGAAGGGCCACTCCATTGTCAGGCTGGAACCGAGGTTCCAGGGGCACCTGACACCCGTGGTACCAGATTAAAGACTCCGGTCAGACTTCGTAACCGAGATTACTGCCAGTTGGGCTCCAAATAACCCGGGACTGGTGACCCACAGCAACAAAACATACAACACACATCAACATAAAATGCACAAACAAACGCACAAAAATAATGAACAGCCGCACTCACGAGCGACACTTTGTGCCACAACAAGTGACACCAGCAAGGACAACACGAACAACTGAGACAACAATTAACGTAGTTTTCCTCACGGATAAACTTAGTCAACAAAATGACACAGCAACAATATAAACGACGACAAAATAATCTGCAACCAGAAACTTGCTACCAGCGCCAGCCACCTACAAAAGGAACCAGGAACCAGCAACAAGCTTCCAGCCATCAGCGTCAATCCAATCCATAATCCAAATCGTATTCCATATCCACAAGCGAGACTCATCCAGGAGTTGCTTACTACATGCCCAAGTACTACAGAAGCCACCCCTTAAAGCCCCAAAAGGGCTAGAAGAAGAGACCGCCGTAAAACCATGGCTGCAGCACAAACCCAAGACATCAGCCACAGCGAAGACCACAGCAAACAACAACAACCAACATCAGCCATGTTACCGGACAACAATACGTAGCGGACAACGTTGGCGATACACGAGGACACTGGGTTTGTGAGCAACAGTACAGAACGCCACCAACTACACACGCCTCAACCTCCTCAAAAAGGCCACACGGGCAAATTCGCGCAGTCTACCTAATGCATCTACGTTCCCCAAAATGTTACTGAAATTCCAGCTGTCGCCAGACCTAATAACACCCATACTATCTAAGTCCCTGATGTCATCGTATATGGGACACTCAGTCAGTAAGTGCCTCCAATCCTCGCCCCACACTTACAGGCAGCAAAATCAGACAAGGCCCTGTGATGCAAAAATGCATTCAGAGAGCCGTGCCCGGTCAGTAAGAAACCCAGACTCAAGCCGAAACTAAAGTCTGGTCGTTCCCGCACAAAAGTAGGGTCACTTTTGAATTCATACGTCACTCTACCTGCACTACTGTTCTCCCACCTGCTCCTCCACATGGAAACAAGACGCTCATCTAAGAGTCTCTTGACTGTCCTTTCTCCTACATCAACCAAGTCATCAGGAGAAAGCCAATCATGCGCTAGAAGCGGTAGCCCCCGCTTAACTTTGAAGGCAATAGCACGACGTATTGCCTCCAAATCAAGGGGAGCAACACCCAGCAAGACCTGAAGAGCATCCGTTAAAACTGTTCTACAGACCGGTATGCAAGCGAGCATAGCTACCCTCTGACAAGATAAAATCCTCTTCCTGCCAACAACAGACATGGCCATATCGTACCAAACAGGCGCACCATAAGTTGCACAGGCAACAAACAGCCCGCCGTATATGGTCCGAGTGGCACGCCTGCTAAGGCCCCAGTCACTCGTAAGTATACGTCTGAGATTACCTACAACGCCACTCAGCTTGTCCCTCACATAGATAGGATGAACTAAAAAGTTCATCCTTTCTGCCACCATTAGCCCCAGGTATTTGACTTGCGTCGCATAGCTGAGACTTCTGTCACCTGCTCGTATGCATGGTGGACGGGCCTGTGATAACCTGCCTTTCAGCAGCATCATCACAGTCTTGTCCGTGGCCACATCGACACCGACACTAGCACCCCATTCACAAACAATGCGCATGGACTGATTACCTCTTCTCTCCAATTCAGCACGAGACTGACCTTCGACGAGAATAAGCAAGTCATCCGTATATGCACACAGCCTGAAGGAGAGGTCGCCGAGCTGCCGCAGCAGGGAGTCCATCATGAGGTTCCAAATAAATGGGCCACAGATGGATCCCTGTGGACAACCACGGACGACATCCCTCCAGACCGTATCGCAGGCGCCCACCACACAAGCTTTCCTGCCGCTGAAGTAACTCTCCCATAAAGCCATCTACCGACAGCCTACCTCACGTATTCTATCAAGAACCTGGCCCCACAAGAGGTTATCACACGCACCCTTAAAATCGACAAATAGTCCAAGGACATATCTGCCAGAATAGTCGCCCACACAGCGCCTAACATGCAGCCACGCATCCTCAACGGATCTCCCCTCCCTAAAACCATACTGGTACTCAGAAAGACTCCCGCTGACACACTCCTTCAGTCGCGCCACCATCATCCTCTCCAGTACTTTTCCAAGCACTGGGAGAAGGCTGATGCCCCGATAAGAGCGTGGATTACTCCTCACTCTATCGGGAGACTTCAGAAGCATGACAACGCTGACAGATGCTTTTACACATCTCTCCAGTCATACCGTCAATACCTGGCGACTTTCTACTTTTAATTCGACAGATGCTATCAGAAACCTCCGATCTTACAAGAATTGGGGGGCCAACCTCCTCCCTAATGAGAGGAGGGCGATCGACCTGTTCCGCCTCTGGAAAGAACGCTCCTAATAAGGCGTCTACACAATCCCGCCAGGTAGTCAACAAAACGTCGCCAACCTGAAGAGATTCTAAATGAAGCCCCTTGTTCCTACCCCTACAGGTGCGATAGACCGTACCCCAAGGATCGTCCCTATTGCACGCTACAAACGCCCTCCACTCGTCCTCCTTAACCTTCTCTATCCGTCTTTTGTACAACCGGAGGCTGGCCAGATAGGCCGTTCTTCGCATAGCTAAATCCTCAGCGCCGGAACGTCTGGACCTTTGGAACAACCTCCTTTGGCGCCTTACGTCCCTTCGCATCGTATCTAGTTCGCTAGTCCACCACCTAACGCCACCCGGCCGCGTCCTTCGACAACGACCAAGAACAACGTCATTTACAGTGCACATCCACCGATCTATCTGCTCAACCTGCTGTTCCACCGGCAAAACCCTAAAGGCCACTATTGGCATTTCTGAATCGACAGCCTTAAAGTAGTCTGCATAGCAAGACCAATCCGCGCCATGAAGCCGCCATCTGCGGGAAGACGAAGTAGTCCAACTGCGCCTGTGGTAAGAAATCGCAATCTCTATGAGATTGTGATCGCTTATCCCGGCATTGTCACATACTGTCCACCGAAAGACATAGGCCGACACCGCCGCGTTATTCGCGACAGTTACGACTATATCACTTGCACCAACTGGACCGTCAATCGTATATAAATCGCTAGCCTCATTTAAAACCGAAGCACCTTTAGCGATCAGCCACTCACTAAGCATAACTCCTCGTCTGTAGTTCGAATACGCAGGCGCACGCCTGGGCATTTTACTGAACCACATACGAGAGCATGCGTTCGCATCCAAGCCTAGGATAACAGGGAAGTTACTCGCGAGGAGTAACACCGTATCCATATACCCTATATAACGATCCAACGTAGCACTAGGCGGACAGTAGGCACTCGCCAAAAACAATCGCCCAAAATGGCCCTCTACTACTATGCAAACACCCCACCTGGCACGGCTAACGACAGTGCAATCGACATCAGGATCATCAACAACAACAGCTGAATTTCCTGGCAAATTAGAGTAGACACGCATGTCAGCCGGTAACCCCCTAATACGATCCCTCACAAAAAATGATTCCTGCAAAAGCGCAAAAGGAGCCCGCCGCCGCCTCATCACCTGCCCAAACTCGCAAGTCGCCGAATATGCCCTCTGAAGATTTTGCTGTATTACAGTAATCTCCTCCATACTTAATGTCTAGAATTCGCCCTAGCAACCATAGCCTCATAAATGGGACATGCCATCGACAACATCCTGTGATCAGCTTGAAGTCCTTTAAACAGGCAGTTTCGGCATCTTATCTCGGCAGAGCAGTTAGGGGCCCGATGACCAGCCTCGCCACACCGCAAACATGTTTCCTCCCGCATTCTGCACTCATGGACTCGATGGTCGAACCCCAGACATCTGAAACACGACTGTACTGCATCCTGTGCCCGTACCTGAAACCGGAACCATTTTATATAGGCGCCGGTCGAGCAGAGCTGGTCCACCACTCTCCCTGTGCATTCCAACGTCACGTTCACCGTACCCTCATTCAACACCTTCCAGGGCGCCGTCACTAGACGTAGACTTTTTAGGAAACTTTCCCGGGACATCGCCTCCTTTAAATTAAGCTCATAGAGCTCGCCCATAAAAACATCCGGGGATATTGCAGCGTGTACGCGCTCCACCACCACCCTCGGCCCCAGCTTGTCATTGACACTGACGTCAAGTCCAACCTCAGCAAACTTTGTGTTTGCAGCCACCTTCTCACGCTCCGCAACAGACGGTGTCCGTATAACGGCTCCTCCAGCCTTAATAGGCCTCACCTCATGGACGCGAACTCCCAAAGTAGGCCCCACCTCACTGACCACCTTCTCCACCACTTCCTTCGAAGTTGCAGTACCGCGCCCCTTCACTACCACCGCCCACGTATCGACCGGTTTCGGCAACACAGCAGGAGCAGCAGAAACAGCAGGAACCGCTGGTCCAGCATGCACCCTCATCGGCGCCTTCGGTACCGCAAAAACGCCATCAGTAACGCCGCACTCACGATCACGACCATTATACAGCCTACCCCTAAGACGCTCATTTTCTGCCACCAGCTGCATTAGCAGCTTCTCGTACCGAGATGCAAAGCGTAGCATCTTTTTCGACATCTCCGGTTTTACCCCGTCACCCAAAACAAAATCCGTGAGATCGTCCGTCACCTCCTTCATCCGCGAAACCACTGCTTCTGAACGAGCCACATCCACAGCAGCTGTCTTCTTCCTCGGTCTTGACCTCCTCTCCGATGGAGTGGGCACCGGTGGTACGACAGCGGCAGTAACGCTTTCCTCCTCCCCGTCATCCTCCATTGAAAATATCTCCTCAGAGACACGCCTTGCTGTACCAGCAACAGCACCAGCATTAACGGCAGCAGCATTAACAGCAGCAGCATTAGCAGCAGCAGCATTAGCAGCAGCAGCGTTATCGGCAGCGGTAATAGCAGCACGTCTAGCTTGCGGCGAACCAGGCTTATACCGCTTTTCGGTCCTCACGTCACCCTCAGTACTCGACAGCTCGCTGTCAGTATGGCGCACTTTTGGCACACCCAACGGCGGCGGCCCACGTACGTCGTCCGTGGTAACGTCGGCTTGCGCTTAGTAGCCGGCCCCGGTGCCATATCGGCCACCAAATACAAATAATCAAGGAAAAAGCAAAAAATCCACCTACCTTAAAAACAAAATTGTCAACAAGGTGTCGTGTGAAATGGCCCGGAATATAGTAATTATCTTCCTTTTCAACCTCCAACAGTCGTCTCGACGATGCGAACAAAGTATCCTCCTTTACGATAGTAGCAGGGACACTCACCACCAGCTTAGTTGGGACACTCACCAACTTAGCAAAGACAACAACCAGGCTTGGGGATTCCCAAAAACTGGGACAAAAATCCCCAAAATCCCAGAACTTCCCCGGCACTTCCCGGAAGTGGCAACACCAAAATCGCCAAAAACGTAAAATCGACAAAAAATCCCGAAACGTCTAAAAATCACTAAAACGCACTGTGGCAGCAACGATTTTAAAGGAATTTAACTTTCGCGCCGGAATTTGCCCTTCAAACTGAGACAACCTGCCAGCGGAGTCTCAAAAATAATCAAAAACAACACCAACACTACCTCGTGTTTTTATCAACAGTTAAGCTTGTGTTTTTCAACAACGTTTTGTCGTCCAAAAATGCCGAAATATAATCTTGTTATATTTCGGGCATCCGTCAACCGATTTTGAAAACTTTCACAAATTCTGAACCGTCAGATTTTTCTGATTCGCGCTATATAAAAATTAAATTTTTATCCGCACAAAATACCGGCTTTAATTATCACCGAAAAAATACCTTTATAAATACACTACCGTATACTACCATACCCAGCGAACAAAAGGTGAAAGATAGGGACAGAGCGAAACTCGTTAATTGTTTTAAAAATACTTTTATATTGATTCGAAGACTCTTGTTTATTTAAATGATGTATACGTTATTGCCGCCGCTTAAGTTTTTAATTTTTATAAAGCAAAGCAATATTTGATACATATGAATTTCATTGTTTTAATTTTGATGATATTGCCTTATAAAGTTAAAATATAAAATGAATTTCATTATTTTGATATTCTTCACCATTTTACAAGTCGAATACAAACAGTAATATTTATAATTATATTCTTTCTATATTGATTGAAACTTTCTTCATTTTATATTTTAGAGCTTATATTATTTAGACAATTTATAGAACACAGATTTTGATGATGTTCCCTTATAAATAAAATAAGACTTTTCGATACATTAAAGATATGGACAGATGTGATCAAGATTAACGTCAGTACCGCCAAGATGGCATAATCTGACGGTGGTCTTACCACTGCGTGAATACAAAGCGTCGACTAGCGCCCTCCATAGGACGTAGCCAACAGAGGTGCAACTTCAAGAACATGGCTTGCAGGCCCATGAACTTCCCCTTGCAAAGCAATATTTGATAAATATAAATTTCATTGTTTTGATGAATTTCATTGTTTTGATTTTGATGATAGTGCCTTATAAACTTAAAATATAAAATAAATTTCAATATTTTGATATTCTTCGCCATTTTATAAGTCTAATATAAACAGTAATATTTATAATTATATTCTTCCTATATTGATTGAAACTATCTTCATTTTATATTTTAGAGCTTATATTATTTAGACAATTAATAAAACACAGATTTTGATGATATTGCCTTATAAATAAAATAAGACTTTTCGATACATTAAAGATATGGACAGATGTGATCAAGATTAACGTCAGTACCGCCAAGATGGCATAATCTGACGGTGGTCTTACCACTGAGTGAATACAAAGCGTCGACTAGCGCCCTCCATAGGACGTAGCCAACAGAGGTGCAACTTCAAGAACATGGCTTGCAGGCCCATGAACTTCCCCTTGCTTGAGGGTTGGAGACTATCCAACCCCGTCTGTTGAGAGGTTAACAGCACACTTGCCATCTATTCCGCGCCACACCCGCAGATATAGACTTTTCTAACCACAGCCACCACGTGTACATCGAAGGGACCTCACCAATAACCGGCTACAGAGATGTGCGGCTCTCTGTATGGGCCACCGGTTCCCGTGGAACCCGTTTTTTAAGTTATTAATTCAAATATAAACTATTATCAAGAGGAAACTGGTAGAAAACCCCGACAGTACCCAACTGTCTATCAGCTTCGGTGCAACACCGGGGGACTGGTTCCCCCTATACCCCCGGGGACCCTCGTCACCGTCGTGGTTAGATCAGCATAGACTCTTGGTGCCCCCGGGGGGGAAAGATAGAGACAGAGCGAAACTCGTTAATTGTTTTAAAAATACTTTAATATTGATTAGAAGACTCTTGTTTATTTAAATAATGTATACGTTATTGCCGCCGTTTAAGTTTTATATAGCAAAGCAATATTTGATAAATATGAATTTCATTGTTTTGATGAATTTCATTGTTTTGATTTTGATGAAATTGCCTTATAAATTAAAAATATAAAATGAATTTCATTATTTTGATATTCTTCACCATTTTACAAGTCGAATATAAACAGTAATATTTATAATTATATTCTTTCTATATTGATTGAAACTATCTTCATTTTATATTTTAGAGCTTATATTATTTAGACAATTTATAAAACACAGATTTTGATGATATTGCCTTATAAATAAAATAAGACTTTTCGATAGATTAAAGATAGGGACATACGTGATCAAGATTAACGTCATCTCCTGCCCGTGAAGGCCTATATGACGGTGGTATTACCACTGAGTGTAATACAAAGCGTCGACTAGCGCCCCCCATAGGACGTAGCCGATGGAGTTGCAACTTCAAGAACATGGCTTGCAGGCCATGAACTTCCCCTTGCTTGAGGGTTGGAGACTATCCAACCCCGTCTGTTGAGAGTGCAACAGCACACTTTAGTCCATTCCACGCCTGACCCGCAGATATAGACAATTTAACCACAACCACCACGTGTACCCCGAAGGGACCTCACCAATAACCGGCTACAGAGATGGGCGGCTCTCTGTATGGGCTACCGGTTCCCGTGGTGCCAGTCTTTTTTAAAGGAGACTGGTGGAAAACCTCCGACAGTACCCAACTGTCTATCCAGCTTCAGTGCCTGCAATCACTGGGGGACTGGTTCCCCCTATACCCCCGAGGACCCTCGTCGGCACCGTGGTTAGATCAGCACAGACTCTTGGTGCCCCCGGGGGGGCAAAGATAGGGACAGAGCGAAACTCGTTAATTGTTTTAAAAATACTTTTATATTGATTAGAAGACTCTTGTTTATTTAAATAATGTATACGTTATTGCCGCCGTTTAAGTTTTTAAGTTTTATAGAGCAAAGCAATATTTGATAAATATGAATTTCATTGTTTTGATGAATTTCATTGTTTTGATTTTGATGATATTGCCTTATAAAGTTAAAATATAAAATGAATTTCATTATTTTGATATTCTTCACCATTTTACAAGTCGAATATAAACAGTTATATTTATAATTATTTTCTTTCTATATTGATTAAAACTTGATGAGCTCCTTCTTAATCTGCTCCCAACTTGGATCTGGCCCCAATGTTCGTATCACGTTCAGTGCTGCTCCCTGAATTTTATTTACTATGCACCTTTGAAAAACATATTCCTCTAGGCTGGTACCTTTAAAAATTGGGATGAAGAGTTCGGCTTCTCTTATAAATGATGATAAAGCGTAATCTTTGCTTCCTGTATATTCTCTGATTCTTGCTGCTTCTTTAAGTACTTCTGATATAGCTATTGGAGGTTCCCTGGTTGAGTTATCGGCTGAACACGGGTCTGCTGATTTGGTTGTTTCCATTTTGATTTTTTTTTTTTATTTTTTCGTTTGTCCTTGCACTTGTTAAATTTCTATTGTATTTGAAAAAATTTTGTTTTTATTTAACTGCTGTTATTCTTAGTCACTAGTTTTACTTTGTTCTGTTTTTTCAACTTTAGTTGTATTTTTCATCTTTAAAGAAGTATTTATATGATACAATCAAAATAATATAGTTCGAACAAACACACACAGTTTTTTATAATGTCTTTTGACTTTTTAACTCCTTAAGGAATTTTGGTTTCGTTATTTTAATCCTTCGGGATATAAAAAAATTTACGATTTGGTTTACGTATCTAATCCTTCGGGACTAGATCCTACCGCGACTGCGCCAGTTAAATTCTTTAGATGAATTTTTTAGAAAAAATAAATAAATCCAAAGCTTCTGCTTTGCGACCTTTTTGTACTTTATTTATTTATGTTTGAGTTTAGACTGTTGTTACAATTTTACTCTAGGTTTAAAATTAACTATTAAACTTGAAAGTGCTTATTCTACTGATTAATTTGTTTTTGTTTTATTTAATAAAAAATGCTTATTGCTAATTATTTGTATTTGCTTAAACTAAGGAAGTGTAATTAGGTTATTGACAGAAATTAAAAATGCTTATTGCTAATTATTTGTATTTTCTTAAACTAAGGAAGTGTAATTAGGTTATTGACAGAAATTCAGTTCTTTTACCGGAAGTGCTGAATTTGCAAAGTGTGTCAGTTGCACAACTTTGGTTTGGCAATTGACCTCTTTGCTACTTTTCGCAGTCTACGTGTATTTTATGTGGAGTCGGAGGTGTCTCTGACGTAACTCCTTCCCCCCTTATATAAAAATTCTCCTGAATTTTTGTTTTAAATTTTCTTTTAATTTGTATTGTATACACACTGACCGTTGTCAATAACATAATTAATAAAGAGATTAATACAAATATTGTTATAATTGACGTATTGCTATATTTTCTATGATATTTTAATTCTTTAATTTCTTTTACATTTTCAATTTCACTTAAGACTATTTCATCAAATGTATGTGATATTAAATTGTATGTGATATTATGTATGTGATATTAAATTTTATTTGATTTTTTGAGGGAATGACGAAATTATCTTTGTATATTTTTTCTGAGTTTACGAAAGTTTCTTTATCTATGTTTATTTTACAATTATGGAAAGTAAATAAATAATTCTTACTTATTGAGAGATTTCTTTCATCGCAACTGCTAGTGACAATGCTTCCATTTGAATTCTTTAGAAGTACTAAGCCAGGTTCTATTTCTATTATTTCTTTTTTGTATTCTCTTAATTTTTTACAATTATTTTTATATATACACAAATTAGATATTCAAAAATTTGTCCGTTGTAGTGTAAAATTTCTTGTGGTTTAAAGTTTAATTGTGTGAAATTTGTGTCGGTGATCGATCTTTTAACTGCCACTGAGTTCTTTGGAAATTTTATTACGAATATTATGTGATCGTCTTTGTATTTTGCGGCGCCTAGTTGCATGTACCGAAGTTCGTAAAAGTCAATCTTAGAATCGTTAATTTCTTTGTCCGTTAGGATGTTGCTAGTCATTAATTTGAAATTTACGGATGCTATGTTATTTTGAATATGTTCTAGACTGTCCGATAGAATTTTTAATTTGAGCAAAGTATCTAAATAGTATATCTCGTTAATTATTTTATCATCATTTTTCTTTATCACGTTAAATTGATTTGAGATACTTTTCCTGTCCGTGTCTATCGTTGCCTTGAGTTTGTTTAATGTTTGGTTGAAATGATTATTTACGTATATATTTTTATTAAGATTGTCTATTATTTTGTGATTGTTTTCGTCTATAATTTTTAAATGATCTTCGATATCTATTCGGTCATCCTCGCTCATTGTTCCTGCTATCCATTTTAAGCCTGATCCTATTACGTTAAATAAACCTCTTTTATGTCTGTTTTGGCCTAATGTTTGTGCTTTTAATTTTAGTTTTTCTAATTCGTGTTCAAGAAGTATTTTATTCTTGGTGGATTGATACTGGCTTATCTCCTGTTCTAAATTGTCAATTACCTCTATTATTTGTTTAATATCAATTATGTGAATGATTTTATTATACTCTAAAATTAGTCTTACATCATTTAATTTAATTTCGGCAAATCCGTCTGAATTACTGATTGGCTGGATTATCAGAGATGCTATTGCCGTTGGTCAATATCGTCAGTAAAGCGATTGATGTCCAATTGGTCTGAAAATTTATTTTTTCGTTTAATGTTTGTAGGATGTACGCCTTCGAGTTTTAGCTTACGATATCTAGGTTCATATTTATGCCTCAATGTTTTATAATTTTTAACGTAACCTTCTTCATCTGTCCTTACATAATTTTCCCTGTTCTCATTTCTCTTGGTAATTATACGAATCTTTGCCTGTTTTAGTTTCTGTTCTATTTTTGTTTTATCAACCCTGCCTTCTACAATATCTATTGGTTTTTCGTTAGTAAGAGAATGAATTGATTTGTTATACCATTCGAAGCATTTAAAAATACGCTCTTGTGTTGAAAGTTCCGAATTTTCTGATTCCATCACTCTGTATTTTTCTGAAATCGTGCTGTGTAGCCTTTCTACATAAGCATTTCCGGTGTGGTTATTGGGTTTGGTAAAATGGACCTCAATTCCTTCCTCTCTTAAAAACTGTTTTACATTTGTAGAATTAAATTCGTTGTCTGTAATTATTTTAAAAGGTTTGCTTCTAACTGATAAAACTTGTCTTAACTTTTCAACGATCGTTGTGCTATTTCTGTCTTCTAAATAAATTGCAATTGCATGTTTAGAAAATTTGTCTATAAATGTCATGAAACTGTGTTTTTTAATGGTGTATACATCAAGGTGTATAATTTGATTTACACCCGACGGGGTCTCCGTGATACAAAGTTTTGGTTTTATGGGTTTGCGATCATATTTTGATTTGTTACAAGTATCACAATTATTGATATATTTGTGGACCAATGTTTTAAGGTTTTTGAAATAGATCTTCTTTTTCAATCCCTCATAGTTCTCTGTTATCCCGCCATGCCCAGTTTCATATTTGTGGTACTTTGCGATTTGCTTATAAGTTTCGTCTTCATTGCACATGTCTTTTGCATGGTGGCTACATCTATAAAACTTTATACTATTATCAAATAATTCAATCAGCTTGAGCTGTACTTGGTTATAAACTTCGTCGGCTAGTTCAGAGAAAATCCCTACCTTACCATTTTTTAAGAATCCTTTAAATATATCAGTCATGAAGTTGGTATCAATGTCACTCTTAGAGACAAAAATTTTTCTTTTTCCTTGAACCATTTCTATTTCCTTTGTTTTATATTCTGTTAGTATTATTTGAGTCATAAACCTATTTACAACCGTGTCTAAAATCGGGAAGTGATCGTTTTGTTCCTCCTGCTGCGAATGGATTGTCGCTGCCGTACTTATATTGTCATCGGTGTCAATCGCATTAATTTCCCCTGTGTCGGTGTTGATTCTGCTCAGAAAGTCTGCAATTTTATTTTCTTTGCCTTTAATGTGATTCATGTTTAAGTTCTACTCGCCTAATTCCATTAGCCATCTTTGTAACCTGGGGTTGATGTCTGTTCCTCTATGTTTGGTATGTAGCCATACTAACGGCTGGTGATCGGTTAATAGCTCAAAGGGTCTTCCATAAATATATGGCCTGTAATATTTAGTGGCCCAGACAATTGCCAGAAGTTCCTTTTCTACAGCTGCATATTTTTTTTCGTGATCGTTGAGTGTCCTACTGGCATAGCTGATGGGGTGTTCATCCTGCATAAATACTGCACCATTTGCGTAGTCACTGGCATCAGTTACCAATTTAAACTTTTTCGAGTAATCTGGATACTTAAGGATCGGTGGGTTGATTAATAGCCTTTTCAATTTTTCAAACGTGTCAATATATTGTGGGTCATTTTTATTAACCCTTGTATTTTTCTTCAGATATTTTGTCATTCCTTGTGCTATTTTGGCATAGTCTCGAATAAATTTTCTATAGCAACCGGTGGCTCCAAGAAAGGATTTGATTTGCTTTTGAGTTTCGGGGAGTTTTAACTTTTGTATACTTTCTACTTTGTCAGGATTTGGTTTTACACCTTCTGTGGTTAAAACGTGTCCTAAATATTCCGTCTCTTTTGCGAGGAACCTACACTTGTCTACCTGAATTTTGAGGTTGTGTTCCCTTAGTCTGTCGAAGACTTTTTGAATATTTATCTTATGTTCTTCTAGGCTTGTGCTAAAGATAAGAATATCATCTAGATATACAACACATATTTTGTTTATTAAATTTCTCAAAACTGAATTCATTAAGCGTTGGAAGGTTGAAGGCGCATTTTTCAGCCCAAAAGGCATACGAAAAAATTCGTAATGTCCTAATGGAGTTGAAAACGCTGTCTTCTTCCTGTCCTCCTTTTTTATTTTGATTTGATGGAAACCCTTGGCCAAATCAAGGGTAGTGAAATATTGTGACTTCCCAAGTTTGTCTAATATACTTTCGATATTAGGCATCGGGAATTTGTCGTCGAGAGTTATTTCATTTAGTTTGCGGTAGTCTATAACTATCCGCCACTTTTTCTTTCCAGAATAGTCCGTTTTTTTTGGAACTATCCAAATCGGTGAGTTATAAGGAGAGTTGCTTTCGGTAATAATATTTTGTTGAAGCATTTCCTTCATCTGACGATTTATTTCTTCCTCGTGAATTTGAGGGTATCTGTATATTTTCGAATATACAGGGTTAATTGTTTTTGTAACAATTTCATGTTGAATTTCGTGGGTATGACTTAATGTCATACCTTCTTGGAAAAATAAATCTTTGTTCACATTAAGTAGGTTATTTAATACCTTATTTTTTCCCTGTTCAAGTCGGTTCTTGAGAACTTATTGATTATTTCATCAACTTTTGAACTTTCTAGCGTTTGAATGCTTTTATATTCATATGGGCAAGCATTGCAAAATTTTATTTTATTATTGTTTACTTCGATGTATTCTTCGCCTATATTGATATTGGCCTTTAAGCTTTGCAGAATATTTTGTCCTAAAAGAGCATCGAATGGTTTGTTTTTGAAACTTGTCAATTTCCAACTCATAAGGTTGTCGTCCTTAAATTCCTGGGGGACTTCTGTAATAATCTCATAACTCACTTCCATCTGTCCGTTTAATGTTTTGAAAAGCAAGGGTCTGTCTAGTTTTATTCGTTTGTACTGAGGAAGCAATTTTTCGTTTAGTAATGTTGTTGAAGATCCAGTATCTATTAAACATTTTATTTTAACATTTCGAATGGTCAAATCTACTAACGGTAGATTTGCTTTTGGGCTGGTAACCGAAAATTTCCCTCATCAATATGGTCGACTTCCATTGGCTCTTCACGGCTATAGCAATTTTGTCTAAAAGGATTTCGTATTTGTCCTGATGTTTGTCCATTTTGTTCGTATCTGGGAAGTTTGAATTTCTATACAATCCTGTATTAATTGACCTGAATTATTTGTTTGTCTGAATTGACCTGAATTATTTGTCTGTCTAAATTGACCTGAATTATTTGTCTGTCCAAAATGATTTGGGTTATTATTATGTCTGAACTGACCAAAACTGTTTACCTGTCTATGTCCTATGTGATTAGATTCCCTGTGTTCTATGCGTTTAGTATTTGTATTTTGTCTTATTATACCTGTTTCCTCCAAAGTCTGAAATGCTGATCTAATGTTAGATATGTTTCTACTATATATAATGCTGGACATATGGGGTGGAATATTGTTTAGAAAACTTTTTAAGATCATAGCCTCATTTGTTTTTGGGTTAAATTCACTCGGCTTTTCCTTATCTTGTTCATATTTTTCATTAAGTTTATTTAAAATATTACTTAAATTAAAATAGTATTCACTTACATTATAATTTCTTATGGATAAAGCTTTATGGTACAATTGATGATATGTCTCCCTGACTCCGAAGTTTGCGATGAGCTCCTTCTTAATCTGCTCCCAACTTGGATCTGGCCCCAATGTTCGTATCACGTTCAGTGCTGCTCCCTGAATTTTATTTACTATGCACCTTTGAAAAACATATTCCTCTAGGCTGGTACCTTTAAAAATTGGGATGAAGAGTTCGGCTTCTCTTATAAATGATGATAAAGCGTAATCTTTGCTTCCTGTATATTCTCTGATTCTTGCTGCTTCTTTAAGTACTTCTGATATAGCTATTGGAGGTTCCCTGGTTGAGTTATCGGCTGAACACGGGTCTGCTGATTTGGTTGTTTCCATTTTGATTTTTTTTTTTTATTTTTTCGTTTGTCCTTGCACTTGTTAAATTTCTATTGTATTTGAAAAAATTTTGTTTTTATTTAACTGCTGTTATTCTTAGTCACTAGTTTTACTTTGTTGTGTTTTTTCAACTTTAGTTGTATTTTTCATCTTTAAAGAAGTATTTATATGATACAATCAAAATAATATAGTTCGAACAAACACACACAGTTTTTTATAATGTCTTTTGACTTTTTAACTCCTTAAGGAATTTTGGTTTCGTTATTTTAATCCTTCGGGATATAAAAAAATTTACGATTTGGTTTACGTATCTAATCCTTCGGGACTAGATCCTACCGCGACTGCGCCAGTTAAATTCTTTAGATGAATTTTTTAGAAAAAATAAATAAATCCAAAGCTTCTGCTTTGCGACCTTTTTGTACTTTATTTATTTATGTTTGAGTTTAGACTGTTGTTACAATTTTACTCTAGGTTTAAAATTAACTATTAAACTTGAAAGTGCTTATTCTACTGATTAATTTGTTTTTGTTTTATTTAATAAAAAATGCTTATTGCTAATTATTTGTATTTGCTTAAACTAAGGAAGTGTAATTAGGTTATTGACAGAAATTAAAAATGCTTATTGCTAATTATTTGTATTTTCTTAAACTAAGCAAGTGTAATTAGGTTATTGACAGAAATTCAGTTCTTTTACCGGAAGTGCTGAATTTGCAAAGAGCGTCAGTTGCACAACTTTGGTTTGGCAATTGACCTCTTTGCTACTTTTCCCAGTCTACGTTTATTTTATGTGGAGTCGGAGGTGTCTCTGACGTAACTCGTATACCCCGAAGGGACCTCACCAATAAATGGCTACAGAGATGGGCGGCTCTCTGTATGGGCACCGGTTCCCGTGGCACTATTATCAAGAGGAAACTGGTAGAAAACCCCGACAGTACCCAACTGTCTATCAGCTTCGGTGCCTGCAACACCGGGGGACTGGTTCCCCTTATACCCCCGGGGACCCTTGTCTGCGTCGTGGTTAGATCAGCATAGACTCTTGGTGGCCCCGGGGGGAAAGATAGGGACAGAGCGAAACTCGTTAATTGTTCTAATAACACTTTAATATTGATTAGAAAACTCTTGTTTATTTAAATAATGTATACGTTATTGCCGCCGTTTAAGTTTTAAGTTTTATAGAGCAAAGCAATATTTGATAAATATGAATTTCATTGTTTTGATGAATTTAATTGTTTTGATTTTGATGATATTGCCTTATAAAGTTAAAATATAAAATGAATTTCATTATTTTGATATTCTTCACCATTTTACAAGTCGAATATAAACAGTAATATTTGTGATTATATTCTTTCTATATTGATTAAAACTTTCTTCATTTTATATTTTAGAGCTTATATTATTTAGACAATTTATAAAACACAGATTTTGATGATATTCCCTTATAAATAAAATTGTACTTTTCGATAGATTAATGATAGGGACAGATGTGATCAAGATTACCACTGAGTGAAATACAAAGCGTCGACTAGCTCCCTCCACAGGACGTAGCCAACAGAGTTGCAACTTCAAGAATATGGCTTGCAGGTCCATGAACTTCCCCTTGCTTGAGGGTTGGAGACTATCCAAAGGGACCTCACCAATAACCGGCTACAGAGATGGGCGGCTCTCTGTATGGGCCACCGGTTTTTAAGTTATTAATTCAAATATAAATTATTATCAAGAGGAAACTGGTAGAAAACCCCGACAGTACCCAACTGTCTATCAGTTTCAGTTCCTGCAACACCGGGGGACTGGTTCCGCCTATACCACCAAAACCCTCGTCTGCGCCGTGGTTAGATCAGCACAGACTCTTGTTGCCCCCGGGTGGGGAAAGATAGGGACAGAGCGAAACTCGTTAATTGTTTTAAAAATACTTTAATATTGATTAGAAGACTCTTGTTTATTTAAATAATGTATACGTTATTGCCGCCGTTTAAGTTTTTAAGTTTTATAGAGCAAAGCAATATTTGATAAATATGAATTTCATTGTTTTGATGAATTTCATTGTTTTGATTTTGATGATATTGCCTTATAAAGTTAAAATATAAAATGAATTTCATTATTTTGATATTCTTCACCATTTTACAAGTCGAATATAAACAGTTATATTTATAATTATTTTCTTTCTATATTGATTAAAACTTTCTTCATTTTATATTTTAGAGCTTATATTATTTAGACAATTTATAAAACACAGATTTTGATGATATTCCCTTATAAATAAAATAAGACTTTTCGATAGATTAATGATAGGGACAGATGTGATCAAGATTAATGTCAGTACCGCCAAGATGGCATAATCTGACGGTGGTCTTACCACTGAGTGAAATACAAAGCGTCGACTAGCTCCCTCCACAGGACGTAGCCAACAGAGTTGCAACTTCAAGAACATGGCTTGCAGGTCCATGAACTTCCCTTTGCTTGAGGGTTGGAGACTATCCAAAGGGACCTCACCAATAACCGGCTACAGAGATGGGCGGCTCTCTGTATGGGCCACCGGTTTTTAAGTTAATAATTCAAATATAAATTATTATCAAGAGGAAACTGGTAGAAAACCTCGACAGTACCCAACTGTCTATCAGCTTCAGTTCCTGCAACACCGGGGGACTGGTTCCGCCTATACCACCAAAACCCTCGTCTGCGCCGTGGTTAGATCAGCACAGACTCTTGTTGCCCCCGGGGGGGAAAGATAGGGACAGAGCGAAACTCGTTAATTGTTTTAAAAATACTTTAATATTGATTAGAAGACTCTTGTTTATTTAAATAATGTATACGTTATTGCCGCCGTTTAAGTTTTTAAGTTTTATAGAGCAAAGCAATATTTGATAAATATGAATTTTTTTGTTTTGATGAATTTCATTGTATTGATTTTGATGATATTGCCTTATAAAGTTAAAATATAAAATGAATTTCATTATTTTGATATTATTCACCATTTTACAAGTCGAATATAAACAGTAATATTTATAATTATATTCTTTCTATATTGATTGAGACTATCTTCATTTTATATTTTAGAGCTTATATTATTAAGACAATTTAAAAAACAAAGATTTTAATGATATTGCCTTATAAATAAAATAAGACTTTTCGATAGATTAAATTACTTTTAAAATACTTTTATATTGATTAGAAGACTTTTTTATTTAAATAATGTATACATTATTGCCGCCGTTTACGTTTTTAAGTTTTATAAAGCAAAGCAATATTTGATACATATAAATTTTATTGTTTTGATGAATTTCATTGTTTTGATTTTGATGATATTGCCTTATAAAGTTAAAATATAAATTGAATTTCATTATTTTGATATTCTTCACCTTTTTACAAGTCGAATATAAACAGTAATATTTATAATTATATTCTTTCTCTATTGATTGAAAGTATCTTCATTTTATATTTTAGAGCTTATATTATTTAGACAATTTATAGAACAAAGATTTTGATGATATTGCCTTATAAATAAAATTACACTTTTCGATTGATTAAAAATAGGGACAGAGCGAAATTCGTTAATTGTTTTAAAAATACTTTTATATTGATTAGAAGACTCTTGTTTATTTAAATAATGTATACGTTATTGCCGCCGCTTAAGTTTTTAAGTTTTATAAAGCAAAGCAATATTTGATACATATGAATTTCGTTGTTTTGATGAATTTCATTGTTTTGATTTTGATGATATTGCCTTATAAAGTTAAAATATAAATTGAATTTCATTATTTTGATATTCTTCACCTTTTTACAAGTCGAATATAAACAGTAATAATTATAATTATATTCTTCCTCTATTGATTGAAAGTATCTTCATTTTATATTTTAGAGCTTATATTATTTAGACAATTTATAAAACAAAGATTTTGATGATATTGCCTTATAAATAAAATAAGTCTTTTCGATACATTAAAGATAGGGACAGATGTGATCAAGATTAACGTCAGTACCGCCAAGATGGCATAATCTGACGGTGGTCTTACCACTGAGTGAATACAAAGCGTCGACTAGCGCCCTCTTGAAATTCATCAAAACAATGAAATTCATATTTATCAAATATTGCTTTGCTCTATAAAACTTAAAAACTTAAACGGCGGCAATAACGTATACATTATTTAAATAAACAAGAGTCTTCTAATCAATATTAAAGTATTTTTAAAACAATTAACGAGTTTTGCTCTGTCCCTATCTTTCCCCCCCGGGGGCAACAAGAGTCTGTGCTGATCTAACCACGGCGCAGACGAGGGTTTTGGTGGTATAGGCGGAACCAGTCCCCCGGTTTTGCAGGAACTGAAGCTGATAGACAGTTGGGTACTGTCGGGGTTTTCTACCAGTTTCCTCTTGATAATAATTTATATTTGAATTAATAACTTAAAAACCGGTGGCCCATACAGAGAGCCGCCCATCTCTGTAGCCGGTTATTGGTGAGGTCCCTTTGGATAGTCTCCAACCCTCAAGCAAGGGAAAGTTCATGGACCTGCAAGCCATGTTCTTGAAGTTGCAACTCTGTTGGCTACGTCCTGTGGAGGGAGCTAGTCGACGCTTTGTATTTCACTCAGTGGTAAGACCACCGTCAGATTATGCCATCTTGGCGGTACTGACGTTAATCTTGATCACATCTGTCCCTATCATTAATCTATCGAAAAGTAATAATTATAATTATATTCTTCCTCTATTGATTGAAACTATCTTCATTTTATATTTTAGAGCTTATATTATTTAGATAATTTATAAAACACAGATTTTGATGATATTGCCTTATAAATAAAATAAGACTTTTCAATAGATTAAAGATAGGGACATAAGTGATCAAGATTAATGTCACTTCGTGCCCGTAATACAAATACAAAGCGTCGACTAGCGCCCTCCATAGAACGAAGCCAACAGAGTTGCAAGTTCAAGAACATGGCTTGAGGGTTGGAGACTATCCAACCCCGTCTGTTGAGAGTGCAACAGCACACTTGCCATCTATTCCGCGACAGACCCGCAGATATAGACTTTTCTAACCACAGCCACCACGTGTACCCCGAAGGGACCTCACCAATAAGCGGCTACAGAGATCAGCGGCTCTCTGTATGGGCCACCGGTTCCTGTGGCACCCGTTTTTTTAAGTTATTAATTAAAATAAAAATTTTTATCAAGAGGAAACTGGTAGAAACCCCCAACAGTACCCAACTGTCTATCAGCTTCGGTGCCTGCAACACCGGGGGACTGGTTCCCCCCATACCCCCGAGGACCCTCGTCTGCGCCGTGATTAGATAAGCACAGACTCTTGGTGGCACCGGGGGGAAAAGATAGGACAGAGCGAAACTCGTTAATTGTTTTAAAAATACTTTTATATTGATTAGAAGACTCTTGTTTATTTAAATAATGTATACGTTATTGCCGCCGTTTAAGTTTTTAAGTTTTATAAAGCAAAGCAATATTTGATACATATGAATTTCATTGTTTTGATGATGTGATGTTATTGCCTTGTAAAGTTAAAATATAAAATGAATTTCATTATTTTGATATTCTTCACCATTTTACAAGTCGAATATAAACAGTAATATTTATAATTATATTCTTTCTATATTGATTGAAAATATTTTTATTTTATTTTTTTTTTTTATATATATTTTAGAGCTTATTTTATTTAGACAATTTGTAAAACACAGATTCTGATGATATTGCCTTATAAATAAAATAAGACTGTTCGATAGATTAAAGATAGGGACAGGATAAGGGATTAGATTAACGTCTGTACCTGGCGCGGAGCGGTGGTCAAACCACTAATACTGTGCAATTTTAAGACCATGGCTTGCAGAACTATTAATCTACCCCTTGGTAGGGGTCGGAGCCTATCATAAAACTCCTCTGTTGAGAATGCAACAGCACACTTCAGTCTATTCCACTGAATAGGCACTTCGGTAAAATTTAAAATGACTGCGTATTACTATAGCTCCCAAAAGCAAAATAATTATACAAAAATAAATCTAAAAATAAAAGGCTGCCCCCACAATTGATGTAAATTTACTAATATGGGCCTATCTTTTGAACCGTTATAGACAAACGCTTGCAAATTGGACAGAATGTCGATTGCTATGGCCGTTATAGTAACAGGTGTTTATATTACAAATTATAAATTAACGGGAGCGCCAATAGTTCATTATATTTGATGTATATGGCCATACTTTTAAACAGTTGTAGACAGAGGATTGAAATTTAACACGAACCTGTATTGCCCACAAGTATAAAATTTGTATTTGGAAGGGTGTTCCAAAAGTTTATGTAATTTTGTGTATGTGACCAAACTTTTGAACCGTTGTAGACAGAACGCTGAAACTTAAAAGGGTTGTATTGCTAAATCCGCTATATCAACGAGTTTATAATTTGAATTTAGAAATTAAAGAGTGTCCCATAAGTGATGAAGATTTACTTATATGAGCCTATCTTTTGAACCGTTATAGACAAACGCTTGCAACTTGGACAGAATGTCGATTGCTATGGCCGTCATAGTAACAAGTATTAATATTAAAAATTATAAATTAAAGGGTGCGGCAATAGTTCATTTAATATGATGTATATTGCCATAATATTTAACAGTTATAGACAGACATTTGTAATTTAAAACGAACCTGCGGGGGTAAGTCCGCTATAACAACAAGTATAAGATATGGATTAAGAAGTGAAAGGGTGTTCCAATAGTTTATGTAATTTTGTGTATGTGACCAAACTTTTAAATCGTTATAGACAGAACGCTGAAACTTAAAACGGACATGTATTGCTAAATCCGCTATATCAACGAGTTTATAATTTGAATTTAGAAATTATAGGGTGTCCCATAATTGATGAAGATTTACTTATATGAGCCTATCTTTTGCACCGTTATAGACAAACGCTTGCAACTTGGACAGAATGTCGGCAAACTATTGAACCGTTGTAGACAGACGGTTTGAATTTACACAGAATCTGATTGCTAAATCTACCACAACAGCAAGTATATAATTTGAATTTTTAAATTAAAGGGTTGAACTAGTATAAAATTTGAAGATATAAGGGTGTCCCAATAGTTAATGTACTCTAATTTATGTGGCCATACAGTTGAACTGTTATAGGCAGACAGATAAAATCTGTTTTGAAGTCGGCTTTTTTTTTCGCAAGAATTATATATTTTAGAGCTTGTATTTTTTAGACAATTTATAAAACACAGATTTTGATGATATTGCCTAATAAATAAAATAAGACTTTTCGATAGATAAAAGATAGGGACATACGTGATACAGATTAACGTCCGTTCCAAGCCGTGTAGGCCCTGACCTGATGGTGGTTTTACCACTGTGTGAATACCATGCGTCCACCAGCGCCCCCATGCATTATGGGTACTAATTCGATCCGATGATTTTGGTCATGGGATCCCCCTTGGTTTAGAGCGGAGCCTATCTAAAACTCCTGTGGATCTATGGGTCTCGACACCCGGTTGCAATGCAACTCCACACCGAGCTTTCGCTCTCCCCGCGATTTGGGTACAAACCACAGCCACCACGTTACTCCCCGCAGGGCCGCACCATTGCCAGGCTGGAACCGAGATTCCAGGGGCACCTGACACCCGTGGTACCAGATTAAAGACTCTGGTCAGACTTCGTAACCGAGGTTACTACCAGTTGGGCCACAAAAAGCCCGGGACTGGTGGCCCACACACCCTCATTCACACTTCAATAACACACTAAATCAAACACACCGAAAGGGGGCGGGGGTTAAGGGGTAAGAGGCACCCAGGGGCCGGCCCACCCACGCGACTACTCGACCAAAGTCAAGCAATCGAGTAGATGGACCAGCCCCAGAAGCCCCAAGCCCCCGGTCCGCCCACTGACCTAACCTCTACCTCTTCCTCTTCTAAAAACTTCAGTCGCAAGAGCATTCAATCCACTCACAAAAAGCACACTATTCATACCATAATATCCAACCGTATACACAACACCTATTCCATCCGAATCCTAATGTCAGAATAATACAAACACTCAAAAAGGGGGCGGGGTCAATGGGTAGGAGGCAACCCCAGTCCGCCCACTAACCTAACTTCTACCTCTTCTTCTTCTAAAAACTTCAGACGCAAAAGCATTCAATCTATTCAAGTTTTCGGCCACAGAAAGCACACCACTTACATCAAAATCACCATTCACACACAAAATACCTATTCCTTCCAAATCCGTAATATCAGAATAATACGGGCATTCACACAACACATGCATCGAATTCTCAGAATTCGCACCACAATCACAGCCAGGTCTTTCACTCAAATTTCTAGCAAACAGAAAATCATTCAACGAACCATGACCTGTGAGAATAAAACCCAGACATAGACCGAAGCTAAACTTATCATTACCAACCACACTCCGCACATCCCTTATGAATCTATAGGTCACCCTACCTTTCACACTGCTGTCCCACCTTGACTGCCATTTATCCATCATACAATCATACAAGTGAGCCTTCAACTCACCAGCATTCATACCCTCAAAATCACGATCACTTTTCCAATCACCTGGCGACAGAGGAAGGCCCCTCTTCACCTTATACCACATACCACGCCGAACCACTTCCAGATCAAGTGGTGGAGCACCAGCCAACACTTGCAAAGCTTCCGTAGAAACCGCGCGACACACAGGAATACAACCTAGCAATATCACTCTTTGACACATTAGCATCTTACCGCTGCCCTTCGCAAACCTGACCACCTCGTACCATACAGGCGCACAATATGCCGCGCAAGCGACAAAAAGTCTACCATATATGATACGCACGGCCAACCTACCAAGATCCCAATCACTCCTCAACACACTACGCAAACAACCTACAACACGAATCAGCTTCTCACGAACCCTATCCAACTGGGGAAAAAATCCCATCTTCTCCCTCATAGTAACCCCCAATTATTTGACCTCTGTAACGTACCGAAGAGGCTCACCATTCAACCTAATCCAAGGAGGACGAGTACGCGACAAACTACCCTTGAAAAGCATAGCAACCGACTTTTCCATCGAAACAGCCACTCCCACACGTTCACTCCATTCACCTATAACACTCATCACCCTCTCACCCAGACTCTCAGGAGCATTCCTCGAATCAGCCTCAACCAAAACCAACAAATCATCCGCATACGCACAAACCTTACACAACTGCCCAAGCTGACGAAGCAGTGGATCCATCAGCAGACACCATATAAACGGCCCACAAATAGAACCCTGTGGACAACCACGAACAACATCAACACTAACAGTCTCATTCACACCAACAACGCATGCACGCCTCTCAGAAAAATAACTCTCCCAAAGTCTATACTCTATACATCCAACCTCACGCAACCTAGTCAATACACTCGACCAACATACATAATCGAAAGCACCCTTGAAATCAATAAACAGTCGTAAAACCAGCACTTTACCAAGCACTGGTAAAAGACTGATACCCCTATATGACCTACGATTACTCCTAACCTTCTCCAGCGACTTCAAAAGCACAATCACTCTAGCAACCTTCCACGCACGAGGAAAATAACCCTGACTAATGCACTTAGAAAAGAGAGCCATCAAGTACTCAGGAATCACTTTAAAGATGCATTTGCACATGTCTCCAGTCAACCCATCCATACATGGTGACTTTCTACTCTTAAGACGTCCACACACTCCCTCCATTCAGTCAAAACATCAGGACCAACCTAAAGTCCACACACATCCACACTCCTTCCTCTCCCCCTAACCATCCAGTAAACACCACCCCAGGGGTCGTCCCCGTGCCTCGCCACAAAATCTCTCCATTCTGCCTCTTTAACTCGCACAATCATTCTCTTGTATTCTCTTAGCTCTCGTCTGTACGCAATATTGTACCGATCCACACCGTCCAAGGCACTTGCCCTAGCACATTGAAACCGCCTCCGCGCCCGTCTTGTCAATCTCTTCTTCTCTGTCAACTCCTGTGTCCACCACTTTACCCTACCTACATTCGACCTACGCGACCTACCAAGAAAAATATCATTCACACCTGCTACCCATTCATTCATTAATTCAACTTGCTCATCGACCTCCATACCGTTAAACTCCTCAAACGATGTAAACATACTCTGTCTCAAACATGCCGCATATGCACTCCAGTCCACATTACATATTCTCCATCGCCTAACATTCTCAACACGCCTGACCACACTCCCACAAGTAAAGTCCACCCTCAACATATTGTGATCACTTATGCCGGCATCACACACACTCCAGCTAAATTCAAACGCACTTATCGCCACCCTATTCGTAATTGTCACATCAATATCGCTCTTCTCTGTAGCACTATCAAACGTATAAAGATCACTGGGCACATTCAATACACTAAGCAGCAGACCCCTACTGTAGTTCATCTGTCCAGACGGACGTCTGCACAATTTGCTGAACCACAAAGGGGATACTGCATTCGCATCCATCCCCAGGATAAGCGGAGTTCTACTCGCAAGTAGTAGCAGGCTATCCATATACGCCAGATAGGGTACCAAGGACTCACTAAACTTACAATTAATACTAGCCAAAAATACTCTACCAAACACACTCTCAACAGACACACATATACCCCACTGAGTCGCACTCACAACCATACAGTCGACATTCGCATCATTCACCACCACAGCAGCATTTGCCCTTAGGTCAGGAAATACCCGCATAAAACCAGAAAGTCCTCTAACACAACCAGAAGTTGCATAGGTTTCCTGAAGTAATGCAAAGCTACTGCCAGACTCCCACAAAAATTCACCCAAATCACACATAACAGCATAAGACCCTCTACAATTAAGTTGAACTATCCTACCAGCCATATTAATGTCTTGCGTTCGTCCGAGCAACTATTGCACTATACACCGGACAAACAGCCGACATCATAAGATGTCCAACTGGCTTACCCTTGAATGCACAATTTCTGCAAGACAGTGCATTAACATACTGACTTGCCCAGTGCCCTACTTCCCCGCAGCGACGGCATTCATCCTCTTTCAGACGACACTCTCTCCTCCTGTGATCAAAACTAAGACATCTAAAACACGCAGCGGTTCGTACGCACGCACATGGAAAGAGAACCAGTTAATGTAGCAGCGCTCGTTATTCAGCAAGGCCTTCATGGCAATGCCACTACCCTCCAAAATAACTTTCACGATACGCACACTTTTCCTGAAGGCCTCCAGGGTCATAACGCCGCTGAGAGAGTACGGATAACCGCACCCCCCGCACCAACCCTGATGGGTTTCACCTCATGCACCCTCACACCAAGTGCAGGTGCAACCTCCTGAACCACCTTAGTCACCACATCGTCGGGTTTTGCCACAGCACCTTTGTTGCGTATAACCACCGACCATGTTTCTACAGGCTTAGGAGCTGGCTTCGTTGAAGCCCGCGCCAAGTCTGCCGAGGAGGCACACCAGCCACAGCAGTCACACCAGGCACACCCCCTACGCTAGTACCCCTTTCATGCCCTTTTAATGTACCCCTAAGCCCCTCAACTTCCATCAGCAACCCCATTATAATCGCCTCATACCCTGTTACTTTAGCCATCACTCCCTTCACAAGGTCACCAGCAACTTCCGCATCTAAAATCATGTCCAGAAACTCAGCCGAGAGTTCCTTCAGCTCAGCAAGACCCTCAGCGCACGCCCATATGAGAGCCCAACGGTGCTCTGCCAGTCCGAGAACGTCCGGTTCTGCCAGCCTTAGATCCCACGGCTGCACCACCTTCCAATTTATCAGATGCCTGCCCCTCTACCGTAACACTATCAATCGTTGTCGTACTACGCCTCCTGTCACTGCCAGCCTTACCCCTAACATCCACCTCCGAAACAGACTTCATCACCAATTTTCCCACACCGTCCAACCTACGCATCTTGGCCGATCCAACATCCGACATCTCCATCCCTGGATCCGCCCGATCCCCAGAGCCCACTTCACGTCTCCTAGAGCTCATGCCCTACAGCCACGCAAAATTAAAGCCCACCAATATATAATAAATCCCACGCCAAAACAGTCACACCAATAATACACAACAACGACAATGTTAATAATAATAATATCAATGATAACAATATCAAAAATAATAACATTAATAATAATAATATCAACAATAATAATAATATCAGTAATAATATTATCAACAATAACAATAGTACTAACAATATTAATATTAATAATAATAATCCCAGCAATACTAACAATAATGTTAATAATAATATAGCAAACCCAAACAATCCAAAGTAAAATAAATCAAGTCACACACCAACTCTCCATTAAGTCCCAAAAAAGCCGCCGAAAGTCCCAGGTACACCGAAAATCGAAGTCACCAACCGACTCACCAATCCGGAAATACCCAAAAATCCCAGCAAAGCCGCACAAAACTCTACAACGCAGGATGCCACCTAGCGGCCCCACGGAGAAGCACAATAAAAGCCCGAGTCACCAACCAATCCACCAAACCGAAAAGCACCCAAAAGTCTCAGCAAAGCTCCACAAAAGTTTCCAATGCAAGACGCCACCTAACGGTCCCACGCCGAAATACAGCAAAATCCGATTCACAAACCGAATTCACCAATCCGATAAGACCCAAAAGTTTCAGCACAGCTCCACAAAAGTCCACCGCGCAAGACGCCACCTAATGGTCCCACGCAAAAGTACAGCAAAAATCCAGGTCACAAACCTTTTCCGCAATCCAGCTGTATTCAGCAGTGTCAGCAAAGCCCCAAAAAGTCCCCGTAGCAAGTTCAGCACAGCTTTAGTAAAGTTCTGGAAATTTCCACAGCCGTTAAATCAAATAATCGCCGCAACAAACGAACTTCGGCGAAAATATACAAAACTCTTTTATACAAAAAGCAAACAAATGTTCACGCACATACAATCAAACGTCTATTAATGAAATATTAAAAATTTAATATTTCAATAACGTGTCCACGGATTTTCTCAATTCAAAAAGCATAATTTAACGCGAAAAATACGCTTTCGCCCGGTATAATTTTTACAATTTTCCGTCATCTTTTTCCGCCGAAAAAATCACTTTTATTAACACGTATTAAGCGCAACTGAAAAACACGTCCGCACAGTTCAAGCACACAATACAGAATGAAAGATAGGGATAGAGCGAAACTCGTTAATTCTTTTAAAATTACTTTTATATTGATTAGAAGGCTCTTGTTTATTTAAATAATGTATACGTTATTGCCGCCGTTTAAGTTTTTTAAGTTTTATAAAGCAAAGCAATATTTGATACATATGAATTTCATTGTTTTGATGAATTTCATTGTTTTGATTTTGATGTTATTGCCTTATTAAGTTAAAATATAAAATGAATTTCATTATTTTAATATTCTTCACCATTTTACAAGTCGAATATAACCAGTAATATTTATATTTACATTCTTTCTATATTGATTGAAACTATCTTCATTTTATATCTTAGAGCTTATATTATTTAGACAATTTATAAAACACAGATTTTGATGATATTGCCTTATAAATAAAATAAGACTGTTCGATAGATTAAAGATAGGGACAGGATAAGTCATTAGATTAACGTCTGTACCTGGCGCGGAGCCTTTATCAGACGGTGGTCAAACCACTAATACTGTGCAATTTTAAGACAATGGCTTGCAGAACCATTAATCTACCCCTTGCTATAGGGTCGTAGCCTATCATAAAACTCCTCTGTTGAGAATGCAACAGCACACTTCAGTCTATTCCTCGCCAGACCCGCAGATATAGACAATTTAACCACAACCACCACGTGTACCCCGAAGGGACCTCACCAATAACCGGCTACAGAAATGGGCGGCTCTCTGTATGGGCTACCGGCTCCCGTGGTGCCAGTCTTTTTAATTTTATTATTACAAATATGTTTTATTATCAAAATGGAGACTGGTAAGAACCTCCGATAGCACCCAACCGTCTATCCAGCTTTAGTGCCTGCAATCACTGGGGGACTGGTTCCCCCTATACCCCCGAGGACCCTCGTCTGTACCGTGGTTAGATCAGCACAGACTCTTGGTGCCTCCGGGTGGAAAAAGATAGGGACAGAGCGAAACTCGATAATTGTTTTAAAAATACTTTTATATTGATTAGAAGACTCTTGTTTATTTAGATAATGTATACGTTATTGCCGCCGTTTAAGTTTTTAAAATTTATAAGCAGAGCAATATTTGATACATATGAATTTCATGGTTTTGATTATATTGCCTTATAAAGTTAAAATATAAAATGAATTTCATTATTTTGATATTCCTCACCATTTTACAAGTCGAATATAAACAGTAATGTTGTATTTTCGAAGTGGTCGAAATAAATATTAGAACTAAATCTTATTCCCCAAGTTAATCTTTATTAAAATACAAATAATTAATACAATTAATACATACAATAGAATATACAAAAAAGATAATAATTACCGCGTATATACCATGCGTGTAGCTTATTAGACGTCTCGATCAAGTATACATATAATTTTAAAAATGGCACAATTTATACATTACATAGTTACACATTTAAGTACAATAAAACATAGTTGCTTATTTGGGGATCCCAACATCTCTCTTTCTTTTAAAAAGATGATAATCTGGAGTCCAAACAGGGGACGCTGCCTTCTTGTGGACTTCCTAATACCCTCTGAAACTTCTGCTGTCTGCTCTACGGGCGTTGTTGGAACTGTAGACGACGTACCCTCGTTAGCCTTACGAGTTACACTTTCTGTGGTTATAGATGGTTCATTTACGTTTGAAGTCTCAGCCTGTTGTAAAAATTCAGATGGAGTACTAACTGGTACGGTATGTGTAGATCCACTTTCAGAATCGTCGCGTGTTTCATTTGAAGAGAGTAATCGTTGCGGTGTTAAATGAAAACAATCAAACAAAATTTTGCGTCCCAGTGAATTATTAAAATCAGCATAACGTGGTCTCAGTTGGCTTGCGTGAGATCTAACAGCTCGGAACTCAGGCCTGTTTATAATCTCTACTTCATACATAACATTCCCAAGTCTTTTTTTTACAGTACCTGGCAACCACTCAAATTTGTGTTTATATACCTTTGCGAATACACTTTGACCACTGCAGTATTTAAGTTCTAAAGTACCATAACGTTTATTAAATTGCTTTTCCATTTCCTTGTTTCGCTGCAATAACCGGTCTTCTGGCTTTTTTAGAAGGTCAAGATTTATTCTTAACTTCCTCCCCACAAAAAGTTCTGCAGGCGTTTTGTTGCCCAAACTACGATTGGGTGTTGTGCGATAATGTTTCAGAAAAAGTTGCAAATTTTCACTTGATGTACCTGATCCTTCAAGTTTTTTCAAAGCACGTTTTAAGGTATCCACGAACCTTTCAGCCTGACCATTCGACTGAGGATGGTAAGGTGGTGTAAATTTGTGTAAAATACCATTTTCTTGACAAAATTTAGAAAATTGCTGACTGGAAAACTGAGTTCCATTATCACTCACTATCAATTCAGGGTTTCCAAATAAAGATGTGAACTCTAACAAACAGTTTATAATAATTTTGGAAGTAATCGATTTTATTTGGCAAATTTGAGGCCATTTAGAAAAAGAGTCTACTATGACTAAGTAATACACATTATCGATCTGACCAGCGATGTCTATATGTATTCTTTCCATTGGACGGTTTGCTAATGGCCATGAAGCAAGTGTTGTTTTTGGTAATGTTTTTGCCACCGAAGCACAGTTAGAACATTTTTGTACATATTTCTTGATATCTTCATCTATAAAAGGCCAATAAACATAACTACGAGCTAATGCTTTTGTTTTCTCAATACCATGATGTCCTTTGTGTAGTTCTGTTAGAATACGTTTTCTAAAACAACTGGGTATAGTGATACGATCACCATACATAACACAACCATCCACAATACATAAACTATCTTTTCTTGCAAAATAACAATTTATCTCTGGCGATCTATTAATGGGCCACTTACCAGATTTTAGATATTTTATGATGTTTTGAAGAGTCGCATCTCTCTTTGTTGAGGCACAGATCATTTTAAATGTTACTGGCAAAACATCTGTGATGTCACTAATTACAATTTTAACATCATTTTCCATTTGGACACAAGCAATTACAGTATCTTCATTCGGTTTTGGAACGTTGCAAATTAAACGTGATAAAATATCTGCTGCTCCAAATTCACGTGTTGAAACATACTGTAGATTAAAATCGTATGCCATGAGATGTAAAGCCCAGCGTTGTAAACAGTTCGCAGAATGTGGTGGAATTCCTTTTTTATTTCCGAAAATTGCAAGCAATGGCTTGTGGTCAGTTTGTAGCGTAAACTTTCTACCAAATATATATTTGTGAAATTTTAATACCGCAAAAACTAATGCTAAGCCGTCTTTTCAATTTGAGAATAATTTTTTTCAGCCGGCGTGAGAGATCGTGATGCTTGATAAATGGCTTTTTCACTTCCGTCCGGAAAAACGTGACATATGTATGCGCCTAGTCCAACATTGGAGGCATCAGCTGCTACTTTTATCGGAAGCTTTGGGTTGAAATGCGTAAGCAACAAATCAGATGACAACAGTTTTTTAAAACGTTCAAAATTACATTGACATAGCTTAGGCCATTTCCATGTTACATTTTTCTTAAGCAAATTGTCTAAAGGATCTCTAAGTTTCCTCATTTCCGGAATAAATTTCCCATAATAATTAATAGCTCCTAAAAACGACCTTAATTCCGTAATATTTTTAGGAGGTGGAAATTCCAAGATTTTTTTTTATTTTGTTTTTATCTGGATGAATACCTTTACTGTCAAAGTAATAACCGAGATATATGCAGGAATTTTTAAAAAATTTGCATTTTTCAAAATTAACAGTAATGTTATATTTTTTTAAACGATTAAATACTTCGATAACTGCTTTTATATTTTCCTCACGAGTTGGAGTGGCTACAATTAGATCGTCCAGATATGGAAAAACTCCTGCTATACCAGCAATCATAGTTTCCATACACTGTTGAAACGCTCCTGGAGCTGACCTTACACCAGGGGCAAGTCGATTAAAAGTATATAGCCCACGATGAGTGTTTATGACGAGTAACTTTTTCGTTTGGTCATCGACCTCAATTTGCATGTAGGCGCTATTTAAATCAATGATCGAAAAAAACAAACAATTATTAAAATTGATAAAAATTTCATCTGGGAGCGGCAATGGAAACGTGTGCGGTTCCAGCTGGTCGTTAAGACCAGTGGAGTAATCACCACAGATGCGTAGATCACCGGAAGCCTTTTTTACCACTACTATGGGTGCCGCCCATTCAGAAAAATTGGTTGGTGTGATGATACCTTCATTTTCTAGCCTATTTAATTCTCTGTCAAGGTGCTCCTTTACGGCATAGGCAACTTGCCTTTTTGGACGAAAAACGGGTACAGCATGTGGTTTTAGTTGTAACTGAACTTTAAATTGGTTACAGTTACCAATTCCATCTTTAAAAACCTCTGGATATAAAGAACGCAAATCAGATTCTGTGATTATTTTTTTAACCTGAATTTGTTTACTAGACGTGTAAGAATCTATGGGTTTGTTCCACAATTTAAATTGCTCCATCAAATCAGAGCCGAAAAGATTTAAATTTGGATGTGACGAAACTAAAATGTTGCACTTACACGCTTGCTTGTTAATTACCACTGTAGATTTAAATTGCCCAAGTATATCAATTTCGTTTGTAGAGGCATCTCTTGGTTTATACAGAGATGTTTTTAGAGTTGGTCTACCAAGTTTAACCCAATTTTTTCTAGAGATAATGGTGACATCTGAACCTGTGTCATGTTGAAGGGAGACCTTTACGTTATTTATTAACAGAGAAATAAATCGTCTATTTTTGAACACTGCATTTGTTGTATATACGCTTTTAACGGTTCTACGCGTTTTTTTGAAATTAATTCTTTTCTTTTGGTACCGCTGATTAGTCTTGAACGAGCTTGGTTTAGAATTCTCAAAACATGAACAAAATCCTTCTTTATGGCCGACCTTACCACATTGGGCACATCTGTGTTCGGTATAATCACAATCCCGTACAAAATGCATCCTCCCACATTGCCAGCAAGGACGCCTTGGTTTCTGGCTACGGCTAGAGTTTTGTGTTACTTTCGATTGCTTGGAATTATTAATAGTGTTAACATTTGGATTCTTATTTTCGCTTATTGAAATATCATTCTTCAGGCTATTAATGCGATCTATTTCAGCAATTAAATTATTTAGACTCAACGGTTTTTGTTCTGTTTCCGAATCAAGTAATGTTAAAAGTCTGGCTTTAATCTCTTGATCTTTCAAATTGGTAAGACCATTAACAAAAATAAGGCATTTAAAATTATCAATTGAACATTTGTTAAGTAAAAAATTTTCGCAATGGCGGTTTACTATTGCCGCGTAAGTGACTACATCTTCTTCTTCTTTTTTTTTATTCGTTAAACATTTGACTCGAACACTGAATTGGCTTTCTTTTCTTCCAAAAAGATTCTTTAAATTTACCAGTGTTTGTAAGAATGTAAAATAACGTGGTTGTATTGGAAGTATATAGTCTTTGTACTTACAAAATACTTCATTGCTAACTTTTCTAAGCAATAACCTCACTTTTGCTGCATCATCTAGTTGATCCGCATCTAGTTGAAACACGTCTTCATACCTTTCACACCATGTTACAAAAATCTGATTCTCTTCGGGCTCATACACGAACTCCCGTATGTTTTTATTAAAATACAAATAATTAATACAATTAATACATACAATAGAATATACAAAAAAGATAATAATTACCGCGTATATACCATGCGTGTAGCTTATTAGACGTCTCGATCAAGTATACATATAATTTTAAAAATGGTCCAATTTATACATTACATAGTTACACATTTAAGTACAATAAAACATAGTTGCTTATTTGGGGATCCCAACAAGTAATATTTATAATTATATTCTATTTATACTGATTGAAACTATCTTCATTTTATATTTTAGAGCTTATATTATTTAGACAATTTATAATACACAGATTTTGATTATATTGCCTCACAAATAAAATAAGACTGTTCGATAGATTAAAGGTAGGGACATAGCGAAACTCGTTAATTGTTTTAAAAATACTTTTATATTGATTAGAAGACTCTTGTTTATTTAAATAATGTATACGTTACTGCCGCCGTTTAAGTTTTAAGTTTTATAAAGCAAAGCAATATTTGATACATATGAATTTTATTGTTTTGATCAATTTCATTGTTTTGATTTTGATGTTATTGCCTTATAAAATTAAAATATAAAATGAATTTCATTATTTTGATATTCTTCACCATTCTACAAGTCGAATTTAACAGTAATATTTAAAATTATATTCTTTCTATATTGATTGAAACTATCTTCATTTTATATTTTAGAGCTTATATTATTTAGACAATTTATAATACACAGATTTTGATGATATTGCCTTATAAATAAAATAAGACTGTTCGATAGATTAAAGATAGGGACAGAGCGAAACTCGTTAATTGTTAATTGTTTTAAAAATACTTTTATATTGATTAAAAGACTCTTGTTTATTTAAATAATGTACAGGTTATTGCCGCCGTTTAAGTTTTTAAGTTTTATAAAACAAAGCAATATTTGATACATATGAATTTCATTGTTTTGATGAATTTCATTGTTTTGATTTTGATGTTATTGCCTTATAAAGTTAAAATATAAAATGAATTTCATTATTTTGATATTCATCACCATTTTACGAGTCGAATATAAACAGTAATATTTATAATTACATTCTTTCTATATTGATTGAAACTATCTGCATTTTTTATTTTAGAGCTTAAATTATTTAGACAATTTATAATACACAGATTTTGATGATATTTTCTTATAAATAAAATAAGACTGTTCGATAGATTAAAGATAGGGAGAGGATAAGTCATTAGATTAACGTCTGTACCTGGCGCGGAGCCTTTATCAGACGGTGGTCAAACTACTAATACTGTGCAATTTTAAGACCATGGCTTGCAGAACCATTAATCTACCCCTTGCTATAGGGTCGGAGCCTATCATAAAACTCCTCTGTTGAGAATGCAACAGCACACTTCAGTATATTCCTCGCCAGACCCGCAGATATAGACAATTTAACCACAACCACCACGTGTACCCCGATGGGACCTCACCATTAACCGGCTACAGAGATGAGCGGCTCTCTGTATGGGCTACCGGCTCCCGTGGTGCCAGTCTTTTTATTTTATTATTACAAATATGTTTTATTATCAAAATGGAGACTGGTAAGAACCTCCGACAGTACCCAACCGTCTATCCAGCTTTAGTGCCTGCAATCACTGGGGGACTGGTTCCCCCTATACCCCCGAGGACCCTCGTCAGCACCGTGGTTAGATCAGCACAGACGCTTGGTGCCCCCGGGTGGAAAAAGATAGGGACAGAGCGAAACTCGATAATTGTTTTAAAAATACTTTTATATTGATTAGAAGACTCTTGTTTATTTAAATAATGTATTCGTTATTGCCGCCGTTTAAGTTTTTAAGTTTTATAAAGCAGAGCAATATTTGATACATATGAATTTCATTGTTTTGATTTTGATTATATTGCCTTATAAAGTTAAAATATAAAATGAATTTTATTATTTTGATATTCCTCACCATTTTACAAGTCGAATATAAACAGTAATATTTATAATTATATTCTTTTTATCTTGATTAAAACTATCTTCATTTTATATTATTGTTGTTATTTTTGGCCACCAAATTTCTATTTATGTATAATCTTATATTTTAAGCTAATCAGGCCTGAATTAATCCATGTAAATAAAAAACAATTTTTATTACATTTTTCCCCAACGTTTCGTGAATTTTTTGTTCACTTTCTCAAGGGGTCGTCTATTTAATTAAAAAGAAAAAAATTTAACACAGTTACAATTAAAAACAATTACCGCGAAAATGTACAAAATATGTTTACTTACACTATGACAGTAGAGTTTACATTAATAAATTAAGGAATTTTGATAAAATTAACAATAAAAAACAATATTAAACATGAATTAACAAACACAAAATTTAATTTAAACTGTTCCTTAAACTAATGCGAGTTTATAACTGGCGCTTAAATTGTCTGTGTCCTCTTTAATGTTCATTGTTTTGTTTATTTTTTGTTGTATTCTTAAGCTTTCTATGGTGTATCTCTTTTTCTCGTTGTTTACTTTGTCTAGTATTTTTATATTGTCAAAATCAGGCTTATGTTTTGTTTGTGTTATATGCTGAGACAGTGCTGTGTTTTCTCTGTTTTTGTTGACATCAGCTTTGTGCTCATTTACTCTTGTCTCTAAACTTCTCTTAGTTGTTCCAATGTAAATAAGATTGCAGTTATTATTTTCATCCCCTTTATATTGAATTTCGTAAACTACATTGTTTTGCTGTAGTTGGTGTTTTTGTTTTTGTGAAAATTGCATTTAATGTTTTGTTTGGCTTGTATGCAAAGCTTATGTCAATTTTATTTTTATTTATTGTTGTTTTTATACTGTTGTTGTCGGTTATGCCAGGTATGTATTTTACACTGTAAAATTGTTTTTCTATGTTGGTGTTACCATTGTTGCTGTTTTGTATTGGTTAATAAAGACTTTATTAATTTTATGGGGAAGCTGTTATTGATCAATATATCGGTAATTTTTTGAATATTTTGTGGATGGCATATATTGTCGCTGATGTCCAGTACTCGTTGTATAAGGTTTTTGGCCGTGTTTATTATTTGGGATTTTGGTTGCGTTGCATTAAAATTGATTATCCTGCCTGATGAAATTTCTTTTTGATACCAGTCAAATCTTATTTTGTTTTTATTTTTAATCAGCATCATATCAAGGTATGTTATCCTATTGTCCGTCTCTACTTCCATAGTAAACTGAATTTTGGGGTGGTATTTATTTAATGTGTCAAGTATTTCTTCTTTGTCGTCAATGTCGATTATAGCTAAAATATCATCTACGTATTTTGCTACGTACTTTATTTGAATATTTTTGCTCTTCAATTCGGCTAACGCTACGTCCAGTAAATTGTCTAATACGATGTCGGCAACTGTAGGTGAGAGCGGGTTTCCCACTGGCATACCAAATATTTGATTATATACTTTGTTGTCGTATACAAAATAATTGTTGTCATACAGGCAAAACTTTAAAACTTCTAAAAATTTTGAACGTGGTATTTTTGTTTTTGTTTTTATTAAGTTCCACTTATCCATTATATTGTTGATAGCAGTGTTAATTGATATATTCGTGAAGAGTGAAATAACATCAAAAGAAACTATAGTGTCATTGGCGTCCAGTTTTATATTTTTCAGTTGTTGTTTTACTTTTAAAGAATTTTTAACGTTATATTTATCAGAAATTATGTTTTTGAGTATTGATCTTACGTATTTGCTGAGCTTATAACAAGGTACTTGAACTGATGACACTATGGGTCTGAGAGGCATATTGGTTTTATGTATTTTCGGTAGTCCATAAATTCTCGGAGCTGTTGCGGCGGAACAAGTAAGCATGTGTTTTTTCCAGTTGTCTATATATTCTTTTTTATGTAATTCATTTATTATCTGGTTATTTGTTTTTATTAATTTTGAAGTAGGGTCTATTCTTATAATTCGATATGTGTTCTTGTCCTCTAGTAATTTTTCCATTTTTTTATCATAATCTTGTTTATATATTGCCACCGTTTTGTTACCTTTGTCTGCTTGTGTTAGAATTATGTCTTTATGTTTGCGTAAAAATTTTTTTGTTTTTTCAAAAACAGCTAAAATAAACTTTTCTTTTTGATTGTAGTTTATATTTCTTTTAAATTGTGTGACCCTGTTTGCTAATTTTGTTCTTGTTAGTTCTTTTTCCCCAACTCTGCTATCTTTAATTTGTTGGATGCACTGCTCAATATCTGCTATCACATGTAGTGGTGAAAAACTTTGTTTATTTACGGGTATAGCAAATTTTTTCCCAAGAGACAATAGCCACTTGCATTCCCACGGTATTTCTATTTTAGTTCTATTTTCAAACCAATGTTCAACATAAAAATACTAGACAAAGTAAACAACGACAAAAAGAGATACACCATAGAAAGCTTAAGAATACAACAAAAAATAAACAAAACAATGAACATTAAAGAGGACACAGACAATTTAAGCGCCAGTTATAAACTCGCATTAGTTTAAGGAACAGTTTAAATTAAATTTTGTGTTTGTTAATTCATGTTTAATATTGTTTTTTATTGTTAATTTTATCAAAATTCCTTAATTTATTAATGTAAACTCTACTGTCATAGTGTAAGTAAACATATTTTGTACATTTTCGCGGTAATTGTTTTTAATTGTAACTGTGTTAAATTTTCTTCTTTTTAATTAAATAGACGACCCCTTGAGAAAGTGAACAAAAAATTCACGAAACGTTGGGGAAAAATGTAATAAAAATTGTTTTTTATTTACATGGATTAATTCAGGCCTGATTAGCTTAAAATATAAGATTATACATAAATATCTTCATTTTATATTTTAGAGCTTATATTATTTAGACAATTTATAATACACAGATTTTGATGATATTGCCTCATAAATAAAATAAGACGGTTCGATAGATTAAAGGTAGAGACATACGTGATCAAGATTAACGTCATTTCCTGCCTGTGAAGGCCTACATGACGGTGGTCTTACCACTGAGTGTAATACAAAGCGTCGACTAGCGCCCCCCATAGGACGTAGCCGATGGAGTTGCAACTTCAAGAACATGGCTTGCAGGCCATGAACTTCCCTTTGCTTGAGGGTTGGAGCCTATCCAACCCCGTCTGTTGAGAGTGCAACAGCACACTTCAGTCTATTCCACGCCTGACCCGCAGATATAGACAATTTAACCACAACCACCACGTGTACCCCGAAGGTACCTCACCAATAACCGGCTACAGAGATGGGCGGCTCTCTGTATGGGCTACCGGTTCCCGTGGTGCCAGGCTTTTTTAAAGGAGACTGGTAGAAAACCTCCGACAGTACCCAACTGTCTGTCCAGCTTCAGTGCCTGCAATCACTGGGGGACTGGTTCCCCCTATACCCCCGAGGACCCTCGTCTGCACCGTGGTTAGATCAGCACAGACTCTTGGTGCCTCGGGGGGGTAAAGGTAGGGACAGAGCGAAACTCGTTAATTGTTTTAAAAATACTTTTATATTGATTAGAAGACTCTTGTTTATTTAAATAATGTATACGTTATTACCGCCGTTTAAGTTTTATAAAGCAAAGCAATATTTGACACATATGAATTTCATTGTTTTGATGAATTTCATTGTTTTGGTTTTGATGTTATTGCCTTATAAAGTTAAAATATAAAATGAATTTCATTATTTTGATATTCTTCACCATTTTACAAGTCGAATATAAACAGTAATATTTAAAATTATATTCTTTCTATATTGATTGAAACTATCTTCATTTTATATTTTAGAGCTTATATTATTTAGACAATTTATAATACACAGATTTTGATTATATTGCCTTATAAATAAAATAAGACTGTTCGATAGATTAAAGATAGGGACAGAGCGAAACTCGTTAATTGTTAATTGTTTGATAAATACTTTTATATTGATTAGAAGACTCTTGTTTATTTAAATAATGTACACGTTATTGCCGCCGTTTAAGTTTTTAAGTTTTATAAAACAAAGCAATATTTGATGCATATGAATTTCATTGTTTTGATGAATTTCATTGTCTTGATTTTGATGTTATTGCCTTATAAAGTTAAAATATAAAATGAATTTCATTATTTTGATATTCTTCACCATTTTACAAGTCGAATATAAACAGTAATATTTATAATTATATTCTAAAACAGTAATTTAATATTAATAAAAATCCAACTGATCTTGCCGCTTCGACTCCAGGTCATTTCCTTATTGGTTCTCCAATACTCAATCCGATTGATTCATAAATTTCCGAAATTCCAACATCCATAGTAAATCGTTGGCAACGTTTGAAATCAATTCATGAGCATTTTTGTTCTCGCTGGAAAAACGAATACCTAAGGAAATTACAGAAGAGAACCAAGTGGAAAAAACCTCATGAAAATGTAAATTCTTGGCGGCTTGGTAGAGTGATAAAAGTTTATCACGGATCCAATCAATACGCAAGAATGGAAGATATACAAACCCAAAAAGGAATCACTAATCGCCCCATTACTAATATTATACATCTTCCTATTGATTAGACCCTTTATATCCTTTTAATTTTTAATTCTTATTTTTTTTCTACGATTTGCAGCCATCATGCCAAAATCGGATTCCAAAAGCAGTAGAATTGAATCGGAACCTAAGAGAGATACAACTTCCCTTCCAAAGAACTTTAAGTAATTGAAGAGCGGACAGTATTGCAGCATTATTTCATTCGAGCTCAGTTTGAAGAAAAATGTAAAAAACAAGATTAATGAAAGTCACTGTCACCTATGAACCAAATTTCTATAAATATTTTTGCTACATTTTTGAAATCATAAATAATTTAAACAAATGTGATTCTCAACCGCTGTGCCACGAAATTTGAATTAATAGAAATGTTTGTTTTATTAAATTATATAAAGTACGAAAAATCTGGGTTGTCAATACTTCTGTGGCGTCAACAAACATAAGTAATAGCGGCATAAAGGTATTTTGCAACAGAATAACTTGCATGTTGGTAATGGGAAAATGACGAAGTAAAATTTCAGCCTTTGTATTCAAACAGAAGCTATGTCAGGTGTATTTTTAATGTACGTTTTTAACAATAGTAGTTTTTGTTCGGTACAATTTTAAAACATTCAGAAAAATAATAGCCAAAAAAGCATTAAGCATACTATTACAATTTTCCACTTTGTATTTGTGTGAATTCGGATTTTCGGTATTAGAGATTGTAACGACCCGTTTCCGCTGGATGCTGGTGTAGCTTCAGCTAAGACCAGGGTCGTTAACAACCCAGGTTAAATCACAGCGGTAAGTAAATAAAAGACCTCTATTTTCTCAACGTTATAAATCTTATCTCTTCACTGGTACTGTTAAAAAATGTTAAAAAGGGAAAAAGAAAAAGAAGAAAAATAGCGTTATATACAAAAGGAAATAAAGTTTTATACAAAGGAATAGCGTACTGGGCGGTGTTATACACACCATATTTTCTATATCTCCTATGGTAATATAAAAGGTTTGCACTTTCATATAGGACGCCATGAACAAAAATTGCCAACCGTGCAACAATTCCGTTGAGCCGTTTTCGAGAAAAGTAGTTTCATCCTGAGTAGGCATAAAAAGCGTTGCTGATGTTTCCCCTGGAAACTATCACACTCTCGCCCCAAATGGCCATACATTATTAAAAAACAGACATTAATGAACAAAAATTGCCAAACGTGCAACAATTCCGCGGAGCCGTTTAACAACGGAATTTTTTTATTGTTGTTTTTGCTTAAACTTTGATTTTTGTCTTTGCTTTATTGTTTGGGCAAAAGTCTTTAGTTTATTTAAAATATTTGTCAGAAGTCTCCTGACGAGTTACGTAAACGATAACGAAATGGCCATCGAGACGGGCTTTGACCCTCAATAATCAATATCGGTGATTTAAATAATAAATCGGGAGAATAGCATGAAAAAAAGAATTTTTTGAAATTTGAAAATTAATTAATGTAATTATTTAAAAAAATCCCGTTGTTTAAAATGTTTAATATTTGCAAAGTGCCTGTGCATAAAATAAATTATCGTAGTGTTTTGTGATATTTTATATTTCATCCTCTTTCAACTGTATAAAAGTGCAGAAAAAACTCTGCCTTATACAGCAGAGAAAGAAAAATAGAATTAAAATTGGTTATTGTTGTTTTTGCTTAAACTTTGATTTTTGTCTTTGCTTTATTGTTTGGACAAAAATCTTTAGTTTATTTAAAATATTTGTCAGAAGTCTCCTGACGAGTTACGTAAGCGATAACGAAATGGCCATCGAGACGTGCTTTGACCCTCAATAATCAATATCGGTGATTTAAATAATAAATCGGGAGAATAGCATGAAAAAAAGAATTTTTGAAATTTGAAAATTAATTAATATAATTATTTAAAAAAAATCCCGTTGTTTAAAATGTTTAATATTTGCAAAGTGCCTGTGCATAAAATAAATTATCGTAGTGTTTTGTGATATTTTATTTTTCATCCTCTTTCAACTGTATAAAAGAGCAGAAAAAAACTCTGCCTTATACAGCAGAGAAAGAAAAATAGAATTACAATTGGTTATTGTTGTTTTTGCTTAAACTTTGATTTTTGTCTTTGCTTTATTGTTTGGACAAAAATTTTTAGTTTATTTAAAATATTTGTCAGAAGTTTTCTGAAGAGTTAAGTAAGCGATAACGAAATGGTCATCAAGACGTGCTTTGACCCTCAATAATCAATATCGGTGACTTAAATAATAAATCAGGAAAATAGCACGAAAAAAAGATTTTTTGAAAATTAATTCATAATTAAAAAACTAAAATTAAAAATTTATTTTAATAAAACAATAAATAAATAAGGCACTGTTTTTTTTCTCGATAAAAAATTTTTTTGTAGACATACATAAATAGTAGATTCCTGCATGAATGGTAAAGTGGATGACAACGATGAGAAAAGTACTGCATTCATGTGCATTTCATTTGCGGTACTGCATTTCATTTCTTTTGATAACATATGCATTTTGAAGAAGAAATCTGGAAAATAAAATAATATATATATATATATATATATATATATATGTTAAAACTTATTATTTTTACAATTTATTAATATTAAATGTGTAATTTAACACTTTTGTTGACAAAGAATGCAATGATCGATAGGAAAAGAACGTACGTGTGTATTTTCGCAATGCATGCATAAATTAAATTGAAAAGAACATTTAAAAGTATGATGTGTGTATTATTGCAATGCATGCATAAATTAAATAAAAAAGAACATTTAAAAGTATGATGTTTGCTACATTCTAAACTTATAGTATATATAAATATGTAGTGTGTATGCTACGTTCTAAATTTATAGTGTATTTAAATATGTAATACATATATATTTGCTACACCCTCACCCTTTAGAGAAAAAAAAAATAAAATTTTATTTTTTTTTTCGTTTTTAACTTGCTTGTAAAATTTCATATTTTATTTTTGGTCTATCTTATTAATTTTAGGTTATTATTAAGTACATGTTTTCTTCTGTTTTAATATTCTATTATTGAATTAACACCTTGGCGTTCTAGTATTTTATAAGGACCTTTGTACGGGCTATTTAGTTTAGTTCCTGTATGGTTTCTTAAATAACCTACGTTAAAATCTAATGTCTTAGATGATTTATCGTAATATTATTTTGGCATTTTCATCTTAGTTGGAGCTCATTTTTGAAATGATAAAAATTATAAATTGGTTTATTAACATATATATCATTGTGGTGGGGTTGTGTTGTATGAGAATGTGTAATATGGTAAGCTTTTATGCCAGGTATTCCTTTAAGACTCTGTGATTTCTTTCTATTCCACCTAAAGATTCATGATGGTACAGGGCTGATGTAATTTGTTCGATATTTAATAGCGTATAGATTTCTGAAATCATTTGATTAACAAACTCTGCACCCATATCTGTTTTCATTGTTTTAAAGTGGCCATATTTTAGAACAAATTTTTCTACTATGATCTTTGCAACCTCTGATAATTCTTTAGAAGTCATCGGAAAAGCTTCAATATATTTAGTCAAATCACATTGCAGGGTTAAGATATATCTGAAATCTTTTGATGGACGTAGATGTATTGACACAATTTGAAATGGACGAGAAGGCGTATCCGTGATAACCATTTTTTCTTTATTATGCATTACTATTTTAGTTTTTTGCATGTTTCGCATTTTTGTATAAACTTTTTAACCATTTTGATCATGCCTTTCCAGACATAACATTGTTTTGATTTGGCTATCGTTCTATTTACTCCGGTGTGACCTCCGGGTAAAGACAGATGATTTTTTTTGATAAGTCGTAACTGAACAGGTCTGTCTGTTATTGATTAAGGGTAATCAAATAATATAATTGGAATAGGAGTACTTATTCCTTTATCTACTTGGTTTTGCATTATTTTATCATATAACCTTTTTTTTCAAGTAGTTTCATATTTTTAAATAATAAGTGTTTCTTTGAAAGAGATATCTTTTTTATGCCATTACTTTGTAGTAGTGATATCAGTTTTGCCCAAACTTGGCCTGTACAGTATGGTTTATCGCATTGTTTAAACTATGGCAAAAGTTTGTATATTATTATGCTATTAGTGTTTGCTTTCCCCTTCCCTAAGTTCACGCGGACTCTAGTTAATTTTGAAGAAAGGTTTTTATGTTTACATAGTAAAACTAGTGGTCTATGATCTGTAATAATTTAATATTTTTTCCGTAAAGATAGGGTCTGAAATGTTGTATTGCCCAGTGAATTGCTAAGAGTTCTTTCTCGATTATTGGCTTAAATTTATAAAAACAAATTTATAATATTTTTTTTTTGTAAAATTTAATTATGCAAAATTGAGGATCGGTAGATCCTAAGTTTGGTGGCCACAGAATATTTGGGAAAAGAGGTTCTTTTGTTTTTTTGTCTTGTTATTACTGAGCGACTAAGACACGCAAATCTGTTTGGCGGCGAGCACCTAATATCTCTATATTTATTCGGCGGAGATACGCCAATTGGTCAGCGTCTAGCGCTTATTTACCTTTATGTTTATACGTCCAAGGTCTGCCAAATGTCTTTGAGCTTTCAGAAAATAAACGAAGTGATTGCGAGCAAGGTTTTCCAAAAACTAAAGTTCTTGTCAAACTTCTTTCTTTATTTATAAAAAAAAAAATCAGCTTAAAATTTAAAACTAAAAGTAAATATTGCTAATTTATCATTTCTTTTCATGGTCAATATTTGCATTTAACTGCTGTGTAATTTAACACTTTTATTGACAAAGAATGCAATGATCGATAGGAAAAGAACGTACCTGTGTATTATTTTAATGCATGCATAAATTAAATAAAACAAGAACATTTAAAAGTACAATGTTTTGCTACATTCTAAACTTATAGTATATTTAAATATGTAATGTATATGCTACGTTCTAAATTTATAGTGTATTTAAATATGTAATATATATACATACATGCTACAGATGAAGTATGCCAAATATGCTTATCGTGTGGAGATTCTGAATTTTTGACATTAATATAACGGATTCTCGTTTAATGGTCACAAAACTGCAATAAATTTAGTGGAGCATTTAGTTAGAGCATTAAGGGTATAAAAGCCCTTTCTATTATAAGACCAATACCTAATTTCTTCATTTGGCTTGATAACTTTGATGTATGTTCTATCTAAGTAGTTTCATATTTTTAAATAATAAGTGTTTCTTTGAAAGAGATATCTTTTTTATGCCATTACTTTGTAGTAGTGATATCAGTTTTGCCCAAACTTGGCCTGTACAGTATGGTTTATCGCATTGTTTAAACTATGGCAAAAGTTTGTATATTATTATGCTATTAGTGTTTGCTTTCCCCTTCCCTAAGTTCACGCGGACTCTAGTTAATTTTGAAGAAAGGTTTTTATGTTTACATAGTAAAACTAGTGGTCTATGATCTGTAATAATTTAATATTTTTTCCGTAAAGATAGGGTCTGAAATGTTGTATTGCCCAGTGAATTGCTAAGAGTTCTTTCTCGATTATTGGCTTAAATTTATAAAAACATCATCAAGACGTGCTTTGACCCTCAATAATCAATATCGGTGATTTAAATAATAAATCAGGAAAATAGCACGAAAAAAAGATTTTTTGAAAATTAATTCATAATTAAAAAACTAAAATTAAAAAATTTATTTTAATAAAACAATAAATAAATAAGGCACTGTTTTTTTTTTCGATAAAAATTTTTTTGTAGACATACATAAATAGTAGAGTCCTGCATGAATGGTAAAGTGGATGACAACGATGAGAAAAGTACTGCATTCATGTGCATTTCATTTGCGGTACTGCATTTCATTTCTTTTGATAACATATGCATTTTGAAGAAGAAATCTGGAAAATAAAATTATATATATATATATATATATATATATATATATATATATATATATATATATATATATATATATATATATATATATATATATATATATATATGCACAGCGCATAGTTTGACGACAGTTTTTCAATCTACCGCATACTTTGACGACAATTGCATACTTTGACGACAGTCGCCAAAGTTTTCATATGCCTTGCGCATAGTTTGGCGACATGATAGTTTGGCGACATTTTTATATAATTTTTTTTTATTGTATTTATAGGTTCGACTATTTAAATATAACTATATTTTAATGCGTTTTTATCGATATATGCTCAATAATTTTGCCTTATATCGATTTAAAAATATTTTAATTAATTGTTGTGCTGCCATACTTTTCAAAAAAAATTAAGTCTTTGAAGGCGTCAAAAAATTTGAATTGGCCGGCGGCGATTAAATTACTAATAGCTTATTATGACAAATTGATATTTATGCAGCGCATACTATGACGACATTTTTTTTATAAACTTTCTAGTTTACTGTGCGCATATTTTGACGACAGCGCGCCTTTTTGATATTTTAAGGCATCTTCTAAAACAGTGATGTCAACTTTGACTTCTATGGAATAAAAAATTTAGCAATTTTTACTATACCTTGTTTAAAATTACTAATATTTTATAACAAGGTAAAAATATTGCAAAATATCTAAAAAATGGATAACACAAAACAACGTAAATCCTTTATTTTTTATTCCATTAAAAAACAATACATATTGTGCATATGGAAAAGAAGTTTAATTACTTTTAAAAACAATGTTTTTTGTGTACACAGAAATGATAAATTTTAAATTTGTGCAAGGCTTACAAGTATGTTAAAAATATGCCATTCGAAATTATGATACGATTATTTGTATTTTGAATTAAAAAAAAAAAAAAAAAAAACTTTTTAAAAGGTTATTGTTTCTGAATTACAAAAAAAAATAAATTTTTTATTTACTTATTTTATATGTTTAGTAAGGAAATTATATATTAAGGGAAATATGTTTTTTGCAAATTGGTGTACTTCGATGCATTTCTATATTAGCGTTTTTTCCTTATTCTTAAAATGTGTAGCGTATAAATTGTTCTATTATATCGATGGCTTAATATAAAAATTTTTTGTTACTTTACAGAAGGAAAAAACTTCGTAAAATCTTAAAAATTTAAGATATACCGAAAGAGTGAATGCAATTTTTAGAAAGAGTGAATGCAATTTTTAGAAAATTGTGCGTTCACCTGTATTATTTCGCCATGTTTAAAATATAATTTCATGCTTTTTTTGTCAGAGAGAAGATAAAATACTTTTAAGGCTATTGTTTTTCGTTTTGGCAAATTTTTTCAGAGTTGTATGGAAAGTGCTATTTCCCAAGGTGAATTAATGACAAAAAAAATTTTAAAAATGGGTGCAAAGTTTTGAACCAAGGCGAATCAATTACTAGGTGGCAGCGATTTTTGGAATTTCGAATTCTATATTAACCGAAAAAGGCAAAAAGGGATAAAATCAGTAACTTTGTACCTCCGGAACTTATACAGATAGAAGTAAACTTCAAACTACGCTTTGGTCAATACTTCAAGTAAACGGATAGTTATTTAGTACATAATAATATGTATTATTATATGATAAAAAATACATTTTAGATAATCGTACTTTTTCTTTCTGCTTTTATAGTGATTCACTTTTTTACAAAAGTACCTTCTTACAAATAAAAAAAACTTTTTACAAAAGTATTTTTTTATAATCTGTTTGTTTTTTATTTTCTTTGTTTTCTTAATTATCTTTTTTTAAAGAAAATATCCCTTATGTAAGTATTTTACATGAAGGATCATTTTACAGAAAGAATTTTTTATAAAAGAGAAAACTATGGGCTTTTAGGTAAAAAAATATTTTCAATAAAAAGCACTTTCATATGCAAAAAGTACTTTTTTAAAAAATAACTTTGGATTTTTTTTTTTTATTAACTAACAATTATTGTTATATTAATTAAATAATTACTTTATTTTTAGTCAAAAAATAGACTGCCTCCTTACAACGTATAAAAACATATACTAGCGGACCTGGCTTGCTCCAATTATAAGCCTTCAGACAAATTTTAGAGTAATAATACAACACAATTCATTTGGAAAGACATTAAGGAATAATTTCACACAAAATTACTATAGATTTTTTACACCATTTATATATATGAAATGTATACATATATACCGTTGGCTTAATATAAAAAAGGCTTAAATAAATTTTTTGTTACTGTATAGGAGAAGGAAAAAACTAACAACATCCTAAAAATTTTAGATACAACAAAAATTTTAATGCAATTTTCAATTACCAATTTTCTAAAAATTGCATTCACTCTTTCGGCGAATTAATTACAAGGTGATAGCGGTGGTGAATTCATTGTTTTTTGCCGGTATCCTAACTGTATATATGGAGTTTGACAGTTAAAATACCGGCGGAAATTAATGAATTCGCCACTGCTATCTCCTTATAATTAATTCGCCTTGATTTAAAATCAATTCATTGACAGCTAGTAGCCCAGCTGATGTACACTTATGTTCAACGTTGTCAAAATTTTAAAATCAATTGTACAAAAAGTGTTCAAATAATTTTAAAAAAAAAATATTTAAAAATTTGAAAAACGTAATTAAAATATAATACTATAAGGTATTTCTGAAAGAAACCAACTGACACAACTTTATTTAAAATCCCAAATGATGATATAAGCGCAAATTGAATTTGTCTTGATTTTGCCCGGTAAAATGCAAGGTACGTTTATTTAACTAGGTAGTAGCGGCTCTACAACAAATACAACATTGTGTGTTGAAAAAGTCAAAAACAGAAAGAGAGTTGCTCTCAATTCATTTCCAAATATAAACCAGCTGGGCGGACGACACTGCATACTAAAATAAATGTGCCTTGGTTGAATGTTTTTGGAAACAACCTGGTGCTGTGCAACAATAAACTACAGTAGGTTATTTTTTCCGTACCGGTGCGGCAACCTAGTAGCAAGGCATATTTATTTTACAAGATAGTAGCGGCCAAAGTATATGTATAACAAGTACATGCAGGAGTTCAGATGATAGTTTTATTGGTGTGCGTGTTTATCATGTTTTGTGTCAAAATTTGTTTAAATTTATTTTAATTTTTCTTATATACCATGTTTTTAAAATGCATTCATTTCTTCAATTTACCGTAACCATTTCAAAATACGTATTCACCGTTACATGTAGTAGTTGTACAAAAAATAAATAATTTGTAACAAAACTGAAAAGAAATGAATATAAATGTATAATAACATACTATTGTTTTTTTTTCATATTTGTTAAAAATAACTACAACCTGGTGAGAATCAAACGTGTGAAAAGTCGCGTCCGATAAGGGATAATATTAATTTTTTAGTTAGAAAAATTATAAAATGTTACCCACTTTGCCGTCTCTGAAATGTTTTTTGAAATAATACATGAAATTTTGTATTTGTGTTGACTTGCATATACTTAATATAAATATACTTTGGTAGCGGCTCTACAACATTAGCACAAAATTCCAAGGCGAATTAAGTATAAGGTGATAGCGGTGGGCGAATTCAATTCTTTTCCCTGGTATTCTAACTGTCAAACTCCATATATAAAAAATCTGTATAACAGTTAGATAAATTTTTTATATACGGAGTTTGACAGTTAGAAAGCAAGGCGAATTAAATATAAGGTGATAGCGGTGGCGAACTCAATTCTTTTCCCTGGTATTCTAACTGTCAAACTCCATATATAAAAAATCTGTATAACAGTTAGATAAATTTTTTATATACGGAGTTTGACAGTTAGAATACCAGGGATAAGAATTGAATTCGCCACCGCTATCACCTTATATTTAATTCACCTTGCAAAATTCATGGCTTTTTATTATTGCTTTGTGCGTTGGAAATGTCAAAAACAGAAAGAAAAATAAAAGATAATTGCTCTCAATACAAATGCCTGTTTTGTTTTGCAAATGTTTGTTGTTAGTTTGTTTTGCTATTCATAAACAAACGTAGTAAAATACAAACAAATTTTGAAATTTCCAACTACAAACCAGCTGGGCGGACGACACTACCTAGTAAAATAAATATGCCTTGCCTAGTAGTAACCACAGATTTATCTGTGGTAGTAACTCTGTTGTTTTATATAAAAAGGGAAGCCACACTGCACACATTAAATAAAAAAAAACTAAATCGTGTTAACACGCAAGATTAAGGTACTTTCCATGCAACTCTGAAAACAGTTTGCCAACGCGAAATTATCGCTAACACCCGGTTTTGTACGCCTTGAAATTATATTTTAAATAACAGCGAATTCATTATAAATAATGAAAATTTCAAAATAAATAATGAAACTTTTATAAAGTTTAAAAACAAGAAATAAATTATGAAGTATTGTTAAAAGAACCAACTGGTAAAACTTTATTTAATGTACCAAATGATGATAGAAGTATGAATTGAATTCGGCTTGCTTTTGCTTAAAATTTTTAAACATCAACGTGGCCTCCGCAACATTACATTATATTCTTATTTTTGTATCGGTGTGGCCACCTTTATTAAATCGGCCAGTTTTAAATTTAATTCTTTTTGGAAATGCTTAAGGCGAATTAATTCGCCTTGGAAATGCTTACATATGAAGTTAGGTGCAAGGCGATTCAATTACCAGGTGGCAGTGTAGGCGAATTTATTTATTTTTGCTTCTAGAAAGTACTGTCAAACTTCTAATATAAAAAATATACACAGATTTTTTTATATATGGAGTTTGACAGTAGTGTTCCCGGCGAAAATGAATGAATTAGCCTACGCTGCCACCTGGTATATGCAAGGAGAATTTATAGCTACTTTTTGGTCTGTGTGTGTTAAAGATAACATAATAAATAAATATGTTACATAAAATACGCGAGTGTTCATTACGTGGGTGCAGGGATGCAAGTGCAAGTCTAGACGAACTAATACAGGTGACCGCACGGCTACAACAATCCAATGACACAAAAAACAACAGGTAATTCGTTGCTACAAAACCTAGGTGTGTTGTCAAAAAATATTGTTTAAAAAAAAACAAAATAAAATATATATATATTTGATAAACAAAAGTGGTTGTAATTTTCAGAATAAAAAAATTAAGTTATATAAAAATGAAAATCCAGGCAAAGTGTGACCAAAATTTCAATCATTATTTAGTTTTTTTTTTGCAATCAAAACATATTAAATTTTGAAAAATTTTTTAACATAGGTATAATTAATTTTTGAAATTTTCACCTGAATTATTTCGCCATAGTACAAGTGTATCTTCATTTTGCTATTGCTGCGCTTTCGTATTTTATTTCTTAAGAATATTTTAAAGTTCTTTCAAAGTAAATTAATAGCCGGCCAGTGGCAAAAATCACGTTGATTGCAAAAAACCCATGATTACACTTCATTTGGTACTTTAAATAAATTTTTACCAGTTGGTTTCTTGTTTTTATAAAACTTTTTTTTTACTTTTTAAAATTTTTTTTAAGTTTGTTTCACGATGTTGAACATAATCAAAAATCAGCTGGGCTTTTATAACCACAAGTAAATGAATTCGCCTTAAGTTTTTTATATGTTTAAGAACAAACTTGTCTTTCAGAAATTAAACAGAAGGGGTCATACTATTTTAAAACTTGTGTTTTGTGCTTGGCAAATAACGAATAGAATTATTACAGGGTTAGAAAAACATTTCACACGTGCGCAATTTTAACGAGGAACCATTATTTTATAAAATAGAAATCAATATGTTTATATTTACATAAATATTTTTATACCTAGCTTTATATTGTTCAAAGCAAACATTATTCAATTTAAAATATATCTAAGTACATAAAGACTTATTTAGTAGGGTGTGTTTAAGGCCAATTCATTAGGCCCGTTCAGAATCTTTACTAGCAAAAACAACAGGTGGCCTTAATAGCCCAGGTGACTATTGTGATTTTCCTTCTTCAAGTGTCAAAAGTTATAATCACATTTGCTTTTAACAGCCGCAAACTATTTGTACAAAAACAAAATGTACGTGTTTCTATCGTAGTGTTGTATTAATTTTTTCCGTAAGTATATCTTTTATGAATTCGCCTTGGGTATGGCCATTGAATTGTAGCATTGTGAAAGAATATATATAAAAACATAATATATTTTAAAGTTTTTTAATTACTATGTAAAAGCGTTTTTGATGTTTTAGCGCATCATAAATATAACATTTTTTCAGTTATTTCTATTAAAGATTCGTATTGTTATTATTATGTAAAAATATTTACATTAAAAATAATCAAAAGTCCATACATACATAAGTATAACTTATTTCTGTTTGTGCATAGAAATTGTACTATTCTTGCTAAAATTGTACCTAAAACAGCAATTGTATTAAATGCGCCATCACTGGCTTATTTACTTTTATATCTTAAAAAAACAAAAACACTTGCAAATCTAGAAGACTCTGAACCGAATTTCTGTTGTTTTAAGCTTTTTTGTTGTATATTTCCCTAACTAAATTAAAGAAAACAAGTAATAGTACATTATTTTGGCATAGCCGAATCCTATATACCCTTCACTATCTACGTAAATCTTCTTTATTGAAGTAACTCTAATCAAAAAAGCAAATAATATTTTACATAAAAATGCTATCGGCTCTAATTGCGTTAAGCATTTTTAAAACATTTTCGTATTTCCTTAAAGATATCTTCAAAAGCTTTAAAATGATACCCATATTGGTATTTCAAAAAACTTGAAGATTTCCGAACTCTGTAATTCAGAAAATATGGGTGAGCGCCAATCTTTTCACTGAATGTTTTTATCTTATTATTTATTTTTCTATCGCCCCACATATTTTTTTTATTGTAGTCAATTGTTCCAAGGCGTGGTGTTTTGCCTGCTGCCTCGAAAGGTATAGACAGATCATGCGTATTTCCAATAGCAACTCTTTCGACACTATATCTGATCGATTGATGTCAACACTAACGCGGACGGACATCGCTCAATCGATTTCGCTCTGCATAAAAGTCAATATACTTTTAGGTTCGGAAACAAATACTGTAGAAATTACACACGGAATGACAAACTTATATATACCCTTTTCCACATTTTGCAGTGAAGGATATAAAAATAACAAAATAAAATTATTTTCATATTTTTTTAATTGCAAAATACTTTCATTTTTTCAACTTTACAAAAATATCTATTAGCAGAAGTTTTTTAAGCACATTATTTTGAGAACAAAACAAAAGCTGGTTGACTGATTCTTGCTAGGAAAACAAGCAAAAAAATTTTCCTCTCATGTTTTTACGCTCATTTTTTACTCTCTACTTGCAAGCAGGCCTGCCATATCTGCCGATTTATCGGCATTTTGCCGATTTTTCGCCTCGAGTTTATCAAAGTACCAATTCGCCGATTTTGGCTCCAAAAATTACATTTTTTTTTTATAAATACTATAACAAGGTATTTTTGGGCTTAAATCTAGTTTACGGACGCAGCTTAAAAATTAAAAATGCTACTTGCGGGGTGTAAAATTTAATTTTACGGGGCTCCAAAGATTGTATGTACAATGTGGAATATATCGAGTATTTTGTAGTGGAATGGGGCAATATGGATATCATTGAAAAGGAATATAGTAAAAAAAATACAATATAAACAGGTAACGACACAAAAAAACTATTTTTTCATATAAACATAAGTACCTATGTACATATATCAAATAAATTAAGTTTAGTGACAAAACTGTGCGAAAAAATATAAAAAAAAACTTTAGTAAGCGAAGCCGGTGTTGGTCATACCCTAGAGGAGAAAATCCTTGATCCGGCCAAAGGCCGGCTACGCAGAAAATCTTTCGTAACTGAAGCTTAAACTAAGAGCTGACCAAAAAACTTTTTTTTATTTTTTTACTATTTTCCTTTTAAATTGAATAGATATTGAAATTACTTTTCCAATGATTCCCATATTGTTTTATTCCACCAAAAAATACTCCATATATTCCATATTGTACATACAAACTTTGGAGGTCCGTAACTCGGAAACCCCAAATTTGCCACTTAACATTTTCAGCTTAAAATTAAATTTTAAACCCCGTAGGGTACTTTTTTTAATTTTTAGCCGCGTCCGTAAACTAAATTTGTTCCTAATTTTGTTTGTTTTAGAATAATTTGTTAAGTTTGGGCAAAACTAGAAAACTTGTAACATTAGAAAGAGACAACTGTTAATAAGTCAGCACTTTTACTAAGGGGAAAAAGGATTAGCCGTATTTGCTGTTATGAAAAACGGTTCTTAACTGTATGTGAGCAGCATGAATAAATCAATCGATCTATGCAACACCACGTCATTGTATTTGTTTGTACGTACATATATGTGTTAAATTTAAAATACAGGACTATTTCTTCCGATTGATAAATAGTAGATCAATGTTATGCCAAAGGTTTTTATAAGTTAATTGTAACTAGTATGCACAAAATTACAAAAACTACAAGTCAAGTTTGATAGGATTCGGCGCGGTCGTTGTGACAGACAAATAAATCAGTTGCAAAACCTAAAAAGCGATATTCTAGATTTATTTATTATGTTTATAAAATGTATTTGGCACCCACTTGCATTATATGCTTATTTTTATTACCTTCTAAATTTAAAACACTACCTAGAGATATTTACAATTACTTAAAAAATAGCTCAGAAAGTCTTCATCAAATTCAAAACATTCATAAATTACTAGAAATAAAATCACAAATTACTGCACCCAATTCAGATCATATGGCTTTCGCTTGAAGCAGTAGATGTTTGAATACTAGATGTGCTGCTACTGTTGATCAAAAACAATTAAACAAAATAGACGGACCAAATCAAACGTAAATATTTACTATCTTCAATTATATTTCTGAAATTGTTTATAGTATAAACAGAATATTATAAAGTGAGTCAACGGAATTTATGAATAGATAGCCCTTTTTGAGATTTGATGAGGTGTATTTGGGCTAGTTGGCTAAAGAATTAATATAAGAATCAAAACATAACATAAACGACATATACAAAATTGTAAATAGCTGCAGCAATTTTTATGTAGAACTTGTAAATAAAATATTAAAATGTTTTTATTTTGAACATAAATTTTGTAAATCTTTAAAAATGATAAATTATTTGATACTTTTTGTTAATAAAAATCTGTTTTGCTGTATTAAAAATGTGTATTTAACTGGCCTATCTTTTACGCAAAAGTGCCAATTTTTGATTAAAACTCTCTGGCACCCCTGCTTGCATGGTTTTCGAGTATTCATGTCAGGACTGCCATATTTGCCGATTTTTCGTCTCAGATTTATTAAAATGCCGATTTGCCGATTTTGGATCAAAAAATGCCGATTTTTTGATAAACACTGTAACAATGTAACTTTGTTTTAGAATAATTTTTAATTTTGAGCAACACTATATTACTTTTAACATTAAAAAGAGACATTAACATTAAAGGAGAAAAAGGGTTATGCTTACTTGCTGTTATGGGAAAAACAGTTCTTAACTATATTTGCGCTATTAGAAGATAAAAATTCCTTGCTGGCGTCAATGAAGCAACCGATCTATGCAACACCAAGTCATTGTGTTTGGTGAAAATTACAAATATAGAACTATTTCTTTAGATTGATGTCAAATATTTGTATAAGCTTTACACAAAATCACGAAAACTAAAAGTCCAATTTGATAGGATTCGGTTATTATCAAATATGTTTATTTATTATGAAATATGTTTGGCACTCACTTGCAATATACGCTTGTCTTTAAATACAGAAAGAATTCACCAATTTTAAAAAATTACCAGTAATAAAAACTTAAATTATTGCACCCAAGTCAAAACAGACGGCTGTCGCTTGAAGCAGTAGTTGTTTGAATACTAGATTTGTATGAGGCCTTAATAATTTACTTTTGATTTGCAGCTAATGTTGATCAAATCGATACAGCGAAAACAAATTTAAAACAATTAAACGAACCAAATCAAATTTATTTATCCTCTTTAAATATAAACTAGAACTTCTTATAAACAGACTATTTTAAGGTGAGTCAACTGAAATACACAACCTATACAGCCATATGGAAAGGCTTCTAAGAACTGTACTATGTAGTTTTATAAAAATCGATGAACTTTATTTAACGGAATTTATGAATAGAGAGCATTTTTTGAAATTTGATAAAATGTTTGGTTAAAGAGTTTATATAAGAATCGAAACAAAACAAAAACGAAACAAAAAAAATGGTATATAACTGTATCAACTTTTAATTCAAATATTAAAACACTTTGATTTTGAACATTTATTTTTAAAATGATAAATTATTTGAAACTTTTTGTTAATAAAAATATGTTTTATTGTATTGAAAATGTGTTTGACGATTTTTTAATAATAAAGTGCCGATAAGACTGATATTTTTGTGCAAAAAGAGTCGATTTCTTAGCAAAATTTTATGGCACCCCTGATTCATGTACAAATTTTACAGTGCAGTCAGACGGTCAAGTTTTTGTTCAATTCTCTTTCAAGAAATTTACACATACTGCTTGTCAAAATTCACAAAAATTGAAAGCTGTGACGTAGGCTACAGGCAATTTAAAAGCAAGTTTTTAAGCAAGATGTCGTGAAGAAAACAAAAAAAAAGTTATTTGAAGGAAAAAACTACAATCAGCTGTTCTCTTGAATGTAATTTGAAAGACTCAATTGAACGAAAATTTGAAAGCAAATTCTCAGCAAGTTTTTAAAGTGAGAGTGTATTGTTAAAAAATGAGAGAAATTTTAAAAATTGAATAAAAACTTGATCGTCTGACACCCTAGTTAGTAAGACCGATTTTACAGTATGCCATTTTACAAGTAACTAGTTTCATGTTGATTTTGTTTTGTGTACAAATTCCGATGACATTAAAAGAGAATTAAAAAAATGGCATGTTCTAACTCTGGACTAACAATTTCTAGTCATGATTAAAAAAACAAGATTGCACACTCTGCCGTTCAAAGAATTTTTCTACTGCGTAGAATGAGAATGAGTGTTTGTTGTAAAAAGTATGAGATTTTTGGTTCTCTTACTTTAACTCTGTTACACTTTCCATACATAAATGTTGTTTGTTTAGAAAATATGTTCTATATCTAAGTTACACAACATATTGTTTTCTTGATTCATGATTTTTAGTTACTGAACACCCCAATTGTTTCTTGCTAGAATTTGACCATGGCGAAATAATACAGGTGAACGCACGGGCGAAAAAGCCCATCAGCTGTATATATTGCAGTTGTCAAAAAAATTAGTCAAAAATAAATTATTTGTTAATTTTTTTATTTAATTTTTTTGATTGCTAATAGAAAACAAAGTAACTAATAAAATTCCTAGAGAAAACTACTATAATATGGAAGCGTATTTGCAGTTCCTGATGTGTATAATCAAAATTTGCGTAAAAAGATAGTGAAATTAATGTAAACACATTTATAATTTCTTGGTTTTATTGTGGAAGATTATGTTAGTCTTCAAATGGTCAACGTACAAGAATGGAACGATGCATGTGATTTGGGCAAACTAGTTGTAAAATAGAATTTTTGTCACACTTTGCCTGGATTTTAATTTTTATGTCACCTAATTTTTATAATTTTTTTATTCTGAAAATTACAACCCCTTTTTTTTATCAAATATACTTTTTTATTTTGTTTTTTTTTAATATTTTTGACAACATACCTAAATTTTGTATCAAAAAATCGCCTATTGTTTTTTTGTTGCTGGATTGTTGTAGCCACTAAGCATACTCAGTGGTTGTAGCCAAGGCGAATCAATTATCAGGTGGCAGCGTTAGAAAATTTATTATTTTTTGCTGGTGAAACGAATGTCAAACTTCATATAAAAAAAATGGTAAACAGATTTTTTAAATATGGAGTTTGACAGTAGTGTACACGGCGAAAATTAATGAATTCGCCTACGCTGCCACCTGGTAATTGATTCGCCTTGGTTGTAGCCGTGCGGTCACCTGTATTAATTCGCCTTTAATTTGACCCTTTATGAATTTGCCTTGAATTTACATTTTCGATAGTGTTGACAACTTTTTCTTTTTATTTCTTAATTTTAATTTCAATTATTCAATTTCACTTAGAGAATCGTAATTTAAATTAGAATATCTTAGCTTCTTGCTTTTCCCAATTTCATATTTAACTTTCGAAATTTCAAGTCAAAGTTTTCAATTTTATTTTCATCAGTGTAGAGTGAAAAGTTTATAAAACAATAGACCACTATAAGCCAACAAACTCATGTCAACCACAAAGAAAGATTGAAAATAATACTCTCAAAAACCAGGTAGTAGCTAAAAAGGTGTACATAAAATGTTTTATTTTTTTTATTACTAGGTATATTTTAAAAGCGTTTATGATGTTTAAGCAAATCATATATACAATTTTTTTTGCAGTTAGTTCTAACAAAGATTCTTATTGTGATATAGATATTAAGCTATTTATATTAAGAAAAATCTATGCTTTATACATGTGTATAAACAAAATTTATAATTGTACATAGGAATTCTACTCTTCTTATTAAAATTGCGCCGAAAAAAGATCATTGCATTAAATGTTTCATAACTGACTTGTTTACTTTTTATTCTTTTAAAACAAAAAACTTGCAAAGCTAAAAGGTTCTTAGCAAAAATTCTGTTTTTTTTTAATTTTTTACTTTATACTCCCCTAGCTAAATTAAACAAAAATGACCAAATAATATAGTTATATAATTCTTTCGTCATGTTACAAAACAAATTAAATAGTTAAAAACAAATTACGGCGAATATTTAAGCTATATCGCTAAATTGGTATTCTGTAATGTCAATCGCTTAACTAAAATTTTACACTTTTGCCGTAGTTAATTTGCTACCACTATACTTATTTCTTCCCTCTACTTTGATAAATTGCTGTTAAAAAGAGACAAATATATTGAGATAGCTTCGTATTAGTGTTACCATACTTTATGATTCGCTTTCCTTACAATGATTAGCGTTTACCCACAAAAAGTTTTCAGTATATATGATGTATCTATAATATTTTTTTAAATTGTCTAGAATATTTTTTAAATCCTCCGAATATATACTTATAATTTATGTATTTGAATAAAAAAAATGTGTAAATTAAATGTTGCGGTTAGCGATGGTATTATTAACCGCCGCAATGATGCACATATATTTTCAAGATGCAAACCATTTTACACTAATATTTTGTGCAAAAAGTTAACACAAAACAATCGTCAACAACAGCCTTTGAAGAAAAAATTGATTTAAATTAAAATTTAAAACTTTTGTTAGAAGTCGGAGGAGTTGAAGGATGATCAAAAATGAAAGTAAAACAACAAATAAAATATCAGAAAACACCATCATTATATATTTATGTTTTTTTACACGGGCAATTGAAAATTTATAATTTAAATTAAATTACGGAAATTCTAAACTAAAGTGTTTGTGATAAGTTTCCTAAAAAGCTAAGTAAGCGGTAGCGATATGGCCATCGAGATGTGCTTTCACCTTATATAATCAAAATCGGTGATTTTAATAATTTGTTCGGGATAATTAGCACAATGTTCTGAAAGGTAAAAAGCATTTTAATCTTTTCAAAATATCACATAAATTGGCAAATATAGTGAATTAGCATATATTCCAGCTCTTTCATTGCTAAATTAATAAAATTTACAAATTAAAAATGTATATGTTTTACCCAAATTTTAGCACTCAAAAATATTCGTTGCTAAAAATTTTATTTATTTTTTATTTTAAATTGCTTATTTGAAATAGAGCATACAAGATTAGAAAATTTTAGCGATGACAATAAAGGCTAAAATTACGGCGAATTGGATTTTTAGACATATCTAAATTAAGCAATATACATTACAGAATTGCTTTTACAGCTAAAAATCGCTAAATAGATTTCATAGATTTTTAGAGTTGAGTTTTAGCTTTAGCGCCTGCTGTTGTTTGACTAATTCTTGGAACAAATTTTTTCGCTCTCATATTTTATTACTCTCTGCTTGAAAGAACACCAAGGTGCATTTATTTTACTTTAAATAGATTTTATTAAAAATGAATGTACCTTGATATTCACGCTCTAGTAGCAATAAGCAACAATTAGTTACTGAACAGTGCGAAGAAAAAAATAAAATAACATATAACATTACTTTTCATATCATGATAAATTTATTAGTCTATTAGCTGTGACCTTTATATCATAACGATGATACAATAGTAATAAATGAAGTCCGAACGAATTTTCATCCTAATACAAGTTTGACTTTCATCAATATATAACTTCTTCAGGTGTGGACTAGCTATTATGCATTATAGATATGATCAACCCATTATTTCTAGCAAAAAATTTTTTATTTTTTATAATTTTATATAATGTTTTGAACAAGGCATGAGACTTTTAAATTCAATTCCTGAGAATCGATTACATTGATTATTACTGGAAATTATAACGACCATTAGTAAATATTTTAATGTATTATGTTTTAACTTAAAGAACTAATTTAATTACTACTTCTACTTCTTTTGCGGACTAATGTAATATGTTTTGTAAGCAAGTAACAAAAAATTGCTATCGCAAAAGTAAGTCTTTATATGGCAAGTACTTTTTAAAGCGATGTCTATTTTTTTCCTGGGATTGTGAAAAATAATTAAATTAAAATTGTAAATACAAACAGAAAATATGAATCTAATCCAAAAACGATATTTTTAATTATTTTATATTGTAGTTTTGTGTACTACAATATATTATAGGTACATAAAATAATATAACTAAAAAATAATTACCCTTAATGTGTGTATATGGACATAAAAGGTATAAATATAAAATTGTTTTCAATTTTCAAATCTTTTTGTTCAAGGCTCTAATACACAACATCAAAGCGAATAAAAATATTTTGAATTCGCCCTGATGAGAATTTGCATTTCACAATTTGAATTAATAACAGGTTGCTTCGACAGCCCTGGTGACTATTTTTTGCAAAGAAAATGTGCATATTCATCGCCGTGAGTTTATCTGTATAAATTCGCTTTGGCATTACATTGTTGATCGAGTGTTGACAACTTGGTCTTTTAATTATTGTTTTAAAGTTTAATCTTTCAATTTAATTTGGAATTTTTTCAATTTCACTTTAAGATTCTCAATTTGAATTAGAATGTTGTTAGCTTCTACTTGCTTTTCTCAATTTCATGTTTTAATTTCGCAATTTGATCAATTTAGGTCGTAATATAATAGGCTAATTATGGTCATTAAACATTAAAAATAATGTAAACAAAACAATTTTGTTTTTCAGGATTACTCATTTTCTCAATTTTATTTTGATTTTTTTCTGTTTCAAATATATTTTTTTTTATAAAATCAAAAAATAAGGTTATCTTTGTAAAAAGTATTCACTGTTAAGCGATACATGCAATGGTGCCAAAAATTTTTTCATAGAAAACTCTTCACTCGTCAAAAGAAAATCTTAAATTCTTTAATATTTTTATTATTTATTACGTGTTGTTACCTTTAATGAGTTTATCATTAATACATAAAATGAAAATATACATACAAATGTATATAAAAATGAACAAGTAAACATAAAAATCAAAAATATTATTCAAACAATTTTTTAATATATTTAAACATAGTTGAAACTATACATTGGAACTTTGAGATAATATGTATAAGTTGAAAATATTTCACACATTTCTGATTATAATACTGAGAAGGTTTCAAATTTTCCAAAATATTAGCATCAATTTTTACCTAACAAATAATCTTGAGTATATAAAATATCCTCTAATGTGGCGTTGGGTAGTCTATTATAATTAAGTTTACTTTTAAAAATATTCGTTTAACGTTTGCAGATGAACAAGAGAGACAACTAAAATTTAATGCAAACTTCGACAAAGTTAGAAACACAAACTCACTATCCGCTCTAGAAATTTTTAAGATTGTGTGCCAAAACTCTTTCACTGTAAAATTTTCTATGTTGCAGAGTTCCCTAATTTCTTCATCTAAATTTTGTATCACACTGCCTTCAGTTAAATTTAAAAAAGTTGTATTAAAAGATAATTATCAATGAATTCATTTAATTCAGTGGGATTAAACTGTGTACCGAAAATTTTTGTTTTAAAAAAAATATACACAGGTAAACGTCAACATTTTTCTACATATTTACCCACCAGCCATGGCGAAAATATACAAGGTGGTCGCAATGGCGAATTCATAATTTTCGCTCCAAACTTGAAATGTCAAACACCATATAAAAAATATATACACATTTTTTATGTATGGAGTTTGACGTTTAGCGTTTACGGCAAAAGTGATAAATTCGCCATCGAGACCACCTGGTATTATTTCGCCATGCCACCAGCAGTAGTTATAACACATTTTGTTTTAGAGTACTAATTGACAATAAAATTGTTTCATATAGGTAAAAATGTTAATTACATTTCTACAAGAAACTGCAATATTAGGTGCCAAGCAACTAAATCAAAAAATCTCTATTCGGGAAGAACATTACAAAAGTTACTTGTAATTAAAACGTATCTTTATAGTTGTTTTGTAAAAATGTACTCTTGTAATAGTAGGTTTTTGTAATAAAGTAATTTTTTTGTAAAAATGTATATTTTCTCAAAAGGTAATTTTTATGGACAGAATTTTTGTTAAAACGGTATATGTATAAAAAGGGTATTATAAAATCTTCTTTCCTTCAGTGAAAAGGTAATTTCTGTTGAAAGGTGTTTTTTTCTTTTAGAAAATTGGGGTTTATTCAAGGTACTTTTTTCAACTACTAATATTTTTCGAAAGGCGCATTTTCACTGTTTTCAAAATTCAATATCTATAATTAAATATTACTTATGTGTTTAAACTTAAGGAATGTTTGTTTTGTATGTTTATTTTTTATTTTAAGTTCAACTTTGGTATAAGTTTTTCCCCTTTGAATGTAAAAAATATATTAGTTTTTATTGGGTGGCATGTATTCACGAAGAACAAAATGCATAGAAAAAAATTTACAACTTTTATGTGGCCAACCTTCGAAAAAGATGAAAATGCCACCAAAAAAAAATGTTTAAAAAATACTCCCTAAAAGCAGGAAACACCTTTTTTTGCTTTTCTTTTCAATATCATCTATATAAGTAACAGAGATATCAAGTTACCTATTTTACCTGGTTTTGCTCTTTAGAGTTTAGGCCCTTTAGAATTCGAATTTCCAAATGTCCGGCTTAAGTGGATCCTTTCGTAAGCGGCAGCTATATTATAAATTTTATTAATCTTATATTCTCATAAAACAATTTCAAAATTAATACATATGCACATCTCAAAAAATTTAAAAATATAAATATAGCTTTATCTTTTTTATTAAAATTAGAAGAAATACTTAAAAAATAACTTTGTAAATTGTAACGATAAAAGCGAAACATGTCAAAAGTATATATTAAATCATAATTTAATTTTTCATTTAAAACTATATGATAATTTGTATAAATACTTTAATTTATCATATACATCTTTAAATAATAATTATAAAGACATTTAACACGAATTAACTATATTAAACGAATTTATATAATACATATTATTGAAATCACTGTTCCATACAAAGCTTCTAACTACATCGTCTGTTAGCGAAAAGATAACGGCGGTAAAAATGAATTGAAAAAATAGTGATTGTCTGGCAACAATTTCTTAATCATACGTACCGTTTAATTTGACGACAGGTAGTCAAAATATACGCAACGTATATAGCAGTCGTCAAACTATGCGATATATACTAAAAGTGGATTTGCACCGATTTTTTACGGAAATATGAAAAAATATTGGTTCATAGGGTATATTTTATCACCTTTCATAATATGGCATCAAAAAAATTTGATATTTTTTCGGTCGCCAAACTATGCGCTGTGCATATATATATAATAATTTTTAAATGAAAAATTAAATTATGATTTAATATATACTTTTGACATGTTTCGCTTTTATCGTTACAATTTACAAAGATATTTTTTAAGTATTTCTTCTAATTTTAATAAAAAAAAGATAAACCTATATTTATATTTTAAAATTTTTTGAGATGTGCATATGTATTAATTTTGAAATTGTTTTATGAGAATATAAGATTAATAAAATTTATAATATAGCTGCCGCTTACGAAAGGATCCACTTAAGCCGGACATTTGGAAATTCGAATTCTAAAGGGCTTAAACTCTAAAGAGCAAAACCAGGTAAAATAGGTAACTTGATATCTCTGTTACTTATATAGATGATATTGAAAAGAAAAGCAAAAAAAGGTGTTTCGTACTTTATTCCTGCTTTTAGGGAGTATTTTTTAAACATTTTTTTGTGGCATTTTCATCTTTTTCGAAGGTCGGCCACATAAAAGCAAAAGTTGTAAATTTTTTTCTATGCATTTTGTTCTTCGTGAATACGTGCCACCCAATAAAAACAAATATATATATATTTTACATTCAAAGGGGAAAAACTTATACCAAAATTGGACTTAAAATAAAAAATAAACATACAAAACAAACATTCCTTAAGTTTAATTATAGATATTGAATTTTGAAAAAAGTGAAAATGCGCCTAATATTTTTCATATTAGTAGTTGCAAAAAGTACCTTGAATAAACCCCAATTTTCTAAAAGAAAAAAACACCTTTCAACAGAAATTACCTTTTCACTGAAGGAAAGAAGATTTTTTAATACCCTTTTTATACATATACCGTTTTACAAAAATTCTGTCCATAACAAGCACCTTTTGAGAAAATATATATTTTTACAAAAAGTTTACTTTTTTACAAAAACGTACTATTACAAGAGTAAATTTTTACAAAACAACGATAAAGATACGTTTTAATTACAAGTAACTTTTGTAATGTTCTTTTTGAAAAAGGTTTTACAAAAGTATCATTTTTAAAATATATTTGTTTTACAAAGGGTACCTTTTCACATAACCTTTTTAGAAATAGTACTTTATAGAAACTCACTTATTAAGTATATAATTATAATTTTGTATACAAGAACAGGAGAATACTTTTTGTACTTTTTAACATGTATCCAGCGATGCAGAATGAATATTTTAGCTTAATTTTTAAGATTTTTAATTAAAATAGAATTTTGAAGATCTTTTTCCCGAATAGAGATTTTTTGATTTAGTTGCTTGGCACCTAATATTGCAGTTTCTTGTAAAAATGTAATTAACATATATGAAACAATTTTATTGTCAATTAGTACTCTAAAACAAAATGTGTTAAAACTACTGCTGGTGGCATGGCGAAATAATACCAGGTGGTCTAGATGGCGAATTTATCACTTTTGCCGTAAACGCTAAACGTCAAACTCCATACATAAAAAATGTGTATATATTTTTTTTATATGGTGTTTGACATTTCAAGTTTGGAGCGAAAATTATGAATTCGCCATTGCGACCACCTTGTATATTTTCGCCATGGCTGGTGGGTAAATATGTATAAAAATGTTGACGTTTACCTGTGTATATTTTTTTTTTAAACAAAAATTGTCGGTACATAGTTTAATCCCACTGAATTAAATGAATTCATTGATAATTATCTTTTAATACAACTTTTTTAAATTTAACTGAAGGCAGTGTGATACAAAATTTAGATGAAGAAATTAGGGAACTCCGCCACATAAAAAATTTTACAGTGAAAGAGTTTTGGCACACAATCTTAAAAATTTCTAGAGCGGATAGTGAGTTTGTGTTTCTAACTTTGTCGAAGTTTGCATTAAATTTTAGTTGTCTCTCTTGTTCATCTGCAAACGTTAAACGAATATTTTTAAAAGTAAACTTAATTATAATAGACTACCCAACGCCACATTAGAGGATATTTTATATACTCAAGATTATTTGTTAGGTAAAAATTGATGATAATATTTTGGAAAATTTGAAACCTTCTCAGTGTTATAATCAGAAATGTGTGAAATATTTTCAACTTATACATATTATCTCAAAGTTCCAATGTATATTTTCAACTATGTTTAAATATATTAAAAAATTGTTTGAATAAAATTTTTGATTTTTATGTTTACTTCTTCATTTTTATATACATTTGTATGTATATTTTCATTTTATGTATTAATGATAAACTCATTAAAGGTAACAACACGTAATAAATAATAAAAATATTAAGGAATTTAAGATTTTCTTTTGATGAGTGAAGAGTTTTCTGTGAAAAATTTTTTGGCACCATTGCATGTATCGCTTAACAGTGAATACTCTTTACAAAGATAACCTTATTTTTTGATTTTATAAGAGAAAATATATTTGAAACAGAAAAAAATCAAAATAAAATTGAGAAAATGAGTAATCCTGAAAAACAAAATTGTTTTGTTTACATTATTTTTAATGTTTAATGACCATAATTAGCCTATTAGATTACGACCTAAATTGATCAAATTGCGAAATAAAAACATGAAATTGAGAAAAGGAAGTAGAAGCTAACAACATTCTAATTCAAATTGAGAATCTTCAAGTGAAATTAAAAAAATTCGAAATGAAATTGAAAGATTAAAGTTTAAAACAATAATTAAAAGGCAAAGTTGTCAACACTCGATCAACAATGTAATGCCAAAGCGAATTTATAACAGATAAACTCACGGCGATGAATATGCACATTTTCTTTGCAAAAAATAGTCACCAGGGGGCTAATTCTGGGACTCGTGATCGAAATAAATTCGTATCGAAATTAATTTCGATCGTGCGAGTTTTTCTGATGATGGCACTCGTTACCTTGCGAACCGATTTTTTAATAAAGTGTTGTAAAAGAAAACCTTAAAACCTTAAAAAAAACCTTAACCAACACTACAAATATGTAAACAAAAAACATATACTTACCAAGAAAATTAAATAATTTATCAAAAGAATTGGGAATTTGTTTTATAATTTTGAAAGTTTTGCCTTTTTAAATCGCGGTCATGGACGAAAATTACAAAAGTCTGTATCTGCAGCATCTTAATGTGGAAAACAATAATTTACCTTGTGCCAAGATTTTACATCTTTTCGCGGTGGACCGGAGACATTTTCCTTGGCATGTGTTTGGTAAAACGTCTTTGGATAAATTGCTGTACTCAGACATAAACTCAGCAAGAATTTGTTTTTTGTCTGAAATTTATTTTTGTTATATTCGACCTAATAATTAATATTAATTACTTATTATTACATTTTCTTGCTGTTTGCGTAAATAAATAAAATGTGGTTAATTTTTAAAAACTGTTGTGGCACTTGTAAAGCGTTCAAACAAGAATAATTATTTTTTACTTTTTAACAAAAGCAATAAACCGTTAAGTTACTCGTTAGAGTTTGTGTAAAAACTCTTTAAAAAGGTGCAAAAAAGGGTAAAATACAAAAAAGTACGAAAATCTATACGAATAATTAATTAATATAACAATTAAAATCTTAAATACACACTTGTTATCCAACGAACTATTAAAAAATTAAATTTCGACACCAAATTTGGTATCGAAAAAAACTCGCACGGTTACATTCGATCGTACAGTCGCTATCGAGTGCCATCATAAGAAATTTCGATACAACTTACTCGATAGCGAGTGCGAGAATCCCAAAATTAAAAAAAAAATCCAACTTCGAGTAAATTTCGCAAGGTATCGACTGCGAGAATTAGCCCCCAGGGCTGTCGGGGCAACCTGTTATTAATTCGAATTGTGAAATGCAAATTCTCATCAGGGCGAATTCAAAATATTTTTATTCGCTTTGATGTTGTGTATTAGAGCCTTGAACAAAAGGATTTGAAAGTTGAAAACAATTTTATATTTATACCTTTTATGTCCATATACACACATTAAGGGTAATTATTTTTTAGTTATATTATTTTATGTACCTATAATATATTGTCGTACACAAAACTATAATATAAAATAATTAAAAATATCGTTTTTGGATTAGATTCATATTTTCTGTTTGTATTTACAATTTTAATTTAATTATTTTTCACAATCCCAGGAAACAAATAGACATCGCTTTAAAAAGTACTTGCCATATAGAGACTTACTTTTGCAATAGCAATTTTTTGTTACTTGCTTACAAAACATATTAGTAGAAGTAGTAGTAGAAGTAGAATTAGTTCTTTAAGTTAAAACATAATACAAAAAAATATTTACTAATGGTCGTTATAATTTCCAGTAATAATCAATGTAATCGATTCTCAGGAATTGAATTTAAAAGTCTCATGCCTTGTTCAAAACATTATATAAAATTATAAAAAATAAAAAATTTTTTGCTAGAAATAATGGGTTGATCATATCTATATTGCATGATAGCTAGCCCACACCTGAAGAAGTTATATATTGATGAAAGTCAAACTTGTGTTAGGATGAAAATTCGTTCGGACTTCATTTATTACTATTATATCATCGTTATGATATAAAGGTCAGAGCTAATAGACTAATAAATTTATCATGATATGAAAAGTAATGTTATATGTTATTTTATTTTTTTCTTCGCACCGTTCAGTAACTAAAAATTTTACCTAATTGTTGCTTATTGCTACTAGAGCGTGAATGTCAAGGTACATCCATTTTTAATAAAATCTATTTAAAGTAAAATAAATGCACCTTGGTGTTCTTTCAAGCAGAGAGTAATAAAATATGAGAGCGAAAATATTTCTTCCAAGAATTAGTCAAACAACAGCAGGCGCTAAAGCTAAAACTCAACTCTAAAAATCTATGAAATCTATTTAGCGATTTTTAGCTGTTAAAGCAATTCTGTAATGTATATTGCTTAATCTATACTATGTTTACACGGAGCCCAATATTCTTGCTTCGCTCTCTTTTCATGATTCACAGCTCAATCACGACCGAATCAACGTGCTTCGCCATATGAAATTTTGAGAGCGAAGCATTTTGTTTTGAGACGATTCAGCTTGAATCTACTGGCGAAGCATGAAAAATTTCTGTCTTCCCTAATTTTTATCGCAAGTTTATCTGAACTAGCTGTATATAAATGTAAACAAAAAAAGTAAACCAATATTAAAAGTGCTGTGTGAATATGTGTTAATATAAAAATAAATAATTATATTATAATTTAAAATTTTATTAATTACAAACACTAAAAATGAAACGAAAAACAAAATTTTAGAACAGCAGTCAATGTGAAGCATGTAGTATGTGTCGTGGAAACGGCATGCTTCGCAATCATGATTCAGAGAGCGAAGCAAGTGCTTCACATTGACGTGTAAACATGCTATTAGATATGTCTAAAAATCCAATTCGCCGTAATTTTCGCCTTTATTGTCATCGCTAAAATTTTGTAATCTTTTATGCTCTATTTCAAATAAGCGATTTAAAATAAAAAATAAATAAAATTTTTAGCAACGAATATTTTTGAGTGCTAAAATTTGGGTAAAACATATACATTTTTAATTTGTGTTTTTTATGTAAATTTTATTAATTTAGCAATGAAAGAGCTGGAATATATGCTAATTCCCTATATTTGCCAATTTATGTGATATTTTGAAAAGATTAAAATGCTTTTTACCTTTCAAAACATTGTGCTAATTATCCCGAACAAATTATTAAAATCACCGATTTTGATTATATAAGGTGAAAGCACATCTCGATGGCCATATCGCTACCGCTTACTTAGCTTTTTAGGAAACTTATCACAAACATTTTAGTTTAGAATTTCCGTAATTTAATTTAAATTATAAATTTTCAATTGCCCGTGTAAAAAAACATAAATATATAATGATGGTGTTTTCTGATATTTTATTTGTTGTTTTACTTTCATTTTTGATCATCCTTCAACTCCTCCGACTTCTAACAAAAGTTTTAAATTTTAATTTAAATCAATTTTTTCTTCAAAGGCTGTTGTTGACGATTGTTTTGTGTTAACTTTTTGCACAAAATATTAGTGTAAAATGGTTTGCATCTTGAAAATATATGTACATCATTGCGGCGGTTGATAATTCCATCGCTAACCGCAACAATTAATTTACACATTTTTTTTATTCAAATACATACGTTATAAGTATATATTCGGAGGATTTAAAAAATATTCTAGACAATTTAAAAAAATATTATAGATACATCATACACATATGCAGAAAACTTTTTGTGGGTAAACGCTAATCATTGTAAGAAAGCGAATCATAAAGTATGGTAACACTAATACGAAGCTATCTCAATATATTTGTCTATTTTTAACAGCAACTTATCAAAGTAGAGTAAAAGGATAATTAGAGTGATAGCAATTTAGTGTCAAGAACTACCATATTATATTTGTCTTTTTTAACAGCAATTTATCAAAGTAGAGGGAAAGAATAAGTATAGTGGTAGCAAATTAGCTACGGCAAAAATGTAAAATTTTAGCTAAGCGATTGATATTACAGACAGTGCTGCCACAACCAAAAAATATTTACAACCAAAATTTGCTCTAAAAGTTACCAAATGAGAAAAAAAATAACCAAATTTCAATATGTAGTATTTTTATTAAATAACATTTAAAATGGATACATTATTATAATGTAACTTATTTGATTTAAATTCAGTTAATAATAATAATAACAAAAATAAAATTCTATTACCTACATATGTATGTATGTAATAAGTAACGATTGTACACGTATGTTTAAAAAAATAAAATTTTGTTTAAAACAAAGTAAACAAAACTTGCATAATATATATAATAATAGTTTGAGACCATAGATTTACTTATTAAAAGTTCATTGCATTTTGAAGTGAAATTTCACATTTAGCAAAATTAAAAGCTGTTGACAGTGTTGTAAAAGAAAAGTATTATAAGCAAGTGAGTAGCAATAAAGGCGAATTCATAACAGGTGGCTGCACTAGCGATTTTATTCACAGCTGTTTTTTTTTTCAGTTGTCTTGGTAGAACTTCGAAAAATTGAAGAATATAAAAGCTTAAAAAGTATAACATAAAAAATATGTACATGTGTATTATTATTTTGGAGAAAATAACCAAAATGAGAAAAATATTCACATCTCCACATTAAAGAAAAAAATAACCACTTTTGGTTAGAAATAACCAAAAACGGCAGCCCTGATTACAGAATACCAATTTAGCAATATAGCTTAAATATTCGCCGTAATTTGTTTTTAACTATTTAATTTGTTTTGTAACATGACGAAAGAATTATATAATTATATTATTTGGTCATTTTTGTTTAATTTAGCTAGGGGAGTATAAAGTAAAAAATTTTAAAGAACAGAATTTTTGCTAAGAACCTTTTAGCTTTGCAAGTTTTTTGTTTTAAAAGAATAAAAAGTAAACATGTCAGTGATGAAACATTTAATGCAATGATCTTTTTTCGGCGCAATTTTAATAAGAAGAGTAGAATTCCTATGTACAATTATAAATTTTGTTTATACACATGTATAAAGCATAGATTATTCTTAATATAAATAGCTTAATATCTATATCACAATAAGAATCTTTGTTAGAACTAACTGCAAAAAAATTGTATATATGATTTGCTTAAACATCATAAACGCTTTTAAAATATACCTAGTAATAAAAAAAATAAAACATTTTATGTACACCTTTTTAGCTACTACCTGGTTTTTGAGAGTATTATTTTCAATCTTTCTTTGTGGTTGACATGAGTTTGCTGGCTTATAGTGGTCTATTGTTTTATAAACTTTTCACTCTACACTGATGAAAATAAAATCGAAAACTTTGACTTGAAATTTCGAAAGTTAAATATGAAATTGGAAAAAGCAAGAAGCTAAGATATTCTAATTTAAATTACGATTCTCTAAGTGAAATTCAATAATTGAAATTAAAATTAAGAAATAAAAAGAAAAAGTTGTCAACACTATCGAAAATGTAAGTTCAAGGCAAATTCATAAAGGGTCAAATTCAAGGCGAATTAATACAGGTGACCGCACGGCTACAACCACTGAGTATGCTTAGTGGCTACAACAATCCAACAACACAAAAAACAATAGGCGATTTTTTGATACAAAATTTAGGTATGTTGTCAAAAATATTAAAAAAAAGACAAAATAAAAAAATATATTTAATAAAAAAAAGGGGTTGTAATTTTCAGAATAAAAATTTTATAAAAATTAGGTGACATAAAAATTAAAATCCAGGCAAAGTGTGACCAAAATTCTATTTTACCACTAGTTTGCCCAAATCACATGCATCGTTCCATTCTTGTACGTTGACCATTTGAAGACTAACATAATCTTCCACAATAAAACCAAGAAATTATAAATGTGTTTACATTAATTTCACTATCTTTTTATGCAAATTTTGATTATACACATCAGGAACTGCAATACGCTTCCATATTATAGTAGGTTTCTCTAGGAATTTTATTAGTTACTTTGTTTTCTATTAGCAATCAAAAAAATTAAATAAAAAAATTAACAAATAATTTATTTTTGACTAATTTTTTTGACAACTGCAATATATAGAGCTAAAAATCATGAATCAAGAAAACAATAACAATATGTTGTGTAACTTAGATATAGAACATATTTTGTAAATAAACAACATTTATGTATGGAAAGTGTAACAGAGTTAAAGTAAGAGAACCAAAAATCTCATACTTTTTACAACAAACACTCATTCTCATTCTACGCAGTAGAAAAATTCTTTGAACGGCTGAATGCGGAATCTTGTTTTTTTAATCATGACTAGAAATTGTTAGTCCAGAGTTATAGCATGCCATTTTTTTAATTCTCTTGTAATGTCATCGGAATTTGTACACAAAACAAAATCAACATGAAACTAGTTACTTGTAAAATGGCATACTGTAAAATCGGTCTTACTAACTAGGGTGTCAGACGATCAAGTTTTTATTCAATTTTTAAAATTTCTCTCATTTTTTACCAATACACTCTCACTTTAAAAACTTGCTGAGAATTTGCTTTCAAATTTTCGTTCAATTGAGTCTTTCAAATTACATTCAAGAGAACAGCTGATTAAAGTTTTTTCCTTCAAATAACTTTTTTTTTGTTTTCTTCACGACATCTTGCTTAAAAACTTGCTTTTAAATTGCGTGTAGCCTACGTCACAGCTTTCAATTTTTGTGAATTTTGACAAGCAGTATGTGTAAATTTCTTGAAAGAGAATTGAACAAAAACTTGACCGTCTGACTGCACTGTAAAATTTGTACATGAATCAGGGGTGCCATAAAATTTTGCTAAGAAGTCGACTCTTTTTGCACAAAAATATCAGGCTTATAGGCACTTTATTATTAAAAAATCGTCAAACACATTTTCAATACAATAAAACATATTTTTATTAACAAAAAGTTTCAAATAATTTATCATTTTAAAAATAAATGTTCAAAATCAAAGTGTTTTAATATTTGAATTAAAAGTTGATACAGTTATATACCATTTTTTTTTTGTTTCGTTTTTGTTTTGTTTCGATTCTTATATTAACTCTTTAACCAAACATTTTATCAAATTTCAAAAAATGCTCTCTATTCATAAATTCCGTTAAATAAAGTTCATCGATTTTTATAAAACTACATAGTACAGTTCTTAGAAGCCTTTCCATATGGCTGTATAGGTTGTGTATTTCAGTTGACTCACCTTAAAATAGTCTGTTTATAAGAAGTTCTAGTTTATATTTAAAGAGGATAAATAAATTTGATTTGGTTCGTTTAATTGTTTTAAATTTTTTTTCGCTGTATGGATTTGATCAACATTAGCTGCAAATCAAAAGTAAATTCTTAAGGCCTCATACAAATCTAGTATTCAAACAACTACTGCTTCAAGCGACAGCCATCTGGTTTGACTTGGGTGCAATAATTTAAGTTTTTATTACTGGTAATTTTTTAAAATTGGTGAAGTCTTTCTGTATTTAAAGACAAGCATATATTGCAAGTAAGTGCCAAACATATTTCATAATAAATAAACATATTTCATAATAACCGAATCCTATCAAATTCGACTTGTAGTTTTCGTGATTTTGTGTAAAGCTTATACAAATATTTGACATCAATCTGAAGAAATAGTTATATATTTGTAATTTTCACCAAACACAATGACTTGGTGTTGCATAGATCGGTTGCTTCATTGACGCCAGCAAGGAATTTTTATCTTCTAATAGCGCAAATATAGTTAAGAACTGTTTTTCCCATAACAGCAAGTAAGCATAACCCTTTTTCTCCTTGGAAGAATTGCTGTCTCTTTTTAATGTTAAAAGTATTCTAGTGTTGCTTAAAATTAAAAATTATTCTAAAACAAAGTTATATTGTTACAGTGTTTATCAAAAAATCGGCATTTTTGATCCAAAATCGGCAAATCGGCATTTTAATAAATCTGAGGCGAAAAATCGGCAAATATGGCAGTCCTGGCATGAATACTCGAAAACCATGCAAGCAGGGGTGCCAGAGAGTTTTAACCAAAAATTGGCACTTTTGCGTAAAAAATAGGCCAGTTAAATACACATTTTTAATACAGCAAAACAGATTTTTATTAACAAAAAGTATCAAATAATTTATCATTTTTAAAGATTTACAAAATTTATGTTCAAAATAAAAACATTTTAATATTTTATTTGCAAGTTCTACATAAAAATTGCTGCAGCTATTTACAATTTTGTATATTTCGTTTATGTTATGTTTTGATTCTTATATTAATTCTTTAGCCAACGAGCCCCAATACACCTCATCAAATCTCAAAAAGGGCTATATATTCATAAATTCCGTTGACTCACTTTATAATATTCTGTTTATACTATAAACAATTTCAGAAATATATTTGAAGATAGTAAATATTTACGTTTGATTTGGTCCGTCTATTTTGTTTAATTGTATTTGATCAACAGTAGCAGCACATCTAGTATTCAAACATCTACTGCTTCAAGCGAAAGCCATATGATTTGAATTGGGTGCAGTAATTTTTGATTTTATTTCTAGTAATTTATGAATGTTTTGAAATGGATGAAGACTTTCTGAGCTATTTTTTATGTAATTGTAAATATCTCTAGATAGTGTTTTAAATTTAGAAGGTAATAAAAATAAGCATATAATGCAAGTGGGTGCCAAATACATTTTATAAACATAATAAATAAATCTAGAATATCGCTTTTTTAGGTTTTGCAACTGATTTATTTGTCTGTCACAACGACAGCGCCGAATCCTATCAAACTTGACTTGTAGTTTTTGTAATTTTATGCAAACTAGTTACAATTAACTTGTTAAAACCTGTGGCATAACATTGATCTACTATTTATCAATGTTATGCCAAAGAAGAAATAGTCCTGTATTTTAAATTTAACACATATATGTACGTACAATCAAATACAATGACGTGGTGTTGCATAGATCGATTGATTTATTCATGCCAGCGAGAACTCTTTATTTCTTAGCTGCTCACATACAGTTAAGAACCGTTTTTTATAACAGCAAATACGGCTAATCCTTTTTCCGCTTAGTAAAAGTGCTGACTTATTAACAGTTGTCTCTTTCTATTGTTACAAGTTTTCTAGTTTTGCCCAAAATTAACAAATTATTCTAAAACAAACAAAATTAGGAACAAATTTAGTTTACGGACGCGGCTAAAAATTGAAAAAAGTACCCTACGGGGTTTAAAATTTAATTTTAAGCTGAAAATGTTAACTGGCAAATTTGGGGTTTCCGAGTTACGGACCTCCAAAGTTTGTATGTACAATATGGAATATATGGAGTATTTTTTGGTGGAATAAAACAATATGGGAATCATTGGAAAAGTAATTTCAATATCTATTCAATTTAAAACGAAAATAGTAAAAAAATAAAAAAAAGTTTTTATATGAAAGTTTTTTGGTCAGCTCTTAGTTTAAGCTTCAGTTACTAAAGATTTTCTGCGTAGCCGGCCTTTGGCCGGATCAAGGATTTCACCTCTAGGGTATGACCAACACCGGCTTCGATTACCAAAGTTTTTTTATATTTGTTCGCACAGTTTTGTCACTAAACTTAATTTATTTGATATATAGTTTTTTTGTGTCGTTACCTGTTTTTATTGTATTTCTTTACTATTTTTCTTTTCAACGATATCCATATTGCCCCATTCCACTACAAAATACTCGATATATTCCACATTGTACATACAAACTTTGGAGCCCCGTAACTGGGAAACTGAGGTCATCCCCAAATATGTTACTTAATATTTTTTGCTTAAAATTAAATTTTACACCCCGTAGGTAGCATTTTTAATTTTTAAGCTGCGTCCGTAAACTAGATTTAAGCCCAAAAATACCTTGTTATAGTAATTATAAAAAAAACGTCATTTTTTGAGCCAAAATCGGCGAATTGGTACTTTGATAAACTCGAGGCGAAAAATCGGCAAAATGACGATAAATCGGCAGATATGGCAGGCCTGCTTGTAAGTCGAGAGTAAAAAATGAGCGTAAAAACTTGAGAGAAAAATTTTTTTGCTTGTTTTCCTAGCAAGAATCAGTCAACCAGCTTTTGTTTTGTTCTCAAAATAATGTGCTTAAAAAACTTCTGCTAATAGATATTTTTGTAAAGTTGAAAAAATGAAAGTATTTTGCAATTAAAAAAATATGAAAATAATTTTATTTTGTTATTTTTATATCCTTCAATGCAAAATGTGGAAAGTTTGTCATTCCGTGTGTAATTTCTACAGTATTTGTTTCCGAACCCAAAAGTATATTGACTTCTTATGCAGATCGAAATCCATTGAGCGATGTCCGTCCGCGTTAGTGTTGACATCAATCGATCAGATATAGTGTCGAAAGAGTTGCTATTGGAAATACGCATGACCTGTCCATACCTTTCGAGGCAACAGGCAAAACACCACGCCTTGGAACAATTGACTACAATAAAAAAAATATGTGGGGCGATAGAAAAATAAATAATAAGATAAAAACATTCAGTGAAAAGATTGGCGCTCACCCATATTTTCTGAATTACAGAGTTCGGAAATATTCAAGTTTTTTGAAATACCAATATGGGTATCATTTTAAAGCTTTTGAAGATATCTTTAAGGAAATACGAAAATATTTTAAAAATGCTTAACGCAATTATAGCCGATAGCATTTTTATGTAAAATATTATTTATGAAGTACTAAATTTTTTCATTTTTTAATTCTCTGTCACCCCATTATTTGCTTTTTTGATTAGAGTTACTTCAATAAACAAGATTTACGTAGATAGTGAAGGGTATATAGGATTCGGCTATGCTAAAATAATGTACTATTACTTGTTTTCTTTAATTTAGTTAGGGAAATATACAACAAAAAAGCTTAAAACAACAGAAATTCAGTTCAGAGTCTTCTAGCTTTGCAAGTGTTTTTGTTTTTTTAAGATATAAAAGTAAATAAGCCAGTGATGGCGCATTTAATACAATTGCTGTTTTAGGTAAAATTTTAGTAAGAATTGTACAATTACTATGCACAAATAGAAATAAGTTATACTTATGTATGTATGGACTATTGATTATTTTTAATGTAAAAATTTTACATAATAATAACAAAACGAATGTTTAATAGAAATAACTGCAAAAAATGTTATATTTATGATGCGCTAAAACATCAAAAACGCTTTTACATAGTAATTAACCCTTATCGGACGCGACTTTTCACACGTTTGATTCTCACCAGGTTGTAGTTATTTTTAACAAATATGAAAAAAAAACAATAGTATGTTATTATACATTTATATTCATTTCTTTTCAGTTTTGTTACAAATTATTTATTTTTTGTACAACTACTACATGTCTGAGTTTCTGATAATTATTTATATACTTGTAAGGTATGGTATTTTTTGAAGCAATCTCCAACATGAAGAAATGGTTTTCTCTGGCATGTTTCGCAAAAGTATACTGTTGTTTTCCTCCCTCCAGGTAACTTGCGATTAGAACATACTAAACAGTCGTTATTATAATATTATTTATTTATAATATTTTCTTTATTCATTTTATGGGCAAAAAATAAATTCAGACATTAAAAAAAAGAATTGAAAGTTTATTGCACAAGTTAAATGCTCTGCTGATAACGACAAACTGAAAAGATTCTTATGCTCAAACGGTAACGGTAAATACGTATTTTCAAATGGTAACGGTAAATTGAAGAAATGAATGCATTTTAAAAACAAATCTCATCAATAGACAGTATGTTTCGACATAATTCGCCTTGTCACTTCACACGTGCCATACGACCGTTGCAGAAAAGTACTGTTGTCACGTCAGAGGTGACTTACGACCGATAAGGGTTAAAAAACTTTAAAATATATTATGTTTCTATATATATTCTTTCACAATGCTGCTATTCAATGGCCATACCCAAGGCGAATTCATAAAAGGTATACTCACGGAAAAAATAAATACAACACTGCGATAGAAACACGTACATTTTGTTTTTGTACAAATAGTTTGCGGCTGTTAAAAGCAAATGTGATTATAACTTTTGACACTTGAAGAAGGAAAATTACAATAATCACCTGGGCTATTAAGGCCACCTGTTGTTTTTGCTAGTAAAGATTCTGAACGGGCCTAATGAATTGGCCTTAAACACACCTTACTAAATAAGTCTTTATGTACTTAGATATATTTTAAATTGAATGTTTGCTTTGAACAATATAAAGCTAGGTATAAAAATATTTATGTAAATATAAACATAGTGATTTCTATTTTATAAAATAATGGTTCCTCGTTAAAATTGCGCATGTGTGAAATGTTTTTCTAACCCTGTAATAATTCTATTCGTTATTTGCCAAGCACAAAACACAAGTTTTAAAATAGTATGACCCCTTCTGTTTAATATCTGAAAGACAAGTTTGTTCTTAAACATATAAAAAAACTTAAGGCGAATTCATTTACTTGTGGTTACAAGGCGAATTAAGTACAAGGTGATAGCGGTGGCGAATTCAATTCTTTTCCCCGGTATTCTAACTGTCAAACTCCATATATAAAAAATGTATCTAACTGTTATACAGATTTTTTATATATGGAGTTTGACAGTTAGAATACCAGGGAAAAGAATTGAATTCGCCACCGCTATCACCTTATACTTAATTCGCCTTGTGTGGTTATAACAGCCCAGCTGATTTTTGATTATGTTCAATATCGTGTCAAAGTTTTGAAACAAACTTAAAGAAATAATTTTAAAAAGTAAAAAAAAAAAGTTTTATAAAAACAAGAAACCAACTGGTACAAATTTATTTAAAGTACCAAATGAAGTTTAATCATGGGTTTTTTGCAATCAACGTGAAGCACTACAACATTTTTGTCACTGGCCGGCTATTAATTTACTTTGAAAGAACTTTAAAATATTCTTAAGAAATAAAATACGAAAAAGCAGCAATAGCAGCAATTCAAAATTTAATTTGTTTTGATTGCAAAAAAAAAAACTAAATAATGATTGAAATTTCTAGAGAAAACTAGCACATTGTATGCAGTTCCTGATGTATATAAATTAAATATGTGTAACACGCTTAAAATATCTTGCTTGTTTTCTTGTGGGAGATTATGTGACTCTGTACGTACTGTTGGTGGCGGTGATGTGACAAAGTAAACTGTTTATTGGGAGATGAATGTGTGATAGCTTCAAGGTCGCTTTTTCAGACTGAACTGTTGAAACTAAAAAAAAACATCGTTTAGAGAGTTTAAAATTTCGCTATAATTAACAATAAGATCCAAAACATTGTTGTGATAATGAGTTTCGGCAAATTTCCTAATCGTTGTGGTAATCAAATTTAAGACTTTATGCTTGCTACTTCAGAAACTACCGGTGATGACCTTGTTGCGGTAAAAGATAACAGATGGAAATTTTTCTGTTAGTGATCAAATGTTCAACGAAAGAGAATGGAACGATGCATGTGATTTCGGCAAGCTAATGGCACAATGTAATTTTGGTCACACTTTGCCTGGATTTTCATTTTTATACAACTTAATTTTTTTTCCTGAAAATTACAACCACTTTTGTTTATTTATTATGTTATCTTTAACACACACAGTCCGAAAAGTAGCTATAAATTCTCCTTGCATATACCAGGTGGTAGCGTAGGCTAATTCATTAATTTTCGCCGGAAACACTACTGTCAAACTCCATACATAAAAAAATCTGTGTATATTTTTTATATTAGAAGTTTGACAGTACTTTCTAGAAGCAAAAAAAATGAATTCGCCTACGCTGCCACCTGGTAATTGAATCGCCTTACACCTAACTTCATATGCAAGCATTTCCAAGGCGAATTAATTCGCCTTAAGCATTTCCAAAAAGAATTAAATTTAAAAGTGGCAGATTTAATAAACACCGATACAAAAATAAGAATCTAATGTAATGTTGCAGAGGACCACGTTGATGTTTAAAAATGTTAAGCAAAAGCAAGCCGAATTCAATTCATACTTCTATCATCATTTGATACATTAAATAAAGTTTTACCAGTTGGTTCTTTTAACAATACTTCATAATTTATTTCTTGTTTTTATACTTTATAAAATTTTCATTATTTATTTTGAAATTTTGGAAACCTTTTCTTCTACAAGAGCATAAATTAACCGGGCCTGTTAATGAATTCGCTGTGATTTAAAATATAATTTCAAGGCGTACAAAACCGGGTGTTAGCGATAATTTCGTGCCTTTTTTGTCGAGAAGAAGAAAAAACTTTTTAGGAATTTTTTTTGCGTTGGCAAACTTTTTTCAGAGTTGCATGGAAAGTACCTTAATCTTGCGTGTTAACACGATTTAGTTTTTTTATTTAATGTGTGCAGTGTGACTTCCCTTTTTATATAAAACAACAGAATTACTACTAGGCAAGGCATATTTATTTTACTAGGTAGTGTCGTCCGCCCAGCTGGTTTGCAGTTGGAAATTTAAAAATTTGTTTGTATTTTACTACGTTTGTTTATGAATAGCAAAACACACTAACAACAAACATTTGCAAAACAAAACAGGCAGTTGTATTGAGAGCAATTATCTTTTATTTTTCTTTCGGTTTTTGACATTTCCAACGCACAAAGCAACAATAAAAAGCCATGAATTTTGCAAGGCGAATTAAATATAAGGTGATAGCGGTGGCGAATTCAATTCTTATCCCCGGTATTCTAACTGTCAAACTCCGTATATAAAAAATTTATCTAACTGTTATACAGATTTTTTATATATGGAGTTTGCAAGTTAGAATACCAGTGAAAAGAATTGAGTTCGCCACTGCTATCACCTTATATTTAATTCGCCTTGTTTTTATATATGGAGCAAGGCGAATTAAATATAAGGTGATAGCTGTGGCGAATTCAATTCTTTTCCCCGGTATTCTAACTGTCAAACTCCGTATATAAAAAAATTTATCTAACTGTTATACAGATTTTTTATATATGGAGTTTGACAGTTAGAATACCAGGGAAAAGAATTGAATTCGCCCACCGCTATCGCCTTATACTTAATTCGCCTTGGAATTTTGTGCTAATGTTGTAGAGCCCAAGGCGAATTAAATATAAGGTGATAGCGGTGGCGAATTCAATTCTTTTCCCTAGTATTCTAACTGTCAAACTCCATATATAAAAAATCTGTATAACAGTTAGATACATTTTTTATATATGGAGTTTGACAGTTAGAATACCGGGGAAAAGAATTGAATTCGCCACCGCTATCACCTTATACTTAATTCGCCTTGGTAGAGCCGCTACTATCTTGTAAAATAAATATGCCTTGCTATTAGGTTGCCGCAACGGTACGGAAAAAATAACCTACTGTAGTTTATTGTTGCATAGCACCAGGTTGCTGCCAAAAACATTTAACCAAGGCACATTTATTTTAGTATGCAGTGTCGTCCGCCCAGCTGGTTTGTATTTAGAAATGTCAAAAGTATTTTACTTTTTATTGTTTACAAATTTCAAAAAACACTAACAAGCGTTTGCAAACCAAATCAAGCATTTGAATTGAGAGCAATTCTCTTTCTGTTTTTGAGGTTTTCAACACACAATGTTGTATTTGTTGTAGAGCCGCTACTACCTAGTAAAATAAACGTACCTTGCATTTAACCGGGCAAAATCAAGACAAATTCAATTTGCGCTTATATCATCATTTGGGACTTTAAATAAAGTTGTGTCAGTTGGTTTCTTTCAGAAATACCTTATAGTATTATATTTTAATTACGTTTTTCAAGTTTTTAAATATTTTTTAATTTAAATTATTTGAACACTTTTTTTACAATTGATTTTAAAATTTTGGCTACTAGCTGTCAATGAATTGATTTTAAATCAAGGCGAATTAATTATAAGGAGAAAGCAGTGGCGAATTCATTAATTTCCGCCTGTATTTTAACTGTCAAACTCCATATATACAGTTAGGATACCGGCAAAAAACAATGAGTTCACCACCGCTATCACCTTGTAATTAATTCGCCTTGATTTAAAATATAATTTCATGCTTTTTTTGTCAGAGAGAAGATAAAATACTTTTTATGCTATTGTTTTTCGTTTTGGCAAATTTTTTCAGAGTTGTATGGAAAGTGCTATTTCCCAAGGTGAATTAATGACAAAAAAAATTTAAAAAATGGGTGCGAAGTTTTGGACCAACGCGAATCAATTACTAGGTGGCAGCGATTTTTGGAATTTCGAATTCTATATTAACCGAAAAAGGCAAAAAGTGATAAAATCAGTAACTTTGTACCTCCGGAACTTATACAGATAGAAGTAAACTTCAAACTACGCTTTGGTCAATACTTAAAGTAAATGGATAGTTATTTAGTATATAATACTATGTATTATTATATGATAAAAAATACATTTTAGATATTCGTACTCTTTCTTTCTGCTTTTATAGTGATTCACATTTTTACAAAAGCACCTTCTTACAAATAAAAAAAACTTTTTACAAAAGTATCTTTTTATAATCTGTTTGTTTTTTATTTTCTTTGTTTTCTTAATTATCTTTTTTTAAAGAAAATATCCCTTATAAGTATTTTACATGAAGGATCATTTTACAGAAAGAATTTTTTATAAAAGAGAAAGCTATGGGCTTTTAGGTAAAAAAAGTATTTTCAATAAAAAGCACTTTCATATGCAAAAAGTACTTTTTTAAAACATAACTTTGGATTTTTTTTATTAACTAACAATTATTGTTATACTAATTAAATAATTATTTTATTTTTAGTCAAAAAATAGACTGCCTCCTTACAACGTATAAAAACATATACTGGCGGACCCGGCTTCCTCCAATTATAAACCTTCAGACAAATTTTAGAGTAATAATACAACACAATTCATTTGGAAAGACATTAAGGAATAATTTCACACAAAATTACTATAGATTTTTTACACCATTTATATATATATATATAATGTATACATATATACCGTTGGCTTAATATAAAAAAAGGCTTAACTAAATTTTTTGTTACTTTACAGGAGAAGGAAAAAACTAACAACATCCCTAAAATTTTTCGATACAACAAAAATTATAATGCAATTTTCAATTAATAAAAGCAAAACAATTTTCTAAAAATTGCATTCACTCTTTTGGTATATCTAAAATTTTTAAAATTTTACTAAGTTTTTTCCTTCTGTAAAGTAACAAAAAATTTTTATATTAAGCCATCGATATAATGAACAACTTATACGCTACACATTTTAAGAATAAGGAAAAAAACGCTAATATAGAAATGCATCAAAGTACACCAATTTGCAAAAAACATATTTCCCTTAATATATAATTTCCTTACTAAACATATAAAATAAGTAAATAAAAAATTTATTTTTTTTTTTTGTAATTCAGAAACAATAGTCTTTTAATAAGTTTTTTTTTTAATTCAAAATACAAATAATCGTATCATAATTTCGAATGGCATATTTTTAACATACTTGTTAGCCTTGCACAAATTTAAAATTTATCATTTCTGTGCACACAAAAAACAATGTTTTTAAAAGTAATTAAACTTCTTTTCCATATGCACAATATGTATTATTTTTTAATGGAATAAAAAATACGTTGTTTTGTGTTATCCATTTTTTAGTTATTTTGCAATATTTTTGCCTGGTTATAAAATATTACTAATTTTAAACAAGGTATAGTCAAAATTGCTAAATTTTTTATTCCACAGAAGTCAAAGTTGACATCACTGTTTTAGAAGATGCCTTAAAATATCAAAAAGGCGCGCTGTCGTCAAAATATGCGCACAGTAAACTAGAAAGTTTATAAAAAAACTGTCGTCATAGTATGCGCTGCATAAAGATCATTTTGTCATAATAAGCTATTAGTAATTAATCGCCGCCGGCCAATTCAAATTTTTTGACGCCTTCAAAGACTTCATTTTTTTTTCAAAAGTATGGCAGCACAATAATTAATTAAAATATTTTCAAATCGATATAAGGCACAATTATTGAGCATATATCGATAAAAACGCATTAAAATATAGTTATATTTAAATAGTCGAACCTATAAATACAATAAAAAAAAATTATATAAAAATGTCGCCAAACTATGCGCAAGGCATATGAAAACTTTGGCGACTGTCGTCAAAGTATGCAATTGTCGTCAAAGTATGCGGTAGATTGAAAAACTGTCGTCAAACTATGCGCTGTGCATATATATATATATATATATATGTTAAAACTTATTATTTTTACAATTTATTAATATTAAATGTGTAATTTAACACTTTTGTTGACAAAGAATGCAATGATCGATAGGAAAAGAACGTACGTGTGTATTTTCGCAATGCATGCATAAATTAAATTGAAAAGAACATTTAAAAGTATGATGTGTGTATTATTGCAATGCATGCATAAATTAAATAAAAAAAGAACATTTAAAAGTATGATGTTTGCTACATTCTAAACTTATAGTATATATAAATATGTAGTGTGTATGCTACGTTCTAAATTTATAGTGTATTTAAATATGTAATACATATATATTTGCTACACCCTCACCCTTTAGAGAGAAAAAAAAAAATAAAATTTTATTTTTTTTTTTCGTTTTTAACTTCCTTGTAAAATTTCATATTTTATTTTTGGTCTATCTTATTAATTTTAGGTTATTATTAAGTACATGTTTTCTTCTGTTTTAATATTCTATTATTGAATTAACACCTTGGCGTTCTAGTATTTTATAAGGACCTTTGTACGGGCTATTTAGTTTAGTTCCTGTATGGTTTCTTAAATAACCTATGTTAAAATCTAATGTCTTAGATGATTTATCGTAATATTATTTATTTCGTATTTTTGACTCAACTAAAAGTTTTTTGGCATTTTCATCTTAGTTGGAGCTCATTTTTGAAATCATAAAAATTATAAATTGGTTTATTAACATATATATCATTGTGGTGGGGTTGTGTTGTATGAGAATGTGTAATATGGTAAGCTTTTATTCCAGGTAAGACTCTGTGATTTCTTTCTATTCCACCTAAAGATTCATGATGGTACAGGGCTGATGTAATTTGTTCGATATTTAATAGCGTATAGATTTCTGAAATCATTTGATTAACAAACTCTGCACCCATATCTGTTTTCATTTTTTTAAAGTGGCCATATTTTAGAACAAATTTTTCTACTATGATCTTTGCAACCTCTGATAATTCTTTAGAAGTCATCGGAAAAGCTTCAATATATTTAGTCAAATCACATTGCAGGGTTAAGATATATCTGAAATCTTTTGATGTACGTAGTGGGCCTACTATGTGTATTGACACAATTTGAAATGGACGAGAGGGCGTATCCGTGATAACCATTTTTTCTTTATTATGCATTACTATTTTAGTTTTTTGCATGTTTCGCATTTTTGTATAAACTTTTTAACCATTTTGATCATGCCTTTCCAGACATAACATTGTTTTGATTTGGCTATCGTTCTATTTACTCCGGTGTGACTTCCGGGTAAAGACAGATGATTTTTTTTGATAAGTCGTAACTGAACAGGTCTGTCTGTTATTGATTAAGGGTAATCAAATAATATAATTGGAATAGGAGTACTTATTCCTTTATCTACTTGGTTTTGCATTATTTTATCATATAACCTTTTTTTCAAGTAGTTTCATATTTTTAAATAATAAGTGTTTCTTTGAAAGAGATATCTTTTTTATGCCATTACTTTGTAGTAGTGATATCAGTTTTGCCCAAACTTGGCCTGTACAGTATGGTTTATCGCATTGTTTAAACTATGGCAAAAGTTTGTATATTATTATGCTATTAGTGTTTGCTTTCCCCTTCCCTAAGTTCACGCGGACTCTAGTTAATTTTGAAGAAAGGTTTTTATGTTTACATAGTAAAACTAGTGGTCTATGATCTGTAATAATTTAATATTTTTTCCGTAAAGATAGGGTCTGAAATGTTTTATTGCCCAGTGAATTGCTAAGAGTTCTTTCTCGATTATTGGCTTAAAATTATAAAAACAAATTTATAATATTTTTTTTTTTTGTAAAATTTAATTATGCAAAATTGAGGATCGGTAGATCCTAAGTTTGGTGGCCACAGAATATTTGGGAAAAGAGGTTCTTTTGTTTTTTTGTCTTGTTATTACTGAGCGACTAAGACACGCAAATCTGTTTGGCGGCGAGCACCTAATATCTCTATATTTATTCGGCGGAGATACGCCAATTGGTCAGCGTCTAGCGCTTATTTACCTTTATGTTTATACGGCCAAGGTCTGCCAAATGTGTTTGAGCTTTCAGAAAATAAACGAAGTGATTGCGAGCAAGGTTTTCCAAAAACTAAAGTTCTTGTCAAACTTCTTTCTTTTTTTATAAAAAAAAATCAGCTTAAAATTTAAAACTAAAAGTAAATATTGCTAATTTATCATTTCTTTTCATGGTCAATATTTGCATTTAACTACTGTGTAATTTAACACTTTTATTGACAAAGAATGCAATGATCGATAGGCAAAGAACGTACCTGTGTATTATTTCAATGCATGCATAAATTAAATAAAAAAGAACATTTAAAAGTACAATGTTTTGCTACATTCTAAACTTAAAGTATATTTAAATATGTAATGTATATGCTACGTTCTAAATTTATAGTGTATTTAAATATGTAATATATATACATACATGCTACAGATGAAGTATGCCAAATATGCTTATCGTGTGGAGATTCTGAATTTTTGACATTAATATAACGGATTCTCGTTTAATGGTCACAAAACTGCAATAAATTTAATGGAGCATTTAGTTAGAGCATTAAGGCTATAAAAGCCCTTTCTATTATAAGACCAATACCTAATTTCTTCATTTGGCTTGATAACTTTGATGTATGTTCTATCTATGAACCTAATGACATTGGGAATACAACTTTTCCGATAAAAATATAAGCGGCTTTGGTTCTCTTCCACCTCAGTGTAGGTGCATTATTAACAGTTCTTGCAAATGTGGAAGACAGTCGGTTATGCCACGCCTAAGTGACAATCGTTTCCTACGGAAGATTGGTAGCTTCATTGTTCTAGAAAATCAATTTTCGCCTACCTCTTCATAAACGCTTAAGAACGCTTCTTTCGAAAGCCAAAATGTTTTTGTAAATCTGATTGATTTTTTTCTTAAAATTACACTTCTATAAATACGTATCATCATTACATCCCTTAAATGTCTTCTCATTCTAATTCACATCGAACCTTATATTGGTCATCGTCTGAATCCAAAAATATTTCTTAAATTTTCGTTGCTAATATTAATTTTTATATATTTTTGTTAGCTATTATTTTTTTCTCTCAAATTTCAAAATTTTTTCACTTTTCAACCATTTGATAGTTGCTGTTCATAATAAAGCTGAATAACTCGATGGTTGCGGTCGCCGTATGACACGTAGCGCCATCTTGTGGAAACCACATTTCGTCCGGATCAATGTAATCCATATTTTCAAACCAAAAATTATTAATCATGGTGCAGTAACGATCTCCATTGATCGTAACGTGAGATCTGGCCTTGTGGTGTAAACACAAATGGAACTAACAACAAATTTCGCACAGCACTATGAATTCGTCATTCAACCATTTTTGCGTATTTTGCGTAAATTCATCGATACAAACTCAATTATGACGACAAATATTTATAAATTAATTTGAAAATTTATTTTGGTTTACATATGCCACTTGCTAGAGTGACCATGTATTTTAAAAAATAAACATTTATTTTTACAAGGTTTTTATTTGAAATAATTTTTTTAAATGAATTATTATTTTTTTTAGGTTTTGTATAGCCAGTACAAAAATGTAGAATTATGATAGTAGAGGATAGTTCTTGCCAGTGTAGGTAAATATTTCGCTGTCAACAAATACTTACTCGTACAATAAATAACGATTGCGTAGAAAAATAAATATTTAAAAAAAAGTTATAAAAGTATTAAAATTTATCATATTGCATGTCATCTAAATAGCAGTTACAATTTATAACTACTACGTAATACCTTGTAGATATATACAAAGAAAACTGACGAAGGTTGTTGCGAATCATAAAGTGCACTAATTCTGCTGGTATCTAAGTTTTACTGTTATCTTTAAAATTTATCAAAAAAAATTTAAAATTAAAAAACAGAAAATTTTTTTAATAATTGAACCTAATAAAAATAAAAAAGAATTTTGACTTAAACATATAAAAAATAATATATTTTTTTATATGAGGGCTATAAATAAAAATAAAATAAATTTTTAATTAAAAATAAATAAAACACTCTACACAAAAATATTCGTCGTTCGTCGACATAAAAAATAAAAATAAACGTTTCGCAGAGTTCTTTACGCACGACGAAGTTCGTCGACGTATTGATTGTGCGTATTTTTATATACACAAATGTATTTTATTTTTTCGACGAACATTCGTAACGAAAAATTCGTCGTTTATCCTAAATGTGTTTTCAGCATTATTTTTGAAAAAATAAGGTTCGATGATGCCACCAGCGTGTAAAACACACCAATTGGTGCATTATTCTGGATGCAAAGAAGTCTGAAGGGTATTGTGTTTAAACGTGTTAATAAGGAGGGGTAAGTTGGGGAAGGCAAAACTCGCTGAATGGATTTTAAAGATATTTGAAATATAGATAAGACCTGATCAATGAAGTCCAATAGGCAGAAGGAAATCAGTGTTCTTATTAAACGGTTTTAAGCCCGATAGAACTTTAAATTATAAAAAATAACACTAAAAATTAAATTTTGATGAAAACATTTTTCTTATTACTTTCAGTTGACAGTTGACAATGAGTTCACCACCGCTATCACCTTGTAATTAATTCGCCTTGATTTAAAATATAATTTCATGCTTTTTTTGTCAGAGAGAAGATAAAATACTTTTTATGCTATTGTTTTTCGTTTTGGCAAATTTTTTCAGAGTTGTATGGAAAGTGCTATTTCCCAAGGTGAATTAATGACAAAAAAAATTTAAAAAATGGGTGCGAAGTTTTGGACCAACGCGAATCAATTACTAGGTGGCAGCGATTTTTGGAATTTCGAATTCTATATTAACCGAAAAAGGCAAAAAGTGATAAAATCAGTAACTTTGTACCTCCGGAACTTATACAGATAGAAGTAAACTTCAAACTACGCTTTGGTCAATACTTAAAGTAAATGGATAGTTATTTAGTATATAATAATATGTATTATTATATGATAAAAAATACATTTTAGATATTCGTACTCTTTCTTTCTGCTTTTATAGTGATTCACATTTTTACAAAAGCACCTTCTTACAAATAAAAAAAACTTTTTACAAAAGTATCTTTTTATAATCTGTTTGTTTTTTATTTTCTTTGTTTTCTTAATTATCTTTTTTTAAAGAAAATATCCCTTATAAGTATTTTACATGAAGGATCATTTTACAGAAAGAATTTTTTATAAAAGAGAAAGCTATGGGCTTTTAGGTAAAAAAAGTATTTTCAATAAAAAGCACTTTCATATGCAAAAAGTACTTTTTTAAAACATAACTTTGGATTTTTTTTATTAACTAACAATTATTGTTATACTAATTAAATAATTATTTTATTTTTAGTCAAAAAATAGACTGCCTCCTTACAACGTATAAAAACATATACTGGCGGACCCGGCTTCCTCCAATTATAAACCTTCAGACAAATTTTAGAGTAATAATACAACACAATTCATTTGGAAAGACATTAAGGAATAATTTCACACAAAATTACTATAGATTTTTTACACCATTTATATATATATATATAATGTATACATATATACCGTTGGCTTAATATAAAAAAAGGCTTAACTAAATTTTTTGTTACTTTACAGGAGAAGGAAAAAACTAACAACATCCCTAAAATTTTTCGATACAACAAAAATTATAATGCAATTTTCAATTAATAAAAGCAAAACAATTTTCTAAAAATTGCATTCACTCTTTTGGTATATCTAAAATTTTTAAAATTTTACTAAGTTTTTTCCTTCTGTAAAGTAACAAAAAATTTTTATATTAAGCCATCGATATAATGAACAACTTATACGCTACACATTTTAAGAATAAGGAAAAAAACGCTAATATAGAAATGCATCAAAGTACACCAATTTGCAAAAAACATATTTCCCTTAATATATAATTTCCTTACTAAACATATAAAATAAGTAAATAAAAAATTTATTTTTTTTTTTTTGTAATTCAGAAACAATAGCCTTTTAATAAGTTTTTTTTTTAATTCAAAATACAAATAATCGTATCATAATTTCGAATGGCATATTTTTAACATACTTGTTAGCCTTGCACAAATTTAAAATTTATCATTTCTGTGCACACAAAAAACAATGTTTTTAAAAGTAATTAAACTTCTTTTCCATATGCACAATATGTATTATTTTTTAATGGAATAAAAAATACGTTGTTTTGTGTTATCCATTTTTTAGTTATTTTGCAATATTTTTGCCTGGTTATAAAATATTACTAATTTTAAACAAGGTATAGTCAAAATTGCTAAATTTTTTATTCCACAGAAGTCAAAGTTGACATCACTGTTTTAGAAGATGCCTTAAAATATCAAAAAGGCGCGCTGTCGTCAAAATATGCGCACAGTAAACTAGAAAGTTTATAAAAAAACTGTCGTCATAGTATGCGCTGCATAAAGATCATTTTGTCATAATAAGCTATTAGTAATTAATCGCCGCCGGCCAATTCAAATTTTTTGACGCCTTCAAAGACTTCATTTTTTTTTTCAAAAGTATGGCAGCACAATAATTAATTAAAATATTTTCAAATCGATATAAGGCACAATTATTGAGCATATATCGATAAAAACGCATTAAAATATAGTTATATTTAAATAGTCGAACCTATAAATACAATAAAAAAAAATTATATAAAAATGTCGCCAAACTATGCGCAAGGCATATGAAAACTTTGGCGACTGTCGTCAAAGTATGCAATTGTCGTCAAAGTATGCGGTAGATTGAAAAACTGTCGTCAAACTATGCGCTGTGCATATATATATATATATATATATGTTAAAACTTATTATTTTTACAATTTATTAATATTAAATGTGTAATTTAACACTTTTGTTGACAAAGAATGCAATGATCGATAGGAAAAGAACGTACGTGTGTATTTTCGCAATGCATGCATAAATTAAATTGAAAAGAACATTTAAAAGTATGATGTGTGTATTATTGCAATGCATGCATAAATTAAATAAAAAAAGAACATTTAAAAGTATGATGTTTGCTACATTCTAAACTTATAGTATATATAAATATGTAGTGTGTATGCTACGTTCTAAATTTATAGTGTATTTAAATATGTAATACATATATATTTGCTACACCCTCACCCTTTAGAGAAAAAAAAAAAATAAAATTTTATTTTTTTTTTTCGTTTTTAACTTCCTTGTAAAATTTCATATTTTATTTTTGGTCTATCTTATTAATTTTAGGTTATTATTAAGTACATGTTTTCTTCTGTTTTAATATTCTATTATTGAATTAACACCTTGGCGTTCTAGTATTTTATAAGGACCTTTGTACGGGCTATTTAGTTTAGTTCCTGTATGGTTTCTTAAATAACCTATGTTAAAATCTAATGTCTTAGATGATTTATCGTAATATTATTTATTTCGTATTTTTGACTCAACTAAAAGTTTTTTGGCATTTTCATCTTAGTTGGAGCTCATTTTTGAAATCATAAAAATTATAAATTGGTTTATTAACATATATATCATTGTGGTGGGGTTGTGTTGTATGAGAATGTGTAATATGGTAAGCTTTTATTCCAGGTAAGACTCTGTGATTTCTTTCTATTCCACCTAAAGATTCATGATGGTACAGGGCTGATGTAATTTGTTCGATATTTAATAGCGTATAGATTTCTGAAATCATTTGATTAACAAACTCTGCACCCATATCTGTTTTCATTTTTTTAAAGTGGCCATATTTTAGAACAAATTTTTCTACTATGATCTTTGCAACCTCTGATAATTCTTTAGAAGTCATCGGAAAAGCTTCAATATATTTAGTCAAATCACATTGCAGGGTTAAGATATATCTGAAATCTTTTGATGTACGTAGTGGGCCTACTATGTGTATTGACACAATTTGAAATGGACGAGAGGGCGTATCCGTGATAACCATTTTTTCTTTATTATGCATTACTATTTTAGTTTTTTGCATGTTTCGCATTTTTGTATAAACTTTTTAACCATTTTGATCATGCCTTTCCAGACATAACATTGTTTTGATTTGGCTATCGTTCTATTTACTCCGGTGTGACTTCCGGGTAAAGACAGATGATTTTTTTTGATAAGTCGTAACTGAACAGGTCTGTCTGTTATTGATTAAGGGTAATCAAATAATATAATTGGAATAGGAGTACTTATTCCTTTATCTACTTGGTTTTGCATTATTTTATCATATAACCTTTTTTTCAAGTAGTTTCATATTTTTAAATAATAAGTGTTTCTTTGAAAGAGATATCTTTTTTATGCCATTACTTTGTAGTAGTGATATCAGTTTTGCCCAAACTTGGCCTGTACAGTATGGTTTATCGCATTGTTTAAACTATGGCAAAAGTTTGTATATTATTATGCTATTAGTGTTTGCTTTCCCCTTCCCTAAGTTCACGCGGACTCTAGTTAATTTTGAAGAAAGGTTTTTATGTTTACATAGTAAAACTAGTGGTCTATGATCTGTAATAATTTAATATTTTTTCCGTAAAGATAGGGTCTGAAATGTTTTATTGCCCAGTGAATTGCTAAGAGTTCTTTCTCGATTATTGGCTTAAAATTATAAAAACAAATTTATAATATTTTTTTTTTTTGTAAAATTTAATTATGCAAAATTGAGGATCGGTAGATCCTAAGTTTGGTGGCCACAGAATATTTGGGAAAAGAGGTTCTTTTGTTTTTTTGTCTTGTTATTACTGAGCGACTAAGACACGCAAATCTGTTTGGCGGCGAGCACCTAATATCTCTATATTTATTCGGCGGAGATACGCCAATTGGTCAGCGTCTAGCGCTTATTTACCTTTATGTTTATACGGCCAAGGTCTGCCAAATGTGTTTGAGCTTTCAGAAAATAAACGAAGTGATTGCGAGCAAGGTTTTCCAAAAACTAAAGTTCTTGTCAAACTTCTTTCTTTTTTTATAAAAAAAAATCAGCTTAAAATTTAAAACTAAAAGTAAATATTGCTAATTTATCATTTCTTTTCATGGTCAATATTTGCATTTAACTACTGTGTAATTTAACACTTTTATTGACAAAGAATGCAATGATCGATAGGCAAAGAACGTACCTGTGTATTATTTCAATGCATGCATAAATTAAATAAAAAAGAACATTTAAAAGTACAATGTTTTGCTACATTCTAAACTTAAAGTATATTTAAATATGTAATGTATATGCTACGTTCTAAATTTATAGTGTATTTAAATATGTAATATATATACATACATGCTACAGATGAAGTATGCCAAATATGCTTATCGTGTGGAGATTCTGAATTTTTGACATTAATATAACGGATTCTCGTTTAATGGTCACAAAACTGCAATAAATTTAATGGAGCATTTAGTTAGAGCATTAAGGCTATAAAAGCCCTTTCTATTATAAGACCAATACCTAATTTCTTCATTTGGCTTGATAACTTTGATGTATGTTCTATCTATGAACCTAATGACATTGGGAATACAACTTTTCCGATAAAAATATAAGCGGCTTTGGTTCTCTTCCACCTCAGTGTAGGTGCATTATTAACAGTTCTTGCAAATGTGGAAGACAGTCGGTTATGCCACGCCTAAGTGACAATCGTTTCCTACGGAAGATTGGTAGCTTCATTGTTCTAGAAAATCAATTTTCGCCTACCTCTTCATAAACGCTTAAGAACGCTTCTTTCGAAAGCCAAAATGTTTTTGTAAATCTGATTGATTTTTTTCTTAAAATTACACTTCTATAAATACGTATCATCATTACATCCCTTAAATGTCTTCTCATTCTAATTCACATCGAACCTTATATTGGTCATCGTCTGAATCCAAAAATATTTCTTAAATTTTCGTTGCTAATATTAATTTTTATATATTTTTGTTAGCTATTATTTTTTTCTTTCAAATTTCAAAATTTTTTCACTTTTCAACCATTTGATAGTTGCTGTTCATAATAAAGCTGAATAACTCGATGGTTGCGGTCGCCGTATGACACGTAGCGCCATCTTGTGGAAACCACATTTCGTCCGGATCAATGTAATCCATATTTTCAAACCAAAAATTATTAATCATGGTGCAGTAACGATCTCCATTGATCGTAACGTGAGATCTGGCCTTGTGGTGTAAACACAAATGGAACTAACAACAAATTTCGCACAGCACTATGAATTCGTCATTCAACCATTTTTGCGTATTTTGCGTAAATTCATCGATACAAACTCAATTATGACGACAAATATTTATAAATTAATTTGAAAATTTATTTTGGTTTACATATGCCACTTGCTAGAGTGACCATGTATTTTAAAAAATAAACATTTATTTTTACAAGGTTTTTATTTGAAATAATTTTTTTAAATGAATTATTATTTTTTTTAGGTTTTGTATAGCCAGTACAAAAATGTAGAATTATGATAGTAGAGGATAGTTCTTGCCAGTGTAGGTAAATATTTCGCTGTCAACAAATACTTACTAAAGACGTGCACAGATATATCTGTTTATATCAGTTTTTGTGTGTCTACTCTTATGAGTGCGTATTGGTGAGTACGTTTATGCTTCTGATATAAGTTGATATTGTTACTTTTTCTCTTTGGATGGATGCGAATGAGTAAAGAGAGAATGAGAGTAACATATCTGTTCTCCTATGTTTTTACCAAACTGATATAAACAGATATTGATGGTTGTACCATAAGTATTTATTGTATGCTGCGAAGTAATATTCAGTAATACGTATTAATTTAAAATGAAAAAAACCATTATTGTTTTAAAAAAAAACAATATTGTAAATTTTTATATTATGCTTTATTCAAGATAAATAAATATATAAATAGGTATTTCAAAAACAAATAATGAGTCTTAAGATTTAATGCGTATGAATTAATTAAAAATATTATTATGATTATTTAATAAGTTTTACAGGTGTACATTATTTATTTCGGAAGATTTCTTTCGTTACGATAAGGAAAAGAAAAACAATCTAATTTTTTTATGTTTTTCTTTAGTGTAAAAGTATTTTAAATATTAAATGAAGTTATAAAAAAAATTTCTAATTTAAAATCAAATAGCATTACGTGAAAAGTTTGCTGAAAATGCATATTAGATCTAAGTTATTCTTTATGAATAAGGCTGTAAAAAATAACAATTAAACTAAAAAATAAAGTATCTGTAAGTATTTCTAGTCAAAATAAAAATCAGTCTTTTGAATTAATATTTACAAATAAAATATTATTAAAAGATTTTTCATTATAACCAAGCTTTGATCTCTTGTCTGTAATAAGAGCCCTAGCAATAGAAAATATCCTTTCTGAAGGAGCACTAGATGCTGGTATAGAAAATATTCGGCAGCTTAGTTTGTACAACATAGGGAATTCATTTTTTCTATCATGCCACCACTTAAGAGTATTAAAATTGTTATCTAGAGGCACAATAGTATTTTCATACTTGGCTATTTCATTTTCAATTATGCTTTCGCTTGAATTAGCTTTTTCTATTGGTTGCACATAATTTTCAAACAATGAATAAATTTTTGAAGAATTTGCTTTAATGAGCGAAGTAGTTGAGTATGTGTCATTACAATAAGACTGTTACAACGATTTGCACTTTAATATTACTTCAGTTTTTTCTTTAATATTAAATTGGGTTAATTGATTAGCTGGCGGAAATAAAAATATTGCTAATTTGTGAAAAATTGTGATGCCTGTTTAGTAGATAAATTTAAAATATGTAAAATTATAAGCAAAAAGATTTAAAATATATATTTTGGGTTGTAACAAAAGTCAGTGATGACTTACTTGAATTCGAAAATCCTTTCATTGACTTCACTCCTAGTAGCTTACTTTTACATTCCCCATCTATAACAAAATGACCCGTAATGGCAAGATAGGAAATTTTACTAAAATTTTCTGTCCACAGATCACAAGTTAGGGCATAACCAATTTTCCGTATTGATGAGATCTCTGACTGTAACTTTTCAAATTGAATTGAATAGCTATTCTCAACGTTTCGGTTAATTGTTGTTGGGTGTGGTATTACGGCATCTATGTTAAGACCGGCTTCGAATTTATTTCCAAGTGATAACAACAATTTTGAATATTCTTTAAGTCCACAATCTTTTGCTAAAGAGTATGGGCGTATATCTCCAGTAACCCATTCGGTCAGAATATCAGTGCAAGCCTTTTTAGCTTCTTGATTTGGCTCAATTAAAATATTCTCATTTTCACTTCTTAAAACTTTATAGCACTTGTGTTTATTTAAATTAGATACCCCGTTTTTATTGTATTTATATACATTTATACACATTTTGCACGCAACCAAATTTGGTAGTTCCACATCGTTTTCATCTTTTATAAAACCAAAGCAATCCCATATCTTGGTTCGCCCTCTTTTTTCACTAATTTTATATAAATTAGACAAAATTTTTTCTTTTATTTCAATATTATTCATATTTTCCCACTAATTTATTGTTTATTTTCCTAAATTCTCATTCGACTTATACCAAAGACTTTATTTAAATGTCTGTTTCACTAATCAAGGCCTTTTATATATTTATAAGGTCGTTTCACAAAGTTAAAAAATAAGTATTGCTTAAAGAAAAAAATATATATAAGGAATAATTTGAATTGCAGTATTGACACATAATGGGTTAAACCCAGGTAAGCCAATGCAAACCGTTTTATTCCCACTGTGCTTTATATGCTTCTAATAATATATGACAAAAATACATATGCACACTTTTCATTGAAAAATTGTGCGTTTTAAAAGTCATAAAACAAAAACATTTGTAACAAAACCAAATATATACAGTAGCCAAAAATACCTAAACTGCATTAACTGGTTATTTTTCTTACAATTTTTATACCTGTAATCATCATAATATTTTCCTATTTTTATTGACACATGAAAATATATACATTAAAAAAATCTATTTATGCTAATGAAAATGCATAAATTCCACCACAAACAAAAAGTATACAGCAAGCATTGCTTATTCCTTTTTATGTACAGGTACTTCTTGCTTTATGTTGTTGTTGCTAAAAATTCCAATAGGATTCAGTTTCAATTTTTAGGGTTTACTAAGAATTATACTCTACTAGTATTTAATATTAATTTTTCATTTTGCTAAGGAACGTAACTTTTAGCAAGCAAGTACAGCGAGCCAAAAGGTCCGCTTCACTCTACTAAATTTTACTTTCCTCTATAAAATTATTCACAATTAATAACAAGCTGAATGATAAACTCCAATTCATTTGCAAAAATCGTTCAAATCAAAATGATTTTATTAAAACCTTAATTATTTATTTATTTAATCTGTAGGACTTTTTTAATATAGAAAAAAGTGTAAATGTTTCTACATGTTAGAGACTTTACAGTTTCCCAATAACACAAGTAATTAACAATAAACCATGTTTCCTAAGTTATGACTCAAAATATCATATTATGTTTTTTTTTTAATATTCACATACGTTAATTACATATTATTTTATCGACTATATAACATCAATTCTATGTTTATCTAAAGGTAAAAATATTTTTTTCTTACATTTTTTTGTTATTGAAATTTTTGGTTTTTATGTTCTAGACAACAATTTTATAATTTTTCATTTGTTTTTTTTTTTTTTTTGTTTAATTATTGATAATGTAGTAAATATTGCTAATATTTCTAATTCTACCTTTAAAATCATATAACTAATTACTAAAACTAAAAAATAATAATAACATTATTACGTACAAAATTAAAATCCTGCTTATTAGCTCTTGCCTTTATCATAAGCAGCACACAATCATCTTAAATATCTGTTTCATAATCAGATATATCCAAATACTCATGGTACAACAGATATTTGAGAGTAAAAAACTGATAATTTTGTTACTTTATGCAATACCATAAACAACTGTATGTGTTTATATCCATAGTGTGAGTACGCACAAGCAAAAGCATACAATATCAACTACACTCATGCGTTCTTTTGTATCAGTTTTACTTGTTATGTATATGATATATCTGTTTTTGCCATACTGTTGGATATATTGGTGCACGTCTTTAATACTTACTCGTACAATAAATAACGATTGCGTAGAAAAATAAATATTTAAAAAAAAGTTATAAAAGTATTAAAATTTATCATATTGCATGTCATCTAAATAGCAGTTACAATTTATAACTACTACGTAATACCTTGTAGATATATACAAAGAAAACTGACGAAGGTTGTTGCGAATCATAAAGTGCACTAATTCTGCTGGTATCTAAGTTTTACTGTTATCTTTAAAATTTATCAAAAAAAATTTAAAATTAAAAAACAGAAAATTTTTTTAATAATTGAACCTAATAAAAATAAAAAAGAATTTTGACTTAAACATATAAAAAATAATATATTTTTTTATATGAGGGCTATAAATAAAAATAAAATAAATTTTTAATTAAAAATAAATAAAACACTCTACACAAAAATATTCGTCGTTCGTCGACATAAAAAATAAAAATAAACGTTTCGCAGAGTTCTTTACGCACGACGAAGTTCGTCGACGTATTGATTGTGCGTATTTTTATATACACAAATGTATTTTATTTTTTCGACGAACATTCGTAACGAAAAATTCGTCGTTTATCCTAAATGTGTTTTCAGCATTATTTTTGAAAAAATAAGGTTCGATGATGCCACCAGCGTGTAAAACACACCAATTGGTGCATTATTCTGGATGCAAAGAAGTCTGAAGGGTATTGTGTTTAAACGTGTTAATAAGGAGGGGTAAGTTGGGGAAGGCAAAACTCGCTGAATGGATTTTAAAGATATTTGAAATATAGATAAGACCTGATCAATGAAGTCCAATAGGCAGAAGGAAATCAGTGTTCTTATTAAACGGTTTTAAGCCCGATAGAACTTTAAATTATAAAAAATAACACTAAAAATTAAATTTTGATGAAAACATTTTTCTTATTACTTTCAGTTGACAGTTGACGAAGTTTTGAATAAACCCATGTTATAGGAAACTTTTCAAAGATTTCAAATATGCCACTCTTAATAATATCACATTTTTAGTTTAGAAGATATAACCGTTCAAAGGTGACCGACTTCCGTTTTTCAAAAAAACACACAATTTTTATTCAATTTGTTGCGACTGTTTTGACTAACAGTAGCTGTTTTTTAGTAGTAAATTTTGTTAAAATTTTTTTTTAGTAGTAAATTTTTAGGCATGGTAGCATTAGCCAATATATTGCAAAATAAGCACAATGCCTGGATTAGTCTACGACTGAAAGTTAGCGCAACAATTACTGAAACCATTAAAGAATTTAAGTACTAAAAACATGGCGTTGAACAATTTAAAATTATTTGAACTGCTTAAAAAGTCAACCACACCAAAGTTTTTCACGGAAGCTGCTTTAGAAGAACTTGATAGCTTATATGGAAATATTGAGAGAAGCGAAATTATAAAAAATAATTTTTATCTGATATATGCAAATATTAAGGCAAAATGGGTGAAATCTAATCGAACCATTCAGAACTTGAACTCCAAATACGAGGACTGGCTTAATGAAGACACCATCCTGGCTATATTGGCAGTAGATAAACCCACCACATCAACCAGAGGAGCAAAAGGAAGGCCAAAAAGAGTATTGAGGAGTGTTCAATTTTCACAAGAAAGAGGAAACTTGCCGATGCCACCAATGACTTGACCACGAAGCATTTATCGGGGGCGCTAGCTATTAAATGTACAAAGGATAGTGAAAGAGTTAGGTCTCAGAAAATCAAATCTGTTGCTGATGCAAGCCCACTGCGACTAAAAAGGATTAAGAAAAGCATTCCCACGCCCACAAACGCACACATTAAAAAGTATGGTTCCGAAGAAGCCTTGGCCTTGTTTATGGACTTGGAACTTTCCAAAGAGAACTATGAGAAACTACGGGCATCCTTAACGCGACACGGCGCTGACGATTTACCCGGATACAAGCATATTACGGAACCCAAAATAAATTCACGACCACTGCATACGGAGTTTACGGAAGTCTCTGCGAAAGCCAATCTGCTGGATCTCATGGGCCATATAGTAAAACGGTTGTTGGAGAGTCTTCCTGAAAATCAGGAGGGAAATATGTTTATGGCATCTGTTGTTCCTTTGCGGCTAAAATCTAATGTTTCCCTACACTGGAGAAATCCACGTCCGCCATCAGTGCATTATTGCCGACCAATAATGTTTCAGTTTGCAAGGGAATCGGCAGAACTCATAAGGACCTCGGTGAAGCACATTGAAGAACAAATATGGAAGATTAAGCCTACAAACCCGCAAATTGGAGAAGGAAAATATATTGAATGCAATTACGAGTTCCACCTGACCATGGTCGGAAAAGTCATAAACGAACTGACAGGAACAAAATCAACAATGTCATGCCCGATTTGCAAAAAGAGTCAGAAGAACTTTGGTAATTTAAACGATTCTACAAATCAGGAGAATTACGAATATGGAATGTCACCATTGCGCGCAATGATTAGGTGTATGGAGTTCTTGCTAAAACTGGCGTATACCCTACCACAAGAGGAGGAAAACTTCGATGAAAAGACATCAATAAAGGATAAGGAAAAGATCAGAAAGAAGCAAATACAGGATGCTTTTTTTAAACAAGTTGGACTAAAAGTAGACTGTCCCAAGCACGGATATGGTAACTCAAACGATGGAAACACTTCTAGGAGATTTTTTGAAAATGATGAGGCAGTAACTAGAATCACTGGAACTGACAATCAAATTGTGAAAAGATTGGGAACGATCTTGGATGTTTTAAACTGCAAAGAAAATGTCAATTCTACAAAATATGGAGAATATGCGTCGAAAACTGCATCTCTTTTAGCAGAAATGTATCCACAGAAGAGGTTGACCCCGACCGTCCATAAAATATTGGCGCATGGCAAAGATATAATTGAGTTCCAGTCTTTGCCAATTGGAGAGCTTTCTGAAGAAGCACAGGAGTCTCTTAACAAATTTTATAAAAAATATAGATTGCGAAACACATTCAAAACATCAAGGGTAAGGCAAAATGAGAACCTCTTCAACATGTTGGCAGCATCTTCCGATCCACTTATTTCTTCCCTGCGGCATGTGAAGTCACGAATAGAGTTAGAAAATAATTATAGTTTAGAAATGCTTAGTCTTTTAGATATACCTTCCCTTACGATTTGAGATGAATATTTTACAGAAAATTGAAAAAATTAATTTAAAAAAAATTATTTTTTTTTGATAACCCATAAGTAGGCCCCTACAAAGCGTAGCACCCTTTCCAAACGCTCATTTCATAGGCTGAACAGTTATCTGTCATATGCTGTTTAAACTGTTTAATTATTTTTTTCGGTTTAAAAGATATGTTTTTTGCAACGAAAAAACTCAAATGGCGCCAATGTGCGCTGGTGACATCATCGAACCATATTTCTTCAAAAATAATGCTAAAAACACATTTGGGACGAACAACGAATTTTTCGTTACGAATGTTCGTCGAAATAATAAAATATATTTGTGTATATGAAAATGCGCACAATCAACGCGTCGACGAAATTCGTCGTGCGTAACGAACTCTGCGAATCGTTTATTCGTATTTTTTATGTCGACGAACGACATGTGTTTTTGTGTAGAGGGATCGTTTTCTGATTATTTTTTTAAGTGTTTTATTTATTTTTAATTAAAAATTAATTTTCTTTCTGTTTATAGCCCTCATATAAAAAATATACTACTATCTTCAAAATGTTTAATTCAAATTTCTTTTGAACCGACTTCAAAAAAAGAAGGAGGTTATACAATTCAGCTAAATGTTGCTTTTTTTTATATTTATGGCTGCAGAACTCAGTCATTTCTGAACCGATTTTGAAAATTTTTGGTAATATGATATTCTATACTTACAGATTGGTCCCATTTAGAAAACAGTTCATAATCTTAAAAATTAACGGGTGTCCCCATACAACATACACATTTTTTGCGTGTGTTATGAACTATAAAGGGCGATTCTGTAAAATTTAAAATGAGTGCGTATTACTATAGCTGCCAACAACAAAATTTTACACAAAAATAAATCTAAAAACTAAAGGGTGCCCCCATAATTAATGTAGATTTACTTATTTGGGCCTATCTTTTGAACCGTTATAGACAAACGCTTGCAAATTGGGCAGAATGTCGATTGCTATGGACGTTATAGTAACAAGTATTAATATTAAAAATTATATATTAAAGGGTGCCCCAATTGTTCATTTAATTTAATGTATATGGCCATACTTCTGAACAGTTGTAGACAGACGCTTTAAACTTACAACGAACCTGTACTGCTAAGTCCGCTATAACAACAAGTATAAAATTTTGATTTGAAAGTTAAAGGGTGTCCCATAGTTGATGTTTATTTAAGTATGTGACCAAACTTTTAAACCGTTATAGACATAAAGCTGGAACTTAAAAGGGACCGGTATTGCTCAGTCCGCTATATTAACGAGTTTATAATTTGAAATTAAGAAACTATAGTAACAAGTGTTAATATTAAAAGTTATAAATTAAAGGGTGCACCAATAGTTCCTCTAATTTGATTTTGTTCCAGATTTATCAATATGAATCCGAGGGAGAGAATTTTGGCTGTAAAAAAGCATAATCTCCTGTGCAGCGTTTAAAATAAATTGAAGTAACTCGTTTCTCGTAACATCAAAAACTGACCGCTTTATTTTATTTCATTTAGTTTTCTCCTTCTTACATGAGTAGTATAATATGGTAGTATAAATAAGGGTTGTACTAAATAGTATGGACATGGCATATTTAATACAGGGTTTGGCACTATACCTCCCCCTTTTCTTTCATATAGTAATATATATAATTTATGACTTTAAAGTATAAATTTCCGATAATAATTGGCAAATGCCACAAATCGTCTTACTGCGTCCTTGTCGGTGGGAACTGGATAAGTTTCTATAGCATTGGTTTTAGAATCATCCGGCAAAATGCCGTTTGCAGTACATTTATGCCCTAAAAATGTTACCTCAGGTCGAAAAAATTCGCATTTGTACGGGTTGATTTTCAGATTGTGGCCCCGTAAAATTTCAAAAACGTTCTTTAAATTTCGGAGGTGGTGTTGTTTACTACACCCAATTATGATAATGTCATCAATATACAGGAAAGCCTTGTTCGGAGGTAGTCCCGAGAAAGCGATGGACATCATCCTTGAAAAAGAATTTGGCGCGATGTTTAGTCCAAAAGGTAAAACTTTCCAACGAAATGAACAGCTGTCGGTACTGAAAGAAGTTATGTTGCGAGAATCGGTATGTAGTGGTATCTGATGGAAGCCTGAGTAAAGATCTATAACCGAAAAATATTTCGCTCTACCAAGATTATCCAAAATGTCGTCTATTCTAGGAAGAGGAAATTTATCGGCAATTAGTTTCCTATTTAAAGCGCGATAATCAACGCACATTCTGTAAGATTTTTTATCGCCCTTACTTTTTTTGGTACCACTATTAAAGGGCTATTATAGTTAGAAGTGCTTGGCTCGATTAAATCATTGTCCAATAGGTTTCTAACTTGCCGGTTTATCTCGTCTTTCTGAGTATGAGCCAATCGATAATTTTTGATGTACACAGGTGTAGAATCAGTTAACCTTAGTTTCTGTTCATAAAAATTTATAATTGTCATTTTGTCGTCCTTTAACGAAAAAATATCTGAAAAGTCCTCTCACAGTGGTAACAAATCATTTTCAATATCGTCCGGCATTTGTTTCTGCAGAATATTTCTAAGCTTTAAAATACGTTCGGAATTCGTCCTAGTTTCATTTATAGAATAAACATGAAAATTTCGTAGCTTGTCTGCTTTAAGATTGTAATTTTTTATATATTTTACCTCATCAGTTGTGTTGATTACACGCAAAACTGAATTTTCCAAATCGAGAATACCCTTCCCAATAAATACTCCTGTCGAAACTTCCTGTGAGTCAATAAACATTGGTCCAGTAATGTTTTTGAAGTTAAAAATTCTGTATACTTCACATCTAGGTGGAATTATGCAGGAATAACTACTTGTTCCCTGCAGTATTGGGACTTTAAATCGAGTATCTTGAATTAAAATAGATAATGTCATTGATTCGTAGTCAATGTTACATTTGTTTTTTCTGAGAAAATCTTTTCCGAGTATCCCATCCGAAGGAATATTAAAATTATTGTTAACCACATGAAATATTTGTGAAATAGAGAAGTTTGAAATATTCAGATGTGTATAAATTGTTCCTAATGTTTGTACCGCAGATGTTGTTATACCAGTTATACTGATTTTGTCATTCTGATCCAATATAATATTCGAGTTTAAACATGAAACTTTAACCAATGAGATATCGGCTTGTGAATCAACAAGAAAAGTTTAAGGCCTATCTCCATTAAATAAGTTCAGTTGGACAAAATCGGCATAGCTAGGATTTAGACTGTATACTGATTTGTAAATTGTTGGTTTATTTAATTTAAAGTTTCCTCCCCCAACAGCAATGTTTGTTGAGGGGCCTCCACGTTTAAAGGCCTGACCGAAACCCTGCTGTTGTTGTTGAAACCCCTTGAAAAATTCCTTCGGTCATTACCCCGATAATTACTACGAATAGTATTAAAATTCCGATTATTACGGTTATCTCTGGCCTGAAAGCTATTGCCACGGTAATTTCCACGACTGCTACCACGATAACCCTGATTGTTGCGATACCGAGTATAGTTATTTGTTTGATTCGGGTTATATCCGCAATTGCGGTTAGCTCGAAAAGTTAGGACCTGGCGTTCACTGGTTTCCGTTGCCTGTTCAACGACTAATTTGGCTACTACCTCTTTTGGTTCCGAGAAAGTTTATGATGCCAGTATTGACTTAACCAAGTCGGATTTGGCATTCAATCGGCACATCCTTACTGTCTCCTCGATTGCCATCTCATGGGCCTTATTTCTACCTATAACCTCAATTACTAGTGAACGTTCGAATGCTTCAGCAAGCCCTTCTGCCTTCTTAGAAAATTCAGCATAATTGTTATTTCTAACATTTAGAGCTGTTATTTTCCCAGCAATAACTTTCGAGTTATCCGGCTTTATCCTGCTTTTTAAAGCAGTTACTATATTACTCACTGTTGTGATGTTCTCGGGTAATGCTTCCGTAGCTTTTCCTTCAAGTTTCGAACTGACAAATCGTATAAGTGTTGTCATCAGATTCTCCTCTGTGAGATCCTCAATCAAACTAATTTTATCCAAAAAAGAATCTAGTACCAACGGATCACCATTGTAGTTGTCCCTTAAAATCGATGAGCACATACTTATGTACGACTTTTTCTGTTCCGTTGTCGCCATTTTCCGTTCCTCTTTTGGTCTATCTTTCCTGTCAGAGTTTGTCTCCGTCTCCGATTCGCTACATTCAGAATCGTCCTCACTATCCGTCAAAATGTCCGCAACTACCAATTCAAACAACTCTATGTTCTCAGGAACCCTTATCTTACAATTTAGTTTTCCAAAACATCTAACCAAAATTTGACGACAGTGCCTTATCTTAGAGAAAATCTGTGTGTTTGTAACGATTGATATCTTCTCAGAATTTTTGCTTACGTATTGCAATATTGCATTGTAAGTTTCAGTTAATAAATTGACATATTCTGTTATTTTAGTTTCCTTCGTTGAAATTGGACGGTTTTGAAGGATTCGTTTTTTAACGTTATAAAATTTGTTAATTAAATCAAGAAATTTTTCGTTATCGAATTTAGACATGTGTCTGTTTTGAAGGTATTTATTTTATTGTAATTTAAAAAAAAGTAATTTAAAAAACACTCGAAATTCAATCATTTTAAAAAGAAATTACCTAACCAGTTATATACATAAATATTTTCTTTCACGCGTTTTATTTGGAAATTGTGTTTTTTTTAAATTTGTCAAAAACGAGTTAACAAAATATCTTAAAACACGTATTTAAAATATTTAACATTTCTGTTAATTTTATTTAAAAATATATTTGCTCTTCTTGTTCTGTTTTTTTTTTTTATTTCATTATTCTCATATATTCTATTTATGTTAATATAATAGTAGAAAATTAGATGTTTATAATTTTAATTCATATTAAAAAATAATATATTTTTAAATTGAAATTTGATTAAATTAATTTATATAGTTAAATTTATATAATGGTTTTATTATTTCTCAATTTTCTGAATAATTTTGTGGTAATTGACAAAATACTTCTATTATTAATATTATCAATAAATATATATATGTATATCTAATATACAACGTACATATGTATTAAGAATAATAAAAGATACATTTCTTATTTAAATACTTTTTTATTTTAACATACATATGTTATTTATATTTGTTTTGTTTTAAATTTATTTTAAAGTAGTAATAAAGAAATAAAATTTATTATACTGTACAATAATTTGTTATATTATAATTTATTTACAACAAATTTTATATAAAATGGTGAATAAACATATGTAAGTACCAGGTAGTAACAAGAAATTTGTAATTAGTAATTATGTTTGCACATATATATACATATGTACTTACATTACGTACGGTACATTGCTGCCTACCTTCACCGCTGCGCTGTCATTGTTCACAGATAACATGATGATTTTCCGTTGTGATTTTTGGCATTTTTTGACGATTTTCTTTTGTTGTTGGACATTCCATTACTTCCATAATTTTCTTAGGCTTATAAATTCAATTGTTTTATTTTTTGTTTTTCTGGTATTAATTTTAACATTTACAACATTAGAGTTGAGTTCGTTCATATATTAAAGTTTGTAGTATTTACTTCTCATTATATAAAGTGTTTTCTTGTATTTTAATTTCATTATACTCTTTTTAAAGTTACTTTCGTACTTCTTCTTTTGTTTTAATTTTGGTACCTTTTGTTTTAATTTTCTTAGTACAGTGTACAGTGTTTTAAATTCTAACTGTATTAAAAAAATGTTTTCTCTTTCTATGTTTGCTTTTAGAATTCCGAATTATAACTGTTTTTTAATTTTTTTTTGATGTGTATGTACTCTGTTTTAAATTTTGTTTTTTTTTTTTTTAAAGAACGAAAATCTTGTAAACTGTACTTTCTTAAAATTGCCATTAATTGAATTGCTAACTGTAAAAATTTTAGCGAACTTTATACTGCTTGGGTTTGATACGTTTTTCCGAAGGCATTTACTCTTGAGGTTAGGTATTGGTACACACTATTTTAATTGTGGTATTTATATTTTGCACTATCACTGGTTGTTACTCCAACAGTTACTTTTTTTGATTCTGGTTAATCCCGTATAGCAAATAACACATTTAGGATTTCCACACTGGTGTTGTATAGGGTGATTTTAAAATGCGTGGGTTCTACCAAATGGTGTTTTATTTTATTTTAATGATTTTCTGTAACTATTAAATGCGAACTAACGACGGAAATAAAATTGCCTCCAACAAAGAAGTTGAAGAGAGTCAAGACAAAACAATTGAAAGCATTAAATAAAAATTTTTTTTTTTTTATAAATTTTATTGTTTTTGTTTCTGTCGAGGATTTAAGTTTTTCCGCAATTTTAATTTACTGATTCATATTTCTTGCAAATTAATTTTTGTTTTATATTTCTGTAACATGTAGATGTTTATTTTCTTTTTTTTAACTATTAGCAAAACACAAAAAAACATAACACTTATTTTTGTTTTTGCATCTTTTAATTAGATGATCAGAGTAAAATTTGTCACGGTCGCCATGTGCAGCGTTTAAAATAAATTGAAGCAACTCGTTTCTCGTAACATCAAAAACTGACCGCTTTATTTTATTTCATTTAGTTTTCTCCTTCTTACATGAGTAGTATAATATGGTAGTATAAATAAGGGTTGTACTAAATAGTATGGATATGGCATATTTAATACAGGGTTTGGCACTATACTCCGCATAAATTGCCTGGCTGAAGGTCATAGTCTTAATAATTGTCGAAGTAATTTTAGCTGTTCAATATGCAAATTAAAGCATAATTCGATGCTTCACAGGGCAGCCTCTACATTTAATTCCACTCTAAATCCTTCAGGCAGTGAGGGTAACGATCAAGCTGATCAGCCGACCACGAGTGTGCAGAATTGTTTTGCTGCTACTTCAGAGCATATTTTTTTGGGTACAGCTCTTGGTTCAGATGCTATGTCGGGAAGAAGTTTTTAATGCAAGAGCTGTAATAGATCCCGGTTCCCAATCAAGTTTTATCTCTGAAAAATTGCAGAAAAAATTGAATTTGCCGACAAGACCAACAAATATAGGAATCTCGTCGTTAAATGTCGCCACTCCTGCTCGTGCTTTGAAGGAATGTGGAATAACGCTACGTTCACCTAATAATAACAAGTTTTCATTGGAAATGGTAGCTTTAGTGTTGCCCAAATTGACAGGAAATCTGCCAAATAAAACGGTTGACATTTCAAAGTGGGAGGCCTTATTTGACTTGGAATTAGCTGACCCGAACTTTGCCGTGAGTCGGCCAGTTGACATATTGATTGCATCTGATTTTTATCCAAAGATTATGTGTGACGGTTCTAGGCAAAGGGTTTTGGGAAATGTTGTGGCTCATGAAACCCATTTTGGTTGGGTGTTAATTGGTTCGTATGAGGGTAACTATACATCATGATCGACAGTCCGCTCCTTATATACTGAAGTAAGTTTAGATAAACAATTAGAGAATTTTTGGAAACTGGAAGAGCCACCATATGCATCGAAATGGTCACAAGCAAAATTCACCAAACGAGAAGTCTTGTCCGTTATCGCAAAACTTTTTGATCCAGCTGGATGGTTAATTCCTGTTGTGATTATTGCAAAGATATTAATGCAACAAATCTGGTGTGATAAGACAAATTGGGACGAATACTTGCCGGCATCCAGTGGACTTAAGTGGGCTCAATTTCTCGATGATTATAAAGCAATCAACAATATAGGAATATCGCGTTGGATAGGTTTCAAGCCTTCGGGTAAATTACAAATACATGGGTTTTGTGACGCTTCGGAGAAAGCATATGGTGCTTGTTTGTACGTTCGTATTAAGGATGAAAACGGTTTTATACAGACCCACTTACTGTTAGCTAAGTCAAAAGTAGCTCCACTTAAAACTGTTTCATTGCCGAGATTGGAACTGTGCGATGCATCTTTGCTCGCTGATTTAATTCACACCGTACAAACGGATTTAAGTATAGATGAAACTGAAACCTGGCTTTTTACCTGGAGCGATTCAATAATGGTTTTGGCTGGGCTACAGAAACCACAAAGTTCTTGGACGACTTTTGTAGCAAATCGAGTAGCGAAAATAGTTGAGAAAATCGGGAAGGGTTGTTAGAAACATGTCAGTTCCAATGACAATCCGGCTGATTTTTTGAGTAGGGGGGTTCGCCCTCAACATTTAGTGGAAAATAGTCTTTGGTGGCATGGTCCTTCGTGGCTGTGCTCAGATTTGAATTGTGGGCAAGTAGCTTCGGATACAAATTATGAAACATATGAGGAGCAAAAGGTGCAGAAGGTTTTTTTTATATATTTTAGGTCTCATTGTGACCTGATTACAAATTTCTCTTCATACTCGCGAGCACTAAGAGTAACGGCATGGGTGTTTAGAGGTATTAATTCAATTCTTAAAAAGAGGGAACCACGTTACACATCGTTAGAAATTTCACCTGATGAAATACGTTTGGTTAAGGAGAGGTTAATAATAGTAGCTCAGAAAGTGTCGTTTCCCAATGAATATTACAAATTATCAAGAAAAGAGACCATTTTAGATAGAAATTTGTTGAACTTAAATCCCTTTATGGATGACCAGGGTAAAATTCGAGTCGGAGGTAGGTAGGCAAATGCGCCATATCTCGCTTATAATGAAAAGTTCCCTATCTTGTTGCCTTCGAATTGTCATTACGCTAAAGTTTTGGTAAACTTTATCTACAGAATTACGTTACATGGAGGGAACCAGTTAATGCTGAAGGTCTTAAGAACCGAGTTTTTTATCCCTCGGGCAAAAAATCTGATCAAAACGGTTATAAGTCGCTGTAAGGTTTGTGTCATACAAAAAAAAAACGCTCAAAGCCAGATTATGGCTGCGTTACCTTCGTCTCGTAAAGTTCTTTCCCGTCCCTTTAATGCTACGGGAGTAGACTTTTCTGGGCCCTTCGATATTCGGAATTTTACAGGGCGTGCGTGCTTAATAACAAAAGGCCTTGTGTGCGTATTTGTTTGTTTTGCTACAAAAGCGATTCTCTTGGAGGGTGTTAGTAGTTTATCAACCCCAGCTTTTTTAAGCAGCATTTTCTAGATTCGTAGCACGCCGTGGCTACCCAAGGGACATGTATTCCGATAATGTCACAAATTTTGTAGGTGCTTCTAGGGAACTAAAAGAAGAAATTCGGCGTTTTTTACACAACGAAGAGGCTGAAGTGAATTCAGGGTATATAAATCATGGCGTTAATTGGCATTTTAATCCCGCTAGTGCACCTCATATGGGGGGCTTTAGGAAGCAGGGGTTAAGAGCTTTAAGCATCATTTACGGAGGATCGCTGGGGGGTTGAGGTATACTTTTGAGGAGTTTGCTACATTATTGGTTCGTATTGAGTCATGTTCAAATTCTAGACCCTTGTGTTCTCTGACGGAGGACATGGGTTCTTTTGACGTACTTACTCCTAGTCATGTTTTAATTGGGGGCCACTTTTGGCCCCTCCAGAAGTTGAGTTGACGGAAAATCCCCTTTCCATTACGAATCGTTGGCAAAGGGTGAAAACGCTAAATCAACGCCTTTGTAGTAGATGGAAAGAAGAGTATTTGAAAGATCTGCAGAAACGGTATAAATGGAAATTTACGCAGAAGAATCTTGAAGTTGGCGATATGGTTGTTACTCGAGAGGACCATGTACCAACAAACGAATGGCTAGAAACGCTGCTTTAATTTCTAAGTGATAGCTATGAAGACTTGATTCAGACTCAGAAGTCTTCTTGCTGTAATAATATATAGGATACCACTTTTCATCAAATTCCTGCAGTAAATCGCTCCAAAACCTAAACTTGATGCATCTGTATGCAATTCCGTATTCGCCTCTTTGCTATACATTCTCAGTATGGGTTGGCTTACTAATACGTCCTTCAGTATTTTAAAAGCCATTTGAACTTCACCGTCCATCGCAAAAACAACACCTTTTCTAAGCAAATTCGTCAAAGGTCGAGCAATAACAGAGTAATTTTCAATAAATTTTCTAAAAAACCCTGTCAAACCTAAGAAGGATTGGACATCTCTAACATTTTTCGGTTCCGGAAAATTTTTAACTGATTTAAGCTTTTCTTCGCTTGGTTTAATTGTCCCATACTGAAGGACCATTCCTAAGAATTCCACTCGCTTCTGCAGAAATTTACACTTTTTCCAATTTATTTCCAAACTGTTTTCAGCTGCCACTTTTAGCACTTTCTCTAAATGTTTCATTCCGGTAATCTCATCTTTTGAGTGTAGTATTATGTCATCCATATATATTTGCATAATATTTTCGTTGATTAGCTCACGAAAGATTACATTAATAAACCGTATAAATGATGATGGCGAATTACAAAATCCAAACGGAGCATAATTAAATTCATAAATACCTTGCTTTGTAACAAATGCTGTATATTTTTTACTTTGTTCCTCTATAGGTACGTGTAAGAATGCACTTTTAATGTCCAAGACACTGAACACCATTGATCCTGAGAGGCAATCGATAATATCCTCCATATTCGGCACTGGAAAACGATCTTTGAAACAAACTTTATTAAGTCGACGGTAATCCACGCGGTTTTCAATGATTTTTTGTTTAGATGGAGGGAACCGACTTGGAGATGAGTATATTGGTTTTTCGCTTTGCAAAATAATTTTCATTGTTATGGGATTTTTCGCATTTTGTAGCGGTACATATTTTTTTTCATATCTTCTATGTCCTTTTTATATGCTACTGGTGCAACCACTTCATATTCACTTTCCACATTAATGTTTAACATTATATTCAATTCATTTTCAATTGGGTTTTTTATAATAGAATGAAATGTGTATCCTCTTTCGTCAGATGTATATCTTAAACCAATCACAACATTGTAACTAATTGATTTATCTGGCACAATGACTAAATTATGATAAACTGAGTGTCCGTTCAATTCCGAATTTACTTCAACAATCCCTGTTGTTGTTGTTACTGCACCACCGAACACGACTATTTTTTTATTATACTGATTAAATTCTTTTTTCATGTTTTTGTTAAAAATGCTCTGTTTTATCAATGAGATGTCTGCTCCACTGTCTATTAAAAACTCAAACATTTTGCCATTAATTTTAATGTTCTTAAATATTTTTTTATTTTCTGTACAGTTAACCCTTGCAACACCTTGTTCTTTACAATTTGTGGATATGTGTCCTGTCTTATTACATTTGAAACATTTTGGCACATTTTGTGGACAATCACTTCTTTTATGATCCTTTGAACCGCAATTATAACACCGTTGTGGCTTTTCACTGTTAACTTAATTGTTTTTGGTATAAAAATTATTTAGTTTCGTTTCCGGTTTGCTTTTATAAATACTTTCATAGATTTCGTACTGTTCTTTTAGTTCTTTGTAGCTTTTAGCACTATATAACCCGATTTTATTTTCTGTTTTACCTTTTATACCATCTACTACGTAACGAATTATTGACCGTTCTTCTACCGCACCGAATGAACCGATTCTGCGCATATGCAAAATATACTCATTTATGCTTTCGCTATCTTTTTTTCTACGCTCTCGAAGCTGCGCGTGAACCTCGGCACTAGAATATTCTTTTCTAAATTCTTCTGTTAAAAGCTCTCTGAGTGTTGTATAATCACACACAGTCACTGATTGCAAAAACAAATCCGCCGATTTAACTATTTTATTGCGAGCAAACACGAATTTTCGGACATCATTCCAGCTATATGCCGCAGCATTTGCCTTAAAATTTTTAAACCACGCCTCCACTGTCATTCCCGTATCTCTTTCAAACACCGGTATTGTTTTTTCGAGATTAGCAAAAGAAACCATATTAAAGGATTGATCCATGGCGTCACTTGTATCATGCGACATTTTTAATTCTGAGCTTTTATTTTGATTCTCTGGTTCGTTATTAAATTGTTTATAGTCTTTGCTTATATTTTCTTCTTGGCTTTGATCACTATTCTCCTCTTTGTCGTCTTCTACTTTGCTATTTACATCTCTGGTATTTGAGCGCGTTTTTACCATGTCTTTTAAAAAGTCCATAGAAAAAAAAAACTTTAAAGCAAATCAGAAATACTCTTATTTGCCAAAAGAGTAAAATATAAACATTTTTTTTTTGATCGCACACTTTTTATTATCTTCTTATATGTTTTTCGTTTCTCTGTTTTCGAGATTCTCTCTTTTTCAAAGGCTTTTTCGTTTTTGGAGATTTTCTGTTCTTTAATCATACATATTTACCAATGTTAATTTTATTTTAAATACTTTAGTGAAGTTTCAAAATTTTTAATTAAAAAACACAAAATTCTTGCACTTTTTTTTTGTTTGGTTGAGCCCCCAAATGTAGGGTAAATAAAATAATACAAAGAACATTTAGTTTTTTTAGATTTGTAGGTAATAAATTCATTATTATTTTATTTACAAAATTCAATTAATTTTTTTTTTAATTTTAAATTACAAAGATGAATGTTAATCATAAAAATGTTTTTCTTTTTGTATGAACAAATAAGTAAATATTACAGTTTAGCAAGTTTCTTTTTTATGTAAAGTCCGTTAACGTTCACTTAAAATTTCTTATTATTATTACGGGAAAAAACAACTTGAAAGAACTTAACACCATGGGTGACTTCTTACAACTGTACCTCTTTTATTTTTTCAACTTAACTTTTACCTTTCAACTTTCTTAATCTTATTCTTTTCCTCGTTTTTGCATTCGGTTTGTTTGTCAAAACCAAGTTTCAGTATTACCAGATTATTGTGTCCGTCCGTAAAATACCCAAAATCCCACATATATATATATATATATATATGTATATATATATATATATATATATATACATTAAAATATTGAAAAAATGCAGCTCTGTTTAATGAAAAATTTTAAACACGTTGGCAAGATTATCTCCTTTGCTTTTAACAGACGAAAACTATTTGTACAAAAACAAAATGTACATGTTTCTATGGCAAGGTTTTATTTTTTTCGCCATGAGTATACCTGTAAGGAATTCGCCTTGCGTATCGCGTAAAATGAAAACTGAGACCATGAACCACATTTTTGCATCAAAATTGATATGACTTAAAATCTATGAGTTAAAATTTGTTAACTTATTAATAAAAATTCATTTTTATTTAAAAAAATTTGAGTTGTACATAGTATACTTAATTTCATTTTTTAACACCGAATGTGTTAATATTTTAAATCTTGATAAATGTTGAACACATCAAAATGATGGTTATGCTTCTTTCATCGAAAGCGCTGGGGGAGGAGGTGGTGATGTTGCTGAAGGCATCTCCTGTTGCTTGTTTTGCTGTCGTTCCGGCTTCTTGGCATACTTTTTATAAAACTTTTTTCTCATAATTTTTTTGCTTCTTCTTTTTCCTTCCTCCACCATTATTTCGAACACGATTGGGATTATTTTAAACAAAAATTTATAAACCCATAGTAATTAAAATGATGATATTTTATTTACTATATTATAATTCTGATGAAACTTTTTGCTCACCTATACGATTGAAAAGAAGTTTGGAAACGAGAATGTATGAACACTGTTACGATTTTTAGTTTATCAAATTCATTATTTTTTTTTCTTCCTATTTTCTATCAAAACAAAACAGAAAATAATAATAGTTATATACTGTTTGAAACTAAATTATTTTACAGAGAAAAAAAACTATGAAGAAACTAACGATGCAAAAAAAAATTATCTAACACTGATTTTTTTTCATAACATCAAGGGGTTCCTCCTTCAAGAAAATATCATGCTAGATATCTTTGTTTCTTTTATAAACTGCATTCTCTTCTCACGCAACAATATGTGCATATGTTCTAATGTATATATTGTTATATAAAAAAAAAATTATCTGAATGTTATGGTAATGATCTTCCAACAAACGGTCTTGCAATTGATTTTTTTTGATAATAATAATTCTTTTTGAAAGGTAATTACGTCATAATGCAACTTCTTAAAAAAAAAGAAAGAACTTGACCTAGTTACACATTCCTGTAATGATCTTAAATCATTTACAACAGTGAAGTCGTCAAGCTAAGACGTGAGTTTTTATAAAAAAGTTTAAAGTGAAAAACGTTTAAGAGGAAAAGTGAAGTCAATATAAATTTTCAACGTGGGATGTTTAATTGTATTGTCTGTAAAGATATCCTACATATTATCCTAAATTGAAGTAAGTCCTAATAAAATCCTTGCACAGAAGAATTTGTTAAGGATTTTTGTATTTTTTTTAGAAATATACATTCTTTAAAAAAAAAAAAATTTGGAATTTGCAACGAAATTCGCACGTTCACAAACTAGGCCACGTGTGTGAGCTATCTTGGAAATAATAAGCAAACCTATACGTTAATTAATTGTACCACACGAAGTCTAACCTCAAATTTTACGGCCCTGATTGACCTCATGACAGCGAAAAAGGAAGTGTTAAATTACTTATGCATACAATCAAACCCTACAACTTCAGCAAATTTTATAGTAGAATTCAAAAGTATAATTTATTTATTTAATTAGGCATAATATGAATTCCTAATTATCTTAATCCATAATAATCCATAGAAAGAATTGTGTGCACACATGCAAAAATCTAATTGAATCAACTTAATATATAAAATTTTTAATAATCAAAATGTACAATTCATATTAATCTTTAGTGCATGTAAGTTGGAGCATAGAAAGTTAAAGCAACAAAATTTTTTTTAATTCTATACTTTAATAATTATAAAAATGTAATAGTTAACTTATTTTTTTTAAACATAGATCAATACTTTTTTTATCTTAACTTTACAGTTAAAACAATTGAAAATTGCCTTGTTATAAAGTTTAAGGAAATTATTATCATGTAATTTTATTATTATTGATTTTTTTTTACACATTTTTATGAGTGTAAAAAATATCTTTTAACAAAATTTTTTTGAATTCAATTTACCAACAAAATCTTCATGTACTCCTGATTGCTGGGCCCACCTTCAAGATACATCGAAGGAAATGGAACATCAATTTAGTGAGTAAAACGTAATCATTATTAATTGTAAATTCATTTTCATTCATAATATTCTTATTGATTATATTTTAACTTTTGTTATACATACATATATTTAATGTCGTCTGTCGGTCCGTTTCCATTTTGTTTCTTGCCTAGCAAATAAATATACTTTTATTTTTCCCTCATTTAACAGTAATCAGTTATCTCTCAGAGTAACTATATATTTATATTCCTTTATTATAGCATATTTAGTTATAGTATTTACTTTTATGAAAAAACGGAGTAAAACACTTAATTCATATTTCGTTTCTTTATTGTTTTGATAGTACTAAGTATTTTTTTTTCATTATTTCATAATAAATTTCATTCATGAATTGTTGCTTTAAATTGGACTACTAATTTGTTAAACCTAATGGGAAGGATAGCCCTGGCAAGATATGGATACAATTAGGTAAAAGTAATATTTAAATAGGGACAGAATTTTAAACTTCGGTAATAAAGAAAAATTCAGTATTATTAGACTTAGCCGAGCGTAACATATATGGCGCCCAACGAAAACGCTTAATAAGCCATTTTTTCTAAGAAATGAGTACTGCTTTGAGAAATATTTTTCAAGCTTAGAACATGTAAAATATACGCAAAGGAAAAAAAACGCATGTTTTATTTGTTAGTCATATTTTTGTGGGTAAAACGAAAAACCCTAAATCTATTCGCAACAAATAAAATTAATTTATTGAAGAGAAATTTTAAACCAATAAAAAGGTTTGCCTGCTTCAACTAGTGAAAGCTCTTTATTATTGTAGCATTTAATTAGGCAAATACCTTTTGAAATAACTAATAAAGTCTGATTAATAAACTTAATTAAAGTTTTTTAGCGTTGCGTATTAGAAATTTACATTACTTTGAACTTTCTTGTTAAAACAGATTATTTTTACCTTTTTTGTCCAATTTTCGTCTTGGCATGTCTTTCCCATTATGTTTATTTTCATTTAATTATTATTGCTAAGTTATTTCACTAATTTAATAAACTTGAGTTAATTCACCTTTTGATACTCAAATAAGAATAAGATTATTTTTATTGGGTTGATAAATATAATTTCCCAAAAAAAGGATAAAATAAAATAAATCAGGTGTGTACATGTGTACTTATATGCATATACTGTGAGCGTCAAAATAAAGTGTACACAAACATTTTCTTTAAATTAGTTTATATTTCAGTCTTTAAAAATACTATTTTATTTAACATTTTATGTTTTTTTAATTGTTATGCAGTTCTCTACTTAAACTTAGAAAAAGCAACAAAAAAAATTTACAACAACAAAAGTTATAAAACAAAAACAAAATCTATTCCATATTTTACGCGTCAAAATAAAGTGTACATCTTATTTTGTAGCATTTTAGCGAAGTAGAACCGCATAAAATACCGTTATGTTTTGTTGTTTATTTACTTTCTTGCATTCTTTTAAATCACTATTACTGTTTTATAGTAGACAGACGCAATTTTCGGACTATAACTTCTTCGCAGAAAGAAATTTGTTATTTTATTAAAAATGGGTAGACAAACATCCACAGATGTCAGGGAACTTGTGATAAAACTTCGAAAAGATGGTTAAACTTTTCTTGAAATCGGGTCTATTATAAATAGAAGCCATAATACAGCAAAGAAAATAGTTGATAAGCAAGAAAAATTCGGCAAAGTAGAAAATCGTCCAGGTGCAGGTCGACCAAGAGCTTTAAGTGAGTCTGAAATAAGGTCTATTTTGCGTGATGTGAAGAAGGATCCATTTAAAAGTGCTGTTAAAATATCGGAGGAAGTTTCAGCAACAAAAAATAACAACGTAAACGCCAACACAGTACGAAGAACTCAACAAGCAAATGGTCTACATGGTCGGTTGCCACGAAAAAAGCCACTTATATCGTTAGTAGATCAGAAAAAACGTATTGAGTATGCAAAAAAGTACGAAACTAAAGATGGTTCTTTCTGGAATAACTTTTTTTTTAGCGATGAGAGTAAATTTGATATATTTGGCCAGAAAAAACCTGTAAAAGTATGGCGTACAAAAAATACACAGTATGCTGAACAAAATCTAATATCTACGGTTAAGCATGAAGGAGGTTCGGTGATGGTGTGGGGTTGCATTGCGGCAAGTGGAGTGAAAAGCTTGGCTTTTATTGAAGATACCATGAATAAAACGGACTACTTAAACATTTTGAAAAACAATTTGCCATGTAGTGTGGAGAAATTGGGCTTAAAGGGACCTTGGATCTTTCAACAAGACAATGATTCCGAACATACGGCGAAGATAGTAAAAGAATGGCTCCTTTATCATACTCCTAAAACATTAGATCATCCCCCCAGTCACCGGACCGTAACCCGATTGAGCATCTGTGGGAGCATCTTGACCGGCAAATACAAAAGAGGACAATTACTAACAAGGATACGCTTAAGTCCCTTATAATGGAGGAGTGGCAGAAAATTTCATCTGACATAACCAAAAAACTAGTTGAATCGATGCCCCGAAGACTAAGTGCCGTTATTAAAGCTAAAGGAAAACCAACCAAATACTAAATCATACTAATTTTTATAATGAATTATATGTGTACACTTTATTTTGACGCGTAAAATATGGAATAGATTTTGTTTTTGTTTAATAACTTTTGTTGTTGTAAATTTTTTTTGTTGTTTTTTTAAGTTTAAGTGGAGAACTGAGTAACAATTAAAAAAAACCTAAAATGTTATATAAAATAGTATTTTTAAAGACTGAAATATAAACTAATTTAAAGAAAATGTTTGTATACACTTTATTTTGACGCTCACAGTATATATAAATATTTAGGCACGCAAGAATTTATGTATGTAATCACAGAAAAAAATTATTTTCTTAAATTCTATAAAGAAATTTTATATAGATTTTTATTAAAGTTTGGACCTTCTTTTGTTAGTCGTTAGATTTATTTTCTTCATTTTACAGATTCAATTTTTTATTTTTTTTATTTTCGTGATGAATACTAGAAATTCGTCACGTGGAAATTTAAATAATTCTAGTAATCGAGGCAGAGCTAGTAGTTCTTCTGCATCTCGTAACAATATTTCGATAGAGCTACAGGAGCAGATTTCTAGAACAAGACCCAGAGTTGTGCATTCTACCACAACTAATATTTCAAGCCAAATTAAACCCGTTGAAAGAACTCAAAGTTCAAATAGTTTAAACTTGTCTACCAACAACACGTCGGCTACAAAACTTCAAGAGAACACTCAAGGTTCAAGTAGTCTACCTACTTTCTCAGTCCTGCGCGATATAGATATCATGGATAATCCAGAGCTGTCCGCAAATGCTCAAATTTTTGTTCCAATAAGTGGAAGAGTCTCGACAACTGAACCAAACCAAGTGACTATCCCACAATATGAGGCCCCTATTATTCAGAATACTAACATCCGAAACATTCCAAATAACGATATGAATTCACCTTTCGACTCGTTAATTTAGAGAGAAGAGAGTTTAGCTCACAAATGGGATTTGCAAATCCATCTAATACGTTTAGACCACAGGAGCTATTGCATAACTATGGAACTTCAAATGCTCCAAACTCAGTTATGAGCAGACCATTAAATAACCAAACTGGGTTAGATCAAACAGGAGAAAATAATGTTAAAATAGAAAAGTGGAAAGTCATTTAAGATGGGTTGAGTTCAGTGTCAGATTTTCTTTTTAAAGTCGAGACTCTGTGTTCTAGATCTAGGTGCTCGGACGAACACTTACTTTCTAACTTTCATGTACTATTAGAGGGAAAAGCCGAAAGTTGGTACTGGCTTTTTACAAGGCAGAATAGAAATATCACATACCACTTATTGCGTCACCTACTCACAAAAGAGTTTGGTCATCTGGAATCTGACCATGATATATTGTTGAAAATGTCTTCCAGAAAACAACAATTTAAGGAGTCATATGACGACTTTCATTCAACAATAGTATCAATGAATCTAAGGCTTCAAAATCCGTTACCAGACATAACATTAATAGATATCATACAAAAAAACTTATGTCCTAATCTACGCTTCTTACTTTTTAGTGTAGAGTCTAGGGACTTAAATCAATTTCGCGATACCGCTCGAAAGGCTGAAAAGGTCATTAGGGACACCAAATTTCAAAATCCTACAGGAAACTCTCGAAATATAAGTAAAATTGAGGCATCAGTGCCTGAATTGGAAGACTCTTATCCTTTTGATCCTCAAATTGACGCAATAGCCTTTCCATTAAGAAAGCAAAAGTACGATTTCTCCAAGATTCAATGCTGGAATTGCTCATCATATGGGCACTCATACATATATTGTGCAGAGGAAGTGAAAGGGCCATTTTGTTTCAAATGTGGTAATAAGGGTGTCTTAACTCCAAAATGTCCAAATAACCACAACCAGGGAAACAAGAGAATGGGTGAGCTAGCAACCGGGGACACTCTTCCACCTCACAAAACCCCGACGCCGTAATAAACTTAAATATATCAAATAGTTTTCTTGACGAACTAAAACAAGTTAAATATAATACTATCTCTACCCAAACTGAATTACCTAATAATCATTTTCCAAATTTCAAACAAACGCTCAGAAATACAACTTTAAAAATAATCAAATGCAAGCTTCGATATAAAAAGCGAAAGCATTTCAAAAAATTTTAGAATCCACTGTAATCCATGGACCTGATGACAGACCATTTGCTAGAGTGAAAGTCTTCGAGCATACCTTAATTGGTTTACTCGATTCAAGAGCAAACGTGTCCGTTTTAGGTAAACGATGCTTAGAATTCCTAAAAAAATTAATATACAATTTAAGCCCATTAAATGCACAGTTAAAACAGCAAGCAATACTAAACAAAATGTGATCGGCTTTTGTACATTGCCAGTATTTTTTAAGGGAGTTACCCGACACATTAATTTTTATTTAGTACCATCCTTGGGACAAGAAGCCTATTTCGGAATAGACTTTTGGCGAGAATTTGCACTAGCTTCGGAAATAGTTCCCTTAGCCTCACCTTACTTAGCTGAGTTGTCTTCGGACTCAATTGAAAATAAAACTTTTCACACTCTTTCCCCAGACGAAAAACTTATACTGGAAAAGACAGTTCAGGAGTTTCCGTGTTATGAAAAACTTGGGTTAGGGTGCACGGATCTGTTAGAGCATCATATTGATACTGGTGATGCGGAACCAATTAAAAGCAGACACTACCCTCTTTCCCCACCTAGACAGGAAGAAGCTTTTAAAGAGATCGATAGGTTATTGGAAATGGGCGTTATAGAAGAATCAAATTCGCCCTGTTGTTCTCCAGCCGTTTTAGTTAGAAAGCCAGGCAAAGTAAGGTTATGTATTGATTGTAGAAAACTGAATATGGTTACAAAAAAGGATTCCTATCCGTTTCCACACATAAACGAACTCCTGAGTAGGCTCAAGGATACCTTTTTTATAAGCGGGATCGATTTGAAAGACGCATTTCTACAAATCAAACTTACGGACTCTTCAAAAGAAAAAACTGCTTTTGCAATTCCTGGGAAACCGCTGTACCACTATAAAATCATGCCTTTTGGTCTTTGCAATGGACCCCAAACCATGAGCCGCCTCATGGATAAGGTCATTCCATCTCGTCTGAGGGAAAATGTTTTTATATATTTAGACGACTTACTGGTTTGTAGTTCAGATTTTGAATCCCATATGAGGCTTTTATCTCATGTCGCCTTCTGTTTGAAAACTGCAAAACTAACCATAAATATTGGCAAAAGTAAAATTTTTCAAAGGGAAATAATGTATTTGGGCTACATAGTTGAAAATGGGTGCCTACAATTAGACCCTGAAAAAGTAAGCTCTATTAAAGAATTTTCGTTACCAAAGTCTGCAAAGCAGGTTCGAAGGTTTATTGGTATGACAAATTGGTATAGGGTATTTATTAGCAATTTTTCTGATCTTGCCGCTCCACTCACCGACTGTTTAAAAAAATCTCAAAAACCTTTAAATTTGACTGAGCTGGCAAAAAAATCCTTTGAAAAACTTAAGCTGGCTCTTTCTTCGGCACCCGTTCTCGCTCAGCCTGACTTCAAAAAAGAGTTAAATATTCAGTGCGATGCTTCTAAAGTTGGAGTTGGTGGAGTATTATTTCAACTAGACGAGAATGGAAAGGAACATCCAATTTCATACGTTTCCCAGAAGGTAAATAGAGCGCAAAGCAACTATACTGTTACAGAGTTAGAATGTTTAGCAGCTATAGTCTGTGTAAGAAAATTTCGCCCGTATATTGAAGGTCTCCCTTTCCGAATTATAACCGACCACTCCTCTCTCAAGTGGCTTATGTCCCAAAAGGATTTAAGTGGGCGTTTAGCCCGATGGAGTCTCCAGTTACAACGATATGATCTTGTTATTGAACATAGAAAAGGGAATTTAAATGTAGTGCCTGATTGCCTATCTCGGCTAGATATTGATGAAATTAAATTGCCAGATATTTCAGGTGAAGTTGATTTATAATTCCCCGATTTTAAAAATACTTAATATGAACAGTTAAGAGAAACGGTGACGAAGAACAAAGAGTTACTGCACGATCTGTGTATTTACGACAACCTAATATTAAAGCGGCTAAAATTTAGGCAAAGTAATGACGAAGACGAAGAAAACCCATGGCGTCTTTGGGTTCCCAAGACTCTTGTCCAATTCGTTATAAAAACAGCTCATGACTCTAACATCGCATTTCATGGCGGTTTCCTTAAAACATTGTATAGAATTCGCCAGAAATACTTTTGGCCGACTATGGCGCAGGACGTTAAATCCTATGTGAACAGTTGCACAGTATGTAAATGTATTAAATCAACAAACCAAATTTCAAGGACTATAATGGGTAACCAAGTTTTGACCCACAGACCATTTGAAAGATTTTATTGTGACTTTTTAGGCCCGTATCCATTGTCCATAGCGAAAAATTCCACGATTCTTATTTGTCCTGACCATATGACAAAATTTTTATTCCTCAAACCACTTAAAGTGGCAACATCTTCAAATGTTATTTTAAACCGAAATATTCCCAACATTCGGCGTTCCAAGGTACATTCACGGCGATAATGGCAAACAATTCGTTTCAAAGGAAATGAGTGATTTTTTCAACCTATATGAAATACAACATGTAACAACTGGGTTTTACGCGCCTCATTCTAATGCTTCTGAAAGAGCGAACCGTGAAATTGTTACCAAAATAAGAGGTTTTTTAAGAGACAAAAAGAATCATAGAGACTGGGATAAATACATTCCTCAAATATTATCCATATTAAGAAGTGATCATCATACTTCTATCAAATGTTCTCCCTATTACGCTGGTTTTGGTCAAAATATGGTTTTGCATGGTTCGTCTTACAAAATATTGGAAAAATTTAATTGTGTATCAGGTGAAGATCTTCATGTAATGAATCGTGCTGACAAAGTTAGAAATTATTATTCATCGAAAAAAAAAAAAAACGTTTTTGCTTTACATGTCATTTATATTTGCTGTTGAGCTGCGGGAGCAAGTATTTGACAAAAGAGCGTAACCACTATTATTTTTACATGTTTGGAATAGAGGCATACAAAACTTAATGAAGATTTGAAAATTAACAATTGTTTACATTATACCTATAGTGATTTTGTTTCGTTTGTTAAATACTTGCTTTTTCTGTATGAAGCTTTAATGTTAAACGCTGTTTTAATCTTTTTTTTTCTTATTATGTAGCTCGCGTTTTTGCTAATTACTATATTGTAAGAAAAAACCAAAACAAATGGTATAAAAAAAAGAAACAAAAAAAATGTGAATTCTTCTGAAAAACATTATCATTAATAAATCAATAATGGGCCCACCAGTCAATAATGCGGGAGTCTAAACTTTTTAAATTTAATATTTGAACACAAATATTTAAGGAAAGAAAAATCTTAAAAATTATTTTTCATTTTTATTATTTCAATTTTGATACAATAAATAAATGTTTCCTTTTCAAGAATCTATTTTAAAAATTGATAATAATCTTCTTTTATACTGAGAATGATTTTATTGTAATGTTACTAAAGTTTCAATAATCGTTTTTCAATATGTAGATTTACAAAAATTTGACATCTATGTTTTTAAATTAGAAACGAGGAATTTAGCTTTTTTAATGAAAAACGTTAACTTTATGTTCGACAATTGGTAAACATTTCTTTTTTTTTCTCTTTTTTTTTTTTTGCCTCTATTATAAAAAATATATATTTTTTCGCATTCACATTATTAGTTTTATAATAAAATGAATTATTGACTGAATTAAGTAAATAATTTTAAGAGTATACAGATACATTTAATATTGATAGTACAAAATATACACATATGTTTAAGTTCTTATTTATAAAAAACTTGTTTATTCCATTACTACAGCCTCAATTTATAACATTTATGTATGATATTGGTTAACAACAATTTAGGTCCAATTATCGGCGATGGATGTAGCGCAAATAAATAATAAGGGAATTTGAGTTTCGGATTGAAAGTAGGACATTGTAATTGTCAAAGCATAAAACCATCACCATACTCAACTAAATTTGATGAGTTTCAAAATTTAATACAGGGTACATCTCTTGATATTGTTGCTGTTACGGAGACATGGCTTAAACCAGAGGTGCCAAACGGTGCTGTTAGTATTGAAGGTTATACCTTTCTTAGGAATGACCGGACGCGGGATTATGGCCGAGGAGGAGGTGTAGGACTTTACGTTTCTAAATCCATCACAAACAATGTTATCAAAACGCAATCACAATATAATGAATGCGAAATGTTCTTAATTGAAGCATCAATTTCAAATTTAGCTATTCTAATAGGTGTTGTCTATTTACCAAACGGAAATATGGAGGCGTTTGAGAGTGCAGCCTGTGACATATTTGAAAGGTATAGTAATATAATAGTTGTTGGAGATTTCAACACTGATCTTTTTAATTATGTAAATGCGGGAAAGGTTCGTTCTATATGCAGTCGTTTAAATCTTTCTGTAAGGCACAATTCGCTTCCGACTCATTTTGATAAGCAACACAAAACAACGACTCTTTTGGATTATTTTCTATTAAGTGGTCAACCCCTTCTAAAGTCAACGGGACAAATGCAGTGTCCTCTTTTATTATCTAATCATGCCTTTATCTATGCCTGCTTTGACTTACCTAAAGCTATTTGTAATAACAAGATTGTAATGTATGTTGAGTACCGAAATTACTCACTAATTGATAGTGCGGAATTATATCAATGTATATTGGATCAGGATTTTACTGATTTTTATAGCTCTATTAATGTTAATGATCAGTTGAAAATAATTGATGCTTTAATTTCTAAAATGTTTTCTCTGGTTCCTATATCTAAACTAAAAATTAAACAGAAAATGGACTGGATGAAGTCCCTTAAATAATATATGCAAAGTCACTTAGAGATATAGCGTTCAAGGGGTACTTAGCGAACCCTACCAATGACAAATGGAGAATATATTGTAGATACAGAAATAAAGCGAAGAATGTAATTCGTCAAATAAAAAAACGTATCTATAAAAACATTTTTAATAATGCAGATACTAAAATGATGTGGAACCGTTTAAGAACAGCAACCAGTGATAATTATTCCACTAATGAGCAATTAAATGTAAATGAGACGAATAACTATTTTTTGCAAGGATTAGACAGCGACTCATATGAATCTACGGAATGTTTTGATTTTGATGATGTAAACGGAAGTTTTTCTTTTAGATGCATTGGTTTAACTGAATTGCATATAGCAGTTAATAACATTAAGTCAAGCGCTTATGGTGTTGATGGTATTCCACTAAAATTTTTAAAGTTAATTTTGCCATTTATAGAGAACTATATACTACATTTATTTAATTCAATTATTACTACTTCAATATTTCCAACAATTTGGAAACTGGCGAAAATTGTGCCAATACCAAAGACTGGAACATCAATGGAAATGGAGAACTTGAGGCCTATTAGATTTTGCCTGTAATATCCAAAGTGTTCGAACATGTTATCAGATTACAAGTTATGGATCATATCGTGCAACATTCTTTACTAAATGACAGTCAAGCGGGCTACCGTCGTAATTGTGGGGCGCCATCTGCTTTATTAGGGATTACGGAATCAATAAGGAATAATTTAAATAGAGGCATGACTACTACTTTGATATCTTTAGACCTATCGAAAGCTTTTAACCGTATTAACCATCTAAAACTTAAAAAAAAAACTATCAGGGGAATTTCAATTTTCACGCTCATCGTGTTCCCTTATATATTCTTATTTACGTGACAGACCACAATTTGTATCATTTGGTGGTTTGCAATCATACGTGAGAGAAGTGAAGCATGGTGTTGCACAGGGGTCGGTCTTAGGTCCGTTATTATTTTCAATTTACCTAAACAGGTTATTTCATTTTATTTCATCAGAAACATGTTCAATGTATGCATTTGCTGATGATATACAAATATTGGTTCATAGTAATAGCTCAGTTAAAATGCAACTAGAAATTAATCGAGTGTTACATAAAGTTGATTCGTGGATGAGTTCAAATTCCTTGGTGCTAAATGCTGATAAAACCAAAATTATGAATTTTGGTTCATTATGTTGTGATGTGTCAATGATTAGTTTCAGAGGAAGAGAATTCGAGGTGGTCGATAAACTAAAAATACTAGGTATAACACTTGATAATAGACTTGATTTTTCATGCCACATAAATAACTTATATTCAAGAATATGTTTCACACTCCGCCGATTATACAGCTTGAACATATACTTGCCATATCATGTCAGATATAGAGTTGCGCATGCATTGTTAATGTCACAAATTTCTTATTGTATGGAAATATTTTTATGTACAACTTCTTCAAATATTGAAAGAGTCAAACTCTTGGTAAACAAAATTACACGCTTTTTTTTCCGACAAAGACTATTTAATTCTAATCAACAGAGTTATAACCACATTTCACCGTACGTTGAACGGTTTTTAAATTGCTCGTTTAAAAATTTTTTGATTTTACAATATTTGTTGAAGTTTTATAAGATTATTAAAAATTCAACTCCACAATTTTTGGTGAGTCTGTTCAATTTTACACACTCCTCTAGAAATGTGCAAATATTAATTCCTAGAATTAACAACTTAATTTTTGAAAAATCATTTTTAATAAAAACTGCTCGTCTGTGGAATCGGTTACCAATTGATCTAAGAATGCTTTCTGTTTCCTTTGCTGTATATCGGAAAAAATTAATTCAATATATTAGTCACAATCAAAATATTCTTTAATTTAATTGTAGTTAGGTACCTTTCGCCGAAATAGATGGACGTTCAAACTTTTAACTACTTGGTGGTGTTATAGATTGAAGGCTGGTTAGTGTTAGAATACTAGTAATGGAGTGATATTATATATAAGATATTTGGAACATTACGGTATTTTTTTCTGTTAATTTTTTTTATTAAATTAAAATGTTATTTGATTTGAGTTACTATTTAACTTGTTTAACTCTTTTGCAATCAATTGTAATATATTTTGGCCAATAAGGCTTTTTTATTACAAAATCTAAATGATTAAATAAAATAAATAAATAAATTGTCAAACATTCGAGCAAAAATAAGGGAAAATTTAACTACTGCGCATGAAAAGGCAGCAAAAATTTACAACTTAAGAAGTCGTCCATTAAATTTTCATATTGGGCAAATCGTTTATAGAAAGAACCATGTTCTAAGTAATATGCAAAAAAATATCAACCAAAAATTTATGGCGAAGTTTATAAAATGTAAAATAAGAGATAAAATTGGTAAAAATTTATACGGCGTGGAATATTTAAAAGGTAAATACATTGGAAAATATCATTCTCTTGATCTTAGAACTTGAAATTCTGCCCGGCTTTTCGTGGGTCGTGCCACACGTTTTTACAATACCATTTTCAAATTACAAAATTGTAATTAGTTTTAACATTCGAAAAAAAAAAAAAAATAACATAATTTAATTTCGAGTTTTGTTACGATTTTTGGTTTATCAAATTCATTATTTTTTTTTCTTCCTATTTTCTATTAAAACAAAACAGAAAATAATAATAGTTATATACTGTTTGAAATTAAATTATTTTACAGAGGAAAAAAGAAACTATGAAGAAACTAACGATGCAAAAAAAAATTATCTAACACTGATTTTGTTTTCATAACATCAAGGGGTTCCTTCTTCAAGAAAATATCATGCTAGATATCTTTGTTTCTTTTATAAACTGCATTGTCTTCTCACGCAATAATATGTGCATATGTTCTAATGTATATATTGTTATATAAAAAAAATGATCTGAATGTTATGGTAATGATCAGAAATAATATTGTCTTCTTCCAACAAACGGTCTTGCAATTGATTTTTTTTTTGATAATAATAATTCTCTTTGAAAGGTAATTACGTCATAATGCAACTTCTTAAAAAAAAAGAAAGAACTTGACCTAGTTACACATTCCTCTAATGATCTTAAATCATTTACAACAGTGAAGTCGTCAAGCTAAGACGTGAGTTTTTATAAAAAAGTTTAAAGTGAAAAACGTTTAAGAGGAAAAGTGAAGTCATTATAAATTTTCAACGTGGGATGTTTAATTGTATTGTCTGTAAAGATATCCTACATACTATCCTAAATTGAAGTAAGTCCTAATAAAATCCTTGCAAAGAAGAATTCGTTAAGGATTTTTGTATTTTTTTTTTAGAAATATACATTATATATAAAAAAAAAATTTTTGGAATTTGCAACGAAATTCACACGTTCACAAATTAGGCCACGTGTGTGAGCCATCTTGAAAATAATAAGCAAACCTATACGTTAAGTAATTGTACCATACGAAGTCTAACTTCAAATTTTACGGTCCTGATTGACCTCATGACAGCGAAAAAGGAAGTGTTAAATTACTTATGCATACAAACAAACTCTACAACTTCAGCAAATTTTATGGTAGAATTCAAAAGTATAATTTATTTATTTAATTAGGCATAATATAAATTCCTAATTATCTTAATCCATAAAAATCCATAGAAAGAATTGTGTGCACACATGCAAAAATCTAATTGAATCAACTTAATATATAAAATTTTTAATAATCAAAATGTACAATTCATATTAATCTTTATTGCATGTAAGTTGGAGCATAGAAAGTTAAAGCAACAATTTTTTTTTTAATTCTATACTTTAATAATTATAAAAATGTAATAGTTAACTTATTTTTTTTTAAACATACATCAATACTTTTTTTATCTTAACTTTACAGTTAAAACAATTGAAAATTGCCTTGTTATAAAGTTTAAGGAAATTATTATCATGTAATTTTATTATTATTGATTTTTTTTTTTGACACATTTTTATGAGTGTAAAAAAATATCTTTTAACAAAATTTTTTTGAATTCAATTTACCAACAAAATCTTCATGTACTCCTGATTGCTGGGCCCACCTTCAAGAGACATCAAAGGAAATGGAACATCAATTTAGTGAGTAAAACGTAATCACTATTAATTGCAAATTCATTTTCATTCATAATATTCTTATTGATTATATTTTAACTTTTGTTATACATACATATATTTAATGTCGTCTGTCGGTCCGTTTCCATTTTGTTTCTTGCCTAGCAAATAAATATACTTTTATTTTTCCCTCATTTAACAGTAATCAGTTATCTCTCAGAGTAACTATATATTTATATTCCTTTATTATAGCATATTTAGTTATAGTATTTACTTTTATGAAAAAACGGAGTAAAACACTTAATTCATATTTCGTTTCTTTATTGTTTTGATAGTACTAAGTATTTTTTTTTTCATTATTTCATAATAAATTTCATTCATGAATTGTTGCTTTAAAATGGACTACTAATTTGTTAAACCTAATGGGAAGAATAGCCCTGGCAAGATATGGATACAATTAGGTAAAAGTAATATTTAAATAGGGACAGAATTTTAGACTTCGGGTAACTTATCTGTTTAGGCGTTAATTATTGGGTGATTGGGTGGGAAAATTGTACCCTACATGGCGTATCACCTGGTCATGGTTTACTCATATTCTGCGATTTATTTAATTTTGTTTTTACATATTCTGCGGTAGTTACATTGCATGAACGGAATATGTTATATGTTTACGTGAATCGGAAAGACGGGTTAAGAACTATCTACCAAAAGGCTAGCGGGAAAAAACCATGTTCATGACTCTTAACTTTTGTTGTCCATAGGGCGAAGCAAAATATTCGAATAAAGAAAAATTCAGTATTATTAGACTTAGCCGAGCGTAACAACACAAAGCAGACATAAATAAAAACAACGAAAGCACTGCATTATCAAAGCACATAACACAAACAAAACATGTACCAGATTTTGACACCATAAAAATATTAAACAAGGAAAGTAATGAAAGAAAACGATACACAACAGAAAGTTTACGAATACAAGAAAAAATAAACAGAACTATGAACAAAAAGGAAGATACAGGCAATTTAAGCGCGATATACAGTGTTGTCATTAGAAACAAATAAAATCTAAAAAAAAAAATTCGTTAAAGTTTAAAAATCAGGAACAACACTTTCTAAAATCATGTCTACATTGTAAGTAAAATGTAAGTTTTTACCGTATGTAAAGATAATAATTGTAATAAACTGATGTTTTTTAAATAAATGTTAAAAAATAGACAAATCCCCTGAAGAAGTGAACAAAAAATTCACGAAACGTCGGGAGAAAATATGTAATAAAAAATGCATTTTTATTGACATGGAGAATGTTAGGCCCAACAAGCTTAAAATTGAAACAGAAAAACATTGAATTTAATTGGCAAAAAAAAAAAACAAACAACAAAATATTTTCTTTGATTTTTGAATTAGTTCGCCGTTTATTATTTATCTTAATTACTAAACACAAAAAAAAAAAAATAATTTATATAAAACCCTAGCATATAATTTATATACATACATACGTGTTTATACATGTATATATGTATAATTAATATAATATAATTTAATTTTTTTTATATATTCTACATGAATTATTAGAAATAAATAACAAAATAATTTTGATTTACCATTTACAAAATACTTAAAAAGTCTTCTTAAACTAATTTTTAAAAGGGGGAATGGTTACCTATTCGAATGAAATTTAAAGGCGTTTAGCCGTGTCTAATTTAGGGACGGGTATAAAATTAATGGTACTTTTCCTGTCACGGTGTCTGACTGTAGGTCAGTGGGTAGGAAGAAGTGTACCTAACATGGTCTAGATCTTGCCATGATTTCGTAACATAAAATGTTTAGTTTTTTTATTTAGCACACTATCGGTATTTTAAGGCATGTATAGTGTGTTATGTGCTTACTCGCAAGAAATATATGGGTTGAGAACCAATTTTACCGCAGGTAGAGCTAGCCGAGAAATTTAAAACCGTGCTTTCTGATCCCTCTTCTTGTATTTGGCAGGCAAATTTTGGTAGTTGGAAATATTTAACAATTTATATTATTCATACAGCAGCTGGTGCGTAACAGATATGGCGCCCAAAGAAAAGGCCTTGACATGGCAGTGAAACAAAAACGACTTTGATGTTACTAAATATATTTCGTCACGTAGGATTTCAATTGGTTTGTGTGTGTTGGACCCAGTGGTAAACAATATTCTACTTTAGTCTTAGACTTTTATCGGGATATAAATTCCTGAAATCTAATAGAGATTTAGAAATTGTTTGTGATCTCATAAACTGCACAATACTTGTCCTTGGCATAGTTTTAATAGCCCAAGCACTGGAGTCTTAATTACTCCTTTTGGGGCAATGATAATTAGACGAGGCCGTAGAAATATCTCCTTGTGAGGGATTGGGGTTGCAGTTTATTTTCATGTGACATTAAAATTATTATTCCTACATTTTTTTGCTTTCTAATTGTTATTTATTTAGTAGACACGGTATTTGCGTTTGGATATAATTTGACATGGCTTACCAACCCCCGTAAGGAAGAGACAACCACACACAAAGAACGAAGCTCGGCAGGCTTTCCAGCATCAAATTTTGTACATGATATAATTGCCATGGAAAATTCAACTATACAACAACAGTTTTCTGGATCTGAGGAAATACCTCCTAGATCCTCCTTAGATCCAACCGCAGATCCGTTTGTACATAATGCTCGAGATAATAACAGTGTTTCGTTTGTCCCGAATGCCAATATAGTGGATCCCAGCGCAGCAAGTCCATTTGACTCCATGGTAACTTTGATGGAGCAAATGATGAGACGTTCACAAGATGATTTCCGTACAGAGTTAGCTTCAATTAGGTAAAGTATAGCTCAAATCAGTGGTGTTCAAGCGTCCTCATCAAGCAGAACTCAGGAAATTTTTTCGAACCCAACCAATTCAAACAGCCCAAATCTAAATCATTTATTTCAACAAGGTAGGGTATATGAGAATTCTAACGTAAAACTCGAGAAATGGATGGCTCAGGATCAGCAAGCGACTTCCTTTTTAAAGTCGAAACTCTGTGTTGACGTTCTAGATGTTCGAACGAACACTTATTGTCTAATTTCCATATGCTTTTAGGAGGTCATGCTGAGCAGTGGTGTTGGCTATTTACCAAACAGAACTAAAATATAACTTATTTCGTTTTACGACATTTATTAATCACAGAATTTGGACACCTGGAGTCTGATCAAGAGATATCATTAAAAATTTCATTGAGCAAACAGCAATACAAGGAAAGTTACGACAACTTTCACATGACAGTTGTTGCCATGAATTTAAGACTACAAAACCCCCTGCCGGACACAACACTTATAGATATCATGAAAAGAAATCTAAACCAGAATCTAAAATTTTGGCTTTTTAGCTCAGATTCCCGTAATTTAAATGATTTTCGAGATACTGCTCGAAAAGCAGAAACAATTTTGCGACTTCTCTGAGGCCCCTGACATGGGAGTAGTAGATCCTCAAATTGAAGCCTTACAAATACCAAACCGAAAGGGCAAATTCGATTACTCTGGCATTCAGTGTTGGAATTGTAACGAGTATGGACATTCGTACATCTATTGCGCCGAACAAATAAAGAACGCATTTTGTTTCAAATGCGGATACAAAGGAGTTTTAACAACAAAGTATCCAAACGAACATGCTGTTTTGGGAAACCGAAAAATGGGCGAACCGGCTACCGGAGACGCTCGTCCACATGTCAAAACCCCGAGTATGATTTAAACGTTAATTTCAATGATATTTTAAACGTAAAAAACTCAGATACGCAAAATAAGAGATTTAAAATAGATTATTCAACACAAACTTGTAGTTTACAAAACAATAATACTTCAGTAGAGAGCCTTACGGGAATTAGAGATCAATCCACCCAGACAGATAATTATTTTTTTTGCAAGCGACAAAGATTCTGTCCGAACTACCACTCAAAAGCTTTTGAGAAAACCAACTTTGCGTATTATGAAATGCAGACTTCGCTATAAAAAGCGGAAGTATTACCGAAAAATTTTAGAATCAACCGTTATTAATGGAATGGATGACAGACCATTTGCAAGGGTGGGAGTAAAAGGCGACACTCCAATAGGATTACTTGAGTTGGGAGCTAATGTATCCATGTTAGGTAAAGATTGTGTATCCTTTCTAGAAAATAATAATATGCCATACACATCAATCAAATCATCAGTTCGTACTTCAAATGGTAACAAACAAGAAGTCATAGGTTTCTGCAGTTTACCAATATGTTTTAAAGGTGTTACAAAGCATATTCAAATTATTTTGTTCCATCACTAAAACAATATGCTTATTTCGGTATTAATTTTTGGCAGGAATTCGCTTTAGCCCCAGATTTAATCTCCATAAATGCGTATGTATCAGAGACCTGCAACTTGTATGATCAAGCCGTCTTGTTCACAGTAGTTGAATTTTAAGAACAATACGAACAAGTATTACACCAATTTAATACTTGTTGCTTTTTATACGCAAACACAAAATGCAACAATAAGTGTAAATCATTTTCAACATTAGACTCGAACAGATTTGTATTGAAACAAAAAAGTCTCGTTAACAAGAAGTTATTTTTTTGCACAACGTATTTATTGTACATGATCTGATTGGAGTTTTACCCAAAACAATCGAGCCACTTGAAAAAAAGCGCTATGCAGAAAAATATAAAAACAATAAAAAAAGCCTACAGATGAGCATTTTCTATCTATTTAACATATGAGCATTTTCTTATTTCTAGCTGACAGTGAAAAAATTTATTCGTAGGGTATAGAAACACTTTAAAGGTGAAAACAAAATTTTATACAAATAAAATATTTTACAAGTAAACAAAATTTTTGTTAATATCATATTTACACATGTACTATGCAAATAAATGTAAAAATATGTATTTTTATAAGTTTTGCTCCAAATATAAATAATGAAATGCAAACTATATATTTTGTTTAATTTTAAATTTTCAGACTTTATTTTCTAAAAAAATTATTTATGTAAATTATATAATAACTAAAAAAAGTAACATTTTCATAAAAAAATTATTTATAAAACAATAAAAAGGACATAACAAAATCTTAATTAAAAAAAATGTTTACAAAAATTAATATAAAAAAGGAAAAAGAAACAAAATAATTAGCAATTCATGGTAAAAAAAAAACAAGTTCAACGTGTATTCAATAAACGTTTGGGTATTAAGCACAAAAATTTATTGAAAAAGAATTTAAAAATGTAAAAAAAAACGTAATAACAACACGAGAAGAAAACATCGAGTAGAAAATTAATTTAGAACTGAATAAAACACTTGTTTCGGTAACAACAAGTTGGCTTTGATGCAAAAATAGATTCAAACTTTAAATGACACTATCAGAACATTCATGTTCGCACAAAATGGCGAGAACATAAAATGAATGTTTTAAACGAACGGTTTATTCAACAAGTGTTTTTTGCTTTTGAACAAAAACTATTCGACTCATATAAAACTAAGTGCTTGTTTAAGTAGACTCGAAAATTACGCAACCGAAACCGATCTCTGATATGTATCGGAAATTTCAGAGGAACATAATATCGATAATCAATTTCATGGCATCCACGGATTTATTACAACATAACATTAATACAGGTGATGCTGTGCCCATAAAGTGCAAGCACTACCCACTCTAGCCTCCTAGGCAAGCAGAAGCTTTTGAAGAAATAGATAGACTATTGAAACTGGGTGTTATCGAGGAGTCAAACTCTCCGTGGTGCTCCCCCGCAGTACTTGTTAGAAAGCCAGGAAAACTGAGGCTATGTATTGATTCGATAAAACTCAATGAGGTAACAATGAAATACTCGTATCCATTACCTCATATTAACGGACTTTTGAGTAGATTGAAAGACACATTCTTTATAAGTGGGATAGACCTAAAGGATGCCTTTTTACAGATCAAACTGACAGAGCCTTCGAAAGAAAAAACAAAGTTGAGTCAATTAGAAATTTAACGTTGCTCAAAACACCAAAACAGATATGCAGATTTATCGGAATGGCAAACTGGTATCGCTCCTTTATAAGCAATTTTGCAGATCTTGCTGGGCCCTTATCAGACTGTTTAAAAAAATCAAGGGGATCATTTAAAATAACGAAAGAGGCAAAAACATCTGTTGAGAAATTAAAATTAGCTCTATCTTCTGCTCCAGTTCTGGCACAGCCTAACGTTAATAAAGAGTTTATTATTCAATGTGATGCATTTAAGGTTGGTGTAGGGGGCTTACTTTTTCAATATGATGACCAAGGTATGGAACAGCCAATTTCATACGTGTCGTAGAAGCTCAATAAATCGCAAAGGAATTATACGGTGACCGAATTGGAATGTTTGGCGGCGATTGTTAGTGTGAACAGATTTCGGCCTTATATAGAAGGATTGCTTTTTCGTATAATTACAGACCACTCTTCATTGAGATGGCTTATGTCCCAGAAGGATTGAGTGGGCGTCTTGCACGATGGAGTTTCAAGTTGCAGAGATATACATTTACAATTGAACATAGAAAAGGTTCTCTAAATGTTGTACCTGACTGCTTATCGAGGATGGATGTGGAAGATCTAACCTTCACAAATTTACCAAGCGATATTGACCTTTCAGACCCAGAACTTCATGAAAGTGATTACCAAAGGCTAAGAAAAAAATATTTCAGAAAATAAGGAGTTATTGCCAGATCTATGCATACCAGGTAATTTGATTTTAAAACGTGCAAATTTTAGGCTTGATTCAGAGGATGAAGAAGACTCTCTCTGGCGATATGGATCCCAAACTCATTGACGGAATCAATTATTAAATCTGCACACAATTCCGTAAATTCTTGTCACGGAGGTTTTATGAAAACATAAGCGCGGATTCGTCAAAAATACTTTTGGCCGACGATGATTAAAGATATTAAAGCTTTTATAAATAACTGTGAAGTTTGTAAAAGAATTAAGTCCCCAAATCAAATTTCAAGACCTCAAATGCGAAATCAAATCATAACAAATAGACCATTTGAGAGACTATATTGCGATTTTTTAGGTCCGTATCCCTTTACTTAGGCAAAAAATTCAATAATTTTTATTTGCTTAGATCATTTGACGAAATTTGTGTTTCTAAAACCAATGAAAGCAGCTACCACGTCAAACGTAATATTATTTTTTGAGTCAGAGCTATTTCCAACCTTCGGAGTCCCTAGATTTATACACAGCGATAATGCGAAACAATTTAATTCAAAAGAAATAATAGATTTTTATAGCTTGTATAATATTGCTCAGGTTACCACTGGGTTTTACGCGCCACAATCAAATGCTTCAGAACGAGCTTATCGCGATATAAATACAAAAATCAGATACTTCCTACAAGATCAAAACGACCACACAAATTGGGACAAGTATATTCTGCAAATTCTTGCGACTCTGAGGAGTGATTATCATACAGCGATCAAATGTTCTCCCTGGTTCATGGTTCATCATATAAAATTTTAGACAAGATCGGCTGCTTAAATGGGGAAGACACGGTAATACTAAATAGAAGTGATAAGTTATTGAAAGTTCGAGGAAAAATCCGCAAAAATCTTACCATTGCTGCTATAGTCAAGGCGGTAAGCACGTTGACTACAAACCGGCTGCCCTGGGTTCAACCCTTGCGGCAGTCAAAAAATAAAAATGTTTTTTTTTCTGTTTAATGGCCTCCTTCGTCGGTACTTCTTCATATGTAGCATATTCGCCGGCGAAGTAAAATAATTAATAAAATGGCTATATCGATCTCCTTTCACCATCTGTCTTCTCTCTCATCTATCCCTTTCCTAAAGAATGTAGCACAGTTACAAACTTGCCCGGTTCTTGTGGGTCGAGCCACACGTTTGCTAATTAATAATATAAATTGTTAAATAAAAAAAAAACTTTAATTGTAAATTCAAGTCAGAAGCAGGTTTGTTACGATTTTTTTTATATTATGGTTTATCGTAAGCATCATACATTTTATCAACCCCTAATACTTTCTTAAACTGTAAAACTCTTCAATGTCAAGGTTAAAGTGTCGTTTTACTTTGACTGAATATATTTGCAAATAGACATGGGTTTACACAATTTCTATTGATCAGAGTTTAACAATGAGATGGTGATCTCTTTCTTTCAATTTTGCAATTGTTGGCTGAATTTGCAAATGTTAGCTGACCTATGTATTTAGTGCACTGTTTTGACTTGCGGTTATTTGTTTTCATTACTTCTTTAATGTGGCTCTTTCATTGATTCAGCAATGCTAATTCACAGGTTTTTATTGTTAATAAAAATATAAAGAGTTTTTTTGCAATTTGTTAACGGGACGCTTCTTGAATGGTAAAATCTTTGCAGTTAAATCATTAATAAAGTGTGTCTTGAACCAAACAGAACAGACGGTGAAGTGTGTTAGCAAAATTTAAATTAGTACATATATTCAAATACATACATATGTATGTATGGTAGTAAAAATAAGTTATTCTTAGGAAGAAAAATTACCGAAATTGAAATTTGATTACAAAAAAACTGGATTTTGCATTTAAAAATAAGGAAACTTATTTTAACACACATTTTTCCACGTGGTGAAAGCACGTGAAAAAAAGTTTTTGCATCACAGTTTTGAGAATATAATTAATTGACATACCGTGCTGTAGATGTGGGACGTAATAATTTTATAAAATTCCACCTGTCGTCCAGAAAGTACTCGGAACTCTGGTTACTCAAAAGCAAATTATAGTTGAAAATTGTCTGACGTCCTAAATTTCAGGAATGTAACATCGTAACGCATAAATGCAAACATCTTAAGACGTTTGATGAGTGCAAATAATTTAATATGCAAATCTGAAGAATTATTGCAGAGAAAAGTTTTATATTAAAAAACACAGCAAAATTACCATAACAAAAAAAAAAAATGTATATAAAACTAAGAGTTTGGCTTAAGTTTATAGTTACATGCATACAAAAGTAAGAATCCATACTCACGAATCGAAGCTGTATAATATTGCAATGTACATACCGAAAATATTAATTGAAAGAATAAATTCTAAATGTAAAAAATTGTACCAGAGAACTGCACGAGTACACCGCAACCCATGAGTATACCGCATACTTACTCTATACTTTTCATACTCGAGTATTTTAAACACCGCAATAAAAAGTTGCGGTGTTTATTTTACCCATTCCCGTAAAAACGAGTATCAAAAATATCCCAATCAGAATTTTAAGTATTTTTTATACTCCTACGAGAGAATTTTTTAATTCTCTTTATTTTTAAGCAACGTTGCCACATTTTTACCCTATTAAAGTTTTTTACTGCAGTTTTATGAAATACTGCATTGTATGCAGATCTATTTATAAAAAATTAAAAAAAAAACAAAATTTGATCAAATCTATTGCTTAAACATTATAAGCAGAAAAACAGACAACATCCGTTTTCATAGGTATGAAATACAACACATATTTAATAAATAAAATACAATAAAAACCGCTTAAATGCACAGCTTTTGTACACTATTTAAAGCAGGTATACTTATTTTGTTGCTGTTTTTTATGAACAATTATTTTCAGTTTATGCGCCTTGTTTTCATAAACGTGCTACTAACGGTATTTAGGAAAACAAAATGATAAAATGAATCCGTGAATAAAAGGAAAATTACTTAATTTTTTTAGTTTTAACAAAACTGTATATACGCAGATGTAATATTGCATTGACTAAATAGACATAGACCTCATAAATAATAATAAATAAATTAAAGTTTTTAGTTTACATATTTTATTTTGTTAAATATAATTATTGCTTTTATACCTATTTATTAATTTTAAAAATCTATTTGCTTAACGAATAGAATTTTAAAATTTCTCTCCTGTGTGACTTAAAAAAACCTAACAAAAACGGAATATAATAAACAATGAACTATTCTTGAGTTATTAGTAAACTTTTTTTGTGTTTTTAATAAATGAAAATATGGCGAATTTTACGGGTTCTATTAAATTTATTTTTTTGTTATATATTAAATAAACTTTCATAATTTCAAAGAAGTATGTATGTTAGCTAATTTAGACATTGGCGACTTTTGATATTGTGTTTGATTTAATAATTCTGATCTGATAACTGTGTTTTCCTCTCACTACACACGTTAAAATTTCTCTCTTGGTGTTTGTTGTGAGTATGAGTACGAATAAAGTAAAGCCAGCATCGCAAACATTTTACTTGAGTATGGTAGACACTTATACTCAAATGGAATGGATATAGTAAATACTCGCACTTAAGAAATGCGGTGGCGATCACACCGCAACCGCATTTAAGATGAGTATACTTAGAGTATTAAAAACAGAAACTCTTGCAGTTCTCTGATCGAGACCATAAAGAATAACTTTGAACGGCTTATTGTTTTTGTTTTCATGCGTAAAAAACTGACAATTATTTTCACTCAAAATCATAATTATTAAATTATAAGTTTCTAAAGTTTCGCACAAAATTTTTAAACCAATTGATATTTTCTTTATTAGGTATTTAGTAACACCTGCATTATCTAGCAACTTTAAAAGATCTTGAGTATTTTTCATCAAAACCTTGATAGGTGATAATTTAACAAAATGAGTTTTTTCGTTTTTTTCACTGTCCATTTCAGCTTCATCTTCTATATCATCCTTATCAAAAACTTGTAGAGGGGTCCAGAAATTTTTTCTGGACCCTCCTTTCGCAATTTTAGATGAAGACATAGAGACTTCATAGTATATAGGAACTGAGAGAATGAAACCACTTCCGGCCAAAAAGTGTATAAAATGTATGGAAATCATGCAAAAGCCATAAATCATTCATGCAGAAGCCATTAATGTCATGCAAAAGCAATTAATGTCATTATTAATGGGTAATAAATTAGGGGGAGTGTAAAAAAGGGTCTAGCACGTGTCTCATTAACATAAGGAAGTCGTTAATGTCAAGTACGTAGGCCATTAATAATGACAAGGGTCACATGAGTGTAGTTGTGAAATGCAGGTGTGCATTGATCTTGTGTATAGGGATTTGGTGAGAAAAAGAAAGTATGTTAATTTCTGTTTAAGGTTTTATTGAAATGATCGTGATTTGAATAATTAAAAATGCAGGTGTGCATTGATCTTGTGTAAGTGTATGGAATAGTATGATGGTATGTACTGATCTTGTGTATAGGGATTAGGTGATGAAAGGAAAATATGTTAATTTCTGTTTTAGGTTTTATTGAAATGATCGTGATTTGAATAATTAATAAAGGTTTTCTTGTTTTCAAATGTATTATTTTTGTTTGTGCGTGGATATAATAGTATTGTGGTGTGTACTGATCTTGTGTATAGGGATTTGGTGAGAAAAAAGAAAAATGTGTTGATTTCTGTTTAATAAGAATAATATTTGGGAGTACAAAATTTGTATTGAAAAATTAATAAATGTGTTTAAAAAGTTTAATCACGTAGGCCATTGAAGAGTGATGAGGGTTGGAAATGTAAGATGAATGCAAGTGTTAAGGTTATTGAATTTTGTATTTGGTTTTTTAATAAGCAGAAGCGATATGAAAGAAAAAAAGCTACAAGAAAAATTTTGTTTTTTAAAAAACTAAAAACTAAGGATTGTAATTTTTTAAAGGGTAATAAATTCTTCAAACTAATTGCTTAAATGTGAAGTGCTATATGACGTGGGTTGGTATATTAATAAGTGTGACAATATGATCACAAGTATATGGATGGAATAGAGAAGCCAAACACAGCAGGTGTATTGAGAGACAGTCATATTGATAAATGTAGAAAATGCTAACAATTGTAGTTAGAGATAGCTAAGAAAATACAAGTATTTTACACATTAGGAAAAGTAAGCAATCTAGGTAAAGGTCACTAAATTTTGATTTTTTTCATAGGAAAAAAAAAAAATAAATTAACAAGGTAAAGATCACTATATTTTGATTTTTTCATGACGAGGGTTGAAAATGTAAGATGAATGCAGGTGTTAAGGTTATCGAACTTTAATTTTTTGTTTTCAAGAAGCAGAAGTAAGAATTTGAGTGTATTGAATTTTCTAATAAAACACTACAGAGATAGATACTGAGTAAAGGTAATGATTTGTGTGTGTGTGTGTGTGTGTGTTTGGTCAATTTACGTTTTAGGTTTATTCATATTAGGAAAAATAAGCAATCTATGTAAAGGTCATTGAACTTTGATTTTTTTTGAAGCAGAAGTAAGAATTTGGCTGTATTCAATTTTCTAATGAAACTGCAGAGATAGACATTGAGTAAAGGTAATGATCTTGTGTGTGCGTACGTGTATGTGTTTGTATATGTGTGTTTATGGTCAAATTAAGTTTCAAGATTGATTGAAATGATCGTGATTAAAATATTGAAGAAAGGGTTAATAGTAATATTAGGGTATAGAAAATCTTTATTGAATAATTAGTAATTAAAGGTGTTCTTTTTTAAATATATTTTTAGTTTTTGTTCTATACTCTTTTTTTTATATTATTGTTTGTTATTACCCATGTTTAGTTTAATATTCATTATCATTTACGTATATGAAAAGAATTAAACGGATAGGTGTATAGAGACAGACAGATAAATTTTTAATATATTCTAGTTGTGCTTCAATATTAACAAGCCTATTTTTATCCTCTTCACTCATGATGTTACTGAATGTTTTTAAAAATTTATAGATTTCTTTGATCATTTTGCAAGGATTACTTTATACTCATGTGAAGTTTTTGTGATTAGTCTTTAATATTGTTAATATTAATTTCTTTTTCAAATAACTCTTTTCAAAATACTTCAATGAAATCATCTATAGTAAACTGTTGTTGATTATCGTTGAATTCCGGATTAGGGAGGGGAGAGGTTGTTGTTGTTGTTGGTAAATCGTTTTCTGATAGATTAACTGTGTTCCTCCCACAGTCAGAGTTTGGTTTGGAAGTTTGTATATAAAGTTAATATATTTCACCATCTAATAAAATGGTTTCGTTTTCAAATTCTCCTTGATATTGTTGTTCTTGTTGATATGTTGAACCACAATAGGCTTGTATACTACTTCTTTCAATATTAAACAGGATAAATATATATTAAATCACAACAGTAACAATATAAACATAAGGGCAAACAACAACTATGAAAATATAATAAAAGATTTAAACATTCTTAACATAAAATTATATACTGCGCAAGTATTGCTATTGAGTTTTACAACGATACACGATTTTTGAAAGAAATTAACCACCAATACAACACAAGAAGACAGATAGAAGGCTGTTTTAAAGTCGGAAGCCTTAAAAATAAATACGGAACACCCTAGAAGTATCTTTACCTACAATTTTTAACATGTTTCCAAAAAATATGCTACATATTTCAAAGAAAAACACGAGGAAAAAATTAATCAAACGATATTTTATAAGTTCTTAATGAAATCTCTTATTTTTTTATGTATTTTATTTATTAATATACGAGCGAATTTTTACTAATAATATGAAACTGTACATGTATTAAGTATATTTTTCTGCAGACAAATAATTAAGCTTCGCGGAATAATTATATATATATATATATATATATATATATATATATATATATATATATATATATATATATATATATATATTTTTTTTTTTCTGTTAAATTAATTAAAATAAAGTAAGAAAGTAAAGTTATTAATATCGTGTAATTTAAGGGATAAGTCTGGTAAAAGAATTTTCTCAATTTAACCATTATTATGAATTCTCTCTGTTCAATTTCATGATATTCAAAACAATTTATTTTCAAGTATTGTATTTTTTTTATCTACTTTCATTTTTATAATTAAATATTTGTGGCTTTTATTATTTGGTTAGAATTTACAGCTGAAGCAAATGTTGGCGTTTACTTAAAAAACGAAATAAAAACAACAGTGTGGCATTACCGTTGTCGTTATCGAGATCAGTCATAAATATAACGGTATTCACCATTTTGAAATGAAGATAGTAATAACAATAAAACATTATTTCTCTGTCGACATCATTACCCAGCAAAAAATTAGAAATTACCTTAAAAAGTACTTACCATATTGACTTACTTACAAAAGACATCACATTAGTTCGCAAAAAAAAAAAAGGAAGTTGTTATTGAACTAGTTATTTAAATACAAGCTAAGCTTATGATCATCATTATTTCCTACAATAATTAATGTAATCAGTTCTCAGTAATTGATTATAAAAATCTCATGCCTTGTTTAAATCATTAGGTTGGTAGTCTAGTTGGAAAGTCCTTCCGCCAAAAATGCTTAATTCTACACTTGATTACCTTTTCTAAAATTGTTTGCTGGGTATTAGCGACGAAGATCAAACGAACACAATAAATAAATTCAAAATAAAAACAAGCTTATCACGGCAGTACGAAAATTTAGTTTCTGAAATGTAACAAAAAATCCCACTTACACTAAGGGTATTAATATCATTACCAACGCTTAGTTGTAGGATACTTGTGCAAAAAATCGCAAAATACTTGCTAGTTTACTGTTAGCGTAACTGCAGACTTTCGCATGTTACATTTCAGTTAAGGAGTAATATTTCAACACGTATTGGAAGGTAGTTTTATTAAGTCTGGATATTCTTACAAATATTAAGAAATAAAAATTTTGATGTATACGAGTACATACATTTTAAAATTGTTTTATAAATAAACCGTTTCTAACAAAGAATAAGGTATTGCAAAATATGCATCTTCACTTGAACTTGAAGAACAACCATTAAATGGAATCTTTATTCATATTTATAGAAACTTCTACCTGTTGAAGATCGTGTAGCTGATCATTGTCATTTAACGGGTGAATGTAGCGAGCCCGCGCATAACATACTTATGTAATTTAGAGTATCAAACTGCAAACTTAATTCTTATATTTTTTCATAACTTTTCGGCATATTATTGTCATTTCTTAATTAGAGAACTTTTATCTATTGAAGGTGATATAAATATAATTACTTCAACTGAAGAATTATATATATATTTACATATATAAAAAAAAATTTAGTTCATGATGATGGTGATGAAAAACAAAGTTAATAGAACTACCACGAATACTACTACTACTACAAAATCGTAAAGAATTCAGTTAATTGAAGTGTAATTGTGTCTTTCCATATGACTAACTAGATTCAGTAAATTGTCTCGAGGAAACACAGCTACCACCTCATTCATATATCTTCAATAGCATCACTAATGAGTAGTGCAGTGAAGATGATTATGAACACGCTTAAAAACATTGGCAAACATTCAAATGTAACACACTTTTTGGCTATCTTTTATTATATTTAAAAGTAGATATTTTATTGCTTTTTCATATATTTTAAAGTTTTCGTAAGGTTTGTAAAGACATTTACAATTTAGATCCATATCAATATTATTATAATATTCCGAGGCTATCTTGGGATGCAATGTTAAAACCAACTGAAATAGAGTTGCAATTATTGACTGATATTGACATACACAGTTTTACTGTGCGGGGGGGGATACGGGGAGGTGTTTTACAATGTTAGAGATTATGATTTTACGAAAGATTCGAATTATCTAATGTATTTTGATGTAATTAATTTATATGGATATGCATTTTCGCAATACCTTCCCTATAGAAATTTTAAACGGCTTGAAAACTTTAAGGACTTTAATATGGATAAATATAGATGAAGATTCTGAAATTGGATATATACTTGTATATTAGAGGTTGACTTAGAATATCCAATCGCACAGCACGATTATCAGAAGAACTTGTTATTTTGTGCACAAAATAAGACAAAGAAATAAATGTAGAGCATGAAACAGCGAAAGTTAATTACAAATTTAAATAACAAAACCAATTATTTAATACATTATAGCAACCTTCTACAATGTCTTAAACACGGATTGATTTTGAAGAAAATTCATAAGAAAAATTTTATTTTATTTTAATCTATACATATAATAAAACAGTAACGAGGTCATTTCTATACATAATATATATTTTTTGAAAATTATGTAGTTGGTAATCGATACAGAATGCAAAACACCTACTCTTTGAATTTTTATCTGTCTGTCTGTCTGTCTGTCTATATGTCTGTCTATCTGTCTGTCTTTCTGTCTGTCTGTCTGTCTGTCTATCTGTCTGTCTGTCTATCTGTCTATATATCTGTCTATCTACCCGTTTCCCTGTCTGCTGTATTCGCATCATGTAAAAACCATTGGATGGATTTGAACAAAATTTTGTAAGGAGGCCCTTAGAACCTTGGTTTCAATATAGAATACTTTTTCTTCGCAATATTATGTCATTTCATAGACAAAATAGAGAAACAAATGTGAAAGCACCCAATTTTACGGGTATAATGATACTAACACAGTTGTCACCACTTTTTATTGTTGTAAATGGAAAACTTTTAACACTATCTATTGAACTCTGGAATGTACGTATAGTTAAATTTGAATTTTTAATAAAATTAAAAATTACACGCAGACGATGTGAGCATTGCTAGTAATCATAATAAAAAATTTGCTAAAAATTCATTTGAACAAAAATATCTTTAAATTATTGAACAACCCTGTGTATGGTAAGATTATGGCAAATTTTAATAAAAGAAAAGATATTAAAATAGTATGTGAGTGGGAGAGTAAAAGTAAGCGATTAGAAGCTAGAACTCTTGTTGCAAGACCTAACTTTCATAGTTGTGTCAAAATTCAAAACGAAATGATAGTCATTGAAATGAGTAAAGTGTGGACTGAATATAATACAGCCATTTATATGTGGTTTTCTATTTTAGAGCTATCGAAATGGAAAATGTATAATTTTTATTACGATTACGTGTAACCTAAATACAAAGAAAATATTCAGCTCAATTATATGGGTACTGATTCCTTCATATATGATATAAGAACAAATGATTTATATATTGAAATTCGTTATGATATTATACATCATTTTGACACATCCACATATCAGAAAGAAATCCCTTATAATTTCCTACTCATGAATAAAAAAAGTTTTTGGAGTGATGAAAGATGAGTGTAATGGTCGAATTACTAAGGAATTTATTGGTTTACGATCTTAAATGTATTCTGTTAAAATAGACAAAGTTGATAAGCAAATGAAGAAAATAAAAGGAGTAAAACAACGTATAACCAACGAACTAACAATAATAAATGATTTTAGGAAATGTTTGTTGAATAAAAAAAAAAAGCTTTACTCTAATGCAATGTATATATAGATCTAAGGTACATCAAATCTATACACAATATACAAAAACGCTATCATTAAGTTGTTTATATGATAAAAAACTTATCAAAGAAAATAAATTATAATTAAAACTTGCAATAAGATTAAAAAACTTGTTTTTTTATTTCAAATTATATTTATTATATAGAAATTCTAAGCACAAGTGACCGCATTTAAATGTATTGAATTTTTGTTTTCGTTAATAATTATACTTTATAGGCGATTTGAAATAGTTGGGGACTTCCAATGGTGGTTGTTAATCTCCAAAGCTATTAAACTATTCCTTATAGTTATAGTGCTTATAATGTGATACCTAATGTGTTGCAAGACCATTTGAATTATTAAAATGAACAATATTACACTCTTGTGCTAGAGTTTCCTAGTTAAATTGTTCCGCATTAAAGCACCTCTAAAATGTTCAAGTTCCAGGTCTTATACCCGACGATTAGGTAAATTTAAAAAGAATTGTTTGGAGGTGTTCTATAAAAGAGGCTATATGCAGTTTTATATGGTTTAACATATAGTCATTTTTAATATCATTAATTGCCATAACAATGGCAGATCCACAGTTGCTAAACCTTCAAGTTCTGATAATACTGTAAGAATAGAAACAAGTGGAAGAAATCCGCATGCTATTTGTTTAACACAAATTAAGGGTTATTTTACTGTTAATATAATCTGTTAACTGTTTAAAGAAGCAGTTTAGCTATTCAAAAAAGCTATTTAGCTGTTCAAAGAAGCTGTTTAGCTGTTCAAAAAAAGCTGTTTAGCTGTTCAAAGAAGCTGTTTAGCTGTTTTTAGATGCTGTTTATAGATCTCATACATTTTTTTAATAATTAATAGTCTTATACACAAACATATCTTAAAAAATATGGTACACAACATATTTTTCTATATGTAACTCAATTTTAAGATATGGCAACACCCTACCATCGGTCATGGTCGCATAATATAATATATAACACGTTACATTCTGCATCAAACAAACCAATTAACCAATAAAATAAACTGACCGACTGTAGCGTAGGCATGAACAGCTTTTTGTATGGAAATGGCTGATAAAGAAACCAATATACTATTATGTATATAATAGTATATTTGTTGGGGTTTCTGTATCAGCCATTTCCATACAAAAAGTTTTTGAATGGAAACGTCTATATCCGATTAAAAGAAGAACTTGTTAGTTCTTCTGATAATCGCGCTGTGCGATTGGATATTCTAAGTCAACCTCTAATATACAAGTATATATCCAATTTCAGAATCTTCATCTATATTTATCCATATTAAAGTCCTTAAAGTTTTCAAGCCGCTTAAAATTTCTATAGGGAAGGTATTGCGAAAATGCATATCCATATAAATTAATTACATCAAAATACATTAGATAATTCGAATCTTTCGTAAAATCATAATTTCTAACATTGTAAAACACCTCCCCGTATCCCCCCCCGCACAGTAAAACTGTGTATGTCAATATCAGTCAATAATTGCAACTCTATTTCAGTTGGTTTTAACATTGCATCCCAAGATAGCCTCGGAATATTATAATAATATTGATATGGATCTAAATTGTAAATGTCTTTACAAACCTTACGAAAACTTTAAAATATATGAAAAAGCAATAAAATATCTACTTTTAAATATAATAAAAGATAGCCAAAAAGTGTGTTACATTTGAATGTTTGCCAATGTTTTTAAGCGTGTTCATAATCATCTTCACTGCACTACTCATTAGTGATGCTATTGAAGATATATGAATGAGGTGGTAGCTGTGTTTCCTCGAGACAATTTACTGAATCTAGTTAGTCATATGGAAAGACACAATTACACTTCAATTAACTGAATTCTTTACGATTTTTTAGTAGTAGTAGTATTCGTGGTAGTTCTATTAACTTTGTTTTTCATCACCATCATCATTAACTAATTTTTTTTTATATATGTAAATATATATATAATTCTTCAGTTGAAGTAATTATATTTATATCACCTTCAATAGATAAAAGTTCTCTAATTAAGAAATGACAATAATATGCCGAAAAGTTATGAAAAAATATAAGAATTAAGTTTGCAGTTTGATACTCTAAATTACATAAGTATGTTATGCGCGGGCTCGCTACATTCACCCGTTAAATGACAATGATCAGCTACACGATCTTCAACAGGTAGAAGTTTCTATAAATATGAATAAAGATTCCATTTAATGGTTGTTCTTCAAGTTCAAGTGAAGATGCATATTTTGCAATACCTTATTCTTTGTTAGAAACGGTTTATTTATAAAACAATTTTAAAATGTATGTACTCGTATACATCAAAATTTTTATTTCTTAATATTTGTAAGAATATTCAGACTTAATAAAACTACCTTCCAATACGTGTTGAAATATTACTCCTTAACTGAAATGTAACATGCGAAAGTCTGCAGTTACGCTAACAGTAAACTAGCAAGTATTTTGCGATTTTTTGCACAAGTATCCTACAACTAAGCGTTGGTAATGATATTAATACCCTTAGTGTAAGTGGGATTTTTTGTTACATTTCAGAAACTAAATTTTCGTACTGCCGTGATAAGCTTGTTTTTATTTTGAATTTATTTATTGTGTTCGTTTGATCTTCGTCGCTAATACCCAGCAAACAATTTTAGAAAAGGTAATCAAGTGTAGAATTAAGCATTTTTGGCGGAAGGACTTTCCAACTAGACTACCAACCTAATGATTTAAACAAGGCATGAGATTTTTATAATCAATTACTGAGAACTGATTACATTAATTATTGTAGGAAATAATGATGATCATAAGCTTAGCTTGTATTTAAATAACTAGTTCAATAACAACTTCCTTTTTTTTTTTGCGAACTAATGTGATGTCTTTTGTAAGTAAGTCAATATGGTAAGTACTTTTTAAGGTAATTTCTAATTTTTTGCTAGGTAATGATGTCGACAGAGAAATAATGTTTTATTGTTATTACTATCTTCATTTCAAAATGGTGAATACCGTTATATTTATGACTGATCTCGATAACGACAACGGTAATGCCACACTGTTGTTTTTATTTCGTTTTTTAAGTAAACGCCAACATTTGCTTCAGCTGTAAATTCTAACCAAATAATAAAAGCCACAAATATTTAATTATAAAAATGAAAGTAGATAAAAAAAATACAATACTTGAAAATAAATTGTTTTGAATATCATGAAATTGAACAGAGAGAATTCATAATAATGGTTAAATTGAGAAAATTCTTTTACCAGACTTATCCCTTAAATTACACGATATTAATAACTTTACTTTCTTACTTTATTTTAATTAATTTAACAGAAAAATATATATATATATATATATATATAATTATTCCGCGAAGCTTAATTATTTGTCTGCAGAAAAATATACTTAATACATGTACAGTTTCATATTATTAGTAAAAATTCGCTCGTATATTAATAAATAAAATACATAAAAAAAGTAAGAGATTTCATTAAGAACTTATAAAATATCGTTTGATTAATTTTTTCCTCGTGTTTTTCTTTGAAATATGTAGCATATTTTTTGGCAACATGTTAAAAATTTTAGGTAAAGATACTTCTAGGGTGTTCCGTATTTATTTTTAAGGCTTCCGACTTTAAAACAGCCTTCTATCTGTCTTCTTGTGTTGTATTGGTGGTTAATTTCTTTCAAAAATCGTGTATCGTTGTAAAACTCAATAGCAATACTTGCGCAGTATATAATTTTATGTTAAGAATGTTTAAATCTTTTATTATATTTTCATAGTTGTTGTTTGCCCTTATGTTTATATTGTTACTGTTGTGATTTAATATATATTTATCCTGTTTAATATTGAAAGAAGTAGTATACAAGCCTATTGTGGTTCAACATATCAACAAGAACAACAATATCAAGGAGAAATTGAAAACGAATCCATTTTATTAGATGGTGAAATATATTAACTTTATATACAAACTTCCAAACCAAACGCTGACTGTGGGAGGAATACAGTTAATCTATCAGAAAACGATTTACCAACAACAACAACAACCTCTCCCCTCCCTAATCCGGAATTCAACGATAATCAACAACATTTTACTATAGATGATTTCATTGAAGTATTTTGAAAAGAGTTATTTGAAAAAGAAATTAATATTAACAATATTAAAGACTAATCACAAAAACTTCACATGAGTATAAAGTAATCCTTGCAAAATGATCAAAGAAATCTATAAATTTTTAAAAACATTCAGTAACATCATGAGTGAAGAGGATAAAAATAGGCTTGTTAATATTGAAGCACAACTAGAATATATTAAAAATTTATCTGTCTGTCTCTATACACCTATCCGTTTAATTCTTTTCATATACGTAAATGATAATGAATATTAAACTAAACATGGGTAATAACAAACAATAATATAAAAAAAAAGAGTATAGAACAAAAACTAAAAATATATTTAAAAAAGAACACCTTTAATTACTAATTATTCAATAAAGATTTTCTATACCCTAATATTACTATTAACCCTTTCTTCAATATTTTAATCACGATCATTTCAATCAATCTTGAAACTTAATTTGACCATAAACAAACGCACACACACACACTCACACACACATATACAAACACATACACGTACGCACACACAAGATCATTACCTTTACTCAATGTCTATCTCTGCAGTTTCATTAGAAAATTGAATACAGCCAAATTCTTACTTCTGCTTCAAAAAAAATCAAAGTTCAATGACCTTTACATAGATTGCTTATTTTTCCTAATATGAATAAACCTAAAACGTAAATTGACCAAACACACACACACACACACACAAATCATTACCTTTACTCAGTATCTATCTCTGTAGTGTTTTATTAGAAAATTCAATACACTCAAATTCTTACTTCTGCTTCTTGAAAACAAAAAATTTAGTGACCTTTACCTAGATTGCTTACTTTTCCTAATGTGTAAAATACTTGTATTTTCTTAGCTATCTCTAACTACAATTGTTAGCATTTTCTACATTTATCAATATGACTGTCTCTCAATACACCTGCTGTGTTTGGCTTCTCTATTCCTTCCATATACTTGTGATCATATTGTCACACTTATTAATATACCAACCCACGTCATATAGCACTTCACATTTAAGCAATTAGTTTGAAGAATTTATTACCCTTTAAAAAATTACAATCCTTAGTTTTTAGTTTTTTAAAAAACAAAATTTTTCTTGTACCTTTTTTTCTTTCATATCGCTTCTGCTTATTAAAAAACCAAATACAAAATTCAATAACCTTAACACCTGCATTCATCTTACATTTCCAACCCTCATCACTCTTCAATGGCCTACGTGATTAAACTTTTTAAACACATTTATTAATTTTTCAATACAAATTTTGTACTCCCAAATATTATTCTTATTAAACAGAAATCAACACATTTTTCTTTTTTCTCACCAAATCCCTATACACAAGATCAGTACACACCACAATACTATTATATCCACGCACAAACAAAAATAATACATTTGAAAACAAGAAAACCTTTATTAATTATTCAAATCACGATCATTTCAATAAAACCTAAAACAGAAATTAACATATTTTCCTTTCATCACCTAATCCCTATACACAAGATCAGTACATACCATCATACTATTCCATACACTTACACAAGATCAATGCACACCTGCATTTTTAATTATTCAAATCACGATCATTTCAATAAAACCTTAAACAGAAATTAACATACTTTCTTTTTCTCACCAAATCCCTATACACAAGATCAATGCACACCTGCATTTCACAACTACACTCATGTGACCCTTGTCATTATTAATGGCCTACGTACTTGACATTAACGACTTCCTTATGTTAATGAGACACGTGCTAGACCCTTTTTTACACTCCCCCTAATTTATTACCCATTAATAATGACATTAATTGCTTTTGCATGACATTAATGGCTTCTGCATGAATGATTTATGGCTTTTGCATGATTTCCATACATTTTATACACTTTTTGGCCGGAAGTGGTTTCATTCTCTCAGTTCCTATATACTCTTCATCAATAAAAGCACAACCACGTTTAGTAATTTTGTTTCTTTGTTAAACAATAGCGACAACGGAACAAAAATAAATAATACGTCTATCAAACACAATAGCCAACACGCGACTGATTTTTTTTGTTATATATTAAATAAACTTTCATAATTTCAAAGAACTATGTATGTTAGCTAATTTAGACATTGGCGACTTTTGATATTGTGTTTCATTTAATAATTCTGATCTGATAACTCTGTTTTCCTCTCACTACACACGTTAAAATCTCTCTCTTGGTGTTTGTTGTGAGCAAAGACTATAAACAAAGACAATAAATTTATAAAGATGTTGCACTTTGAACATTTAAAAAATCAAAAATTATGAGCAGTTTCATGGTAGCGGGGGTAAGAGCTAAGAGGGAAAAAATTTCTGTGAGCACAGCCAAAACTCAAGAGAGCACAATATTAGTTTGTAAACAAGACAGATTCATACACACATGCGTTTAAAAATGTGTGTGGATGTTCATAAGAAATGTTTTGGTAAAGGAAAGTATTGAGAGACAAAAACACACATTTAACATATAGAAACGTACATACATACTTTCATATCTACATATAAACAAGAATGTGCTTCATAAAATTTCATTTCTGAATTCTATTTTTCCTACTTATTTAAAAATTGTTTGTAAAATAAGCTTAAAAACGAAACTATATGACTGCTCTTGTAATTGTAGGGTAACTATATATTTTTATTTGTGTATTTTAAAAAATATGCCTAATCGCACCGTGTTGAGAGCCACCCTCGTATTTTTAAACTTTGTTTATAAGTTAATTTAATGTACTATTGAAATATGACTATTTAGCAAGTAAGCAATTTAATTATTTAAATTATTTTTAAGAAATGCTGTTTAATCAGCATTTTTAGCGTTAAGAATTTAGTATAAATAGCGATAAATAATTATTAAGAGTTGAGTTGTAAACTAGAAGTAAGAACAAACACTTATAGCCTGAAATTCCTACAGGACCCTGCAGGCTATATAAATAAATAAAAATTATAAAATAAATAAATAAAAGTGTTTTCTTGCTTACAAAATAACTCCAACATTTTGGCGCAGCCGGTAATAAAAGAATAAATATCCTGCGATTCCTAAGGGACCCTCCAGGAATAAAATTTGGTTATATTGATTTTGAATCCTTTCCGAATGTGGCAATAATTTTATAGCAACGAAAATTAGGAAACCAAGTAAACACGGAAGTGAAGCATTAGGGGTCATTAAGCATCTGTATACCAGTACGCCTTTAGTGTCTTCAAAGAAGTGTGAATTGGTGGAATTATTAGTAAACTGCTAATTACTTTGGCCACATTGGGAGAAGTTTTGATTCGATTTGTTTTGCTTGTGAACAAAATCGGTTAAGTCGGTGGCAAAGAAAAATTTAAAGAAACCACTAAGTATAGAGGTGAATTCCTAGGGGTCATTAAGCATCTGTATACCAGTACGCCTTTGGGATCTTTGCCAAAATACAAAGTGGTGGAATTGAAAAGTAATTGCCACAGGCCTAAGCCACATTAAGCAAGGCAAATTTAAATTTTGTATAGAGTAAACGTCGCGATCAGTACATTTTTTTTTTACTTTTGAAGACAATAGCGGAAATGTTTTTGGTGCTGGTAAGTATGCCTTTAAAACTTTTAGATTTGTAAATGGACAACCCGAAATCAAGGACGGACGAATTACTATCTAAGATCAATAAGTATAACTATTCGGCTGACAGTCTGCAAGTTCTCGCATGGACAGAATTAAATAGTTTGAAACAAGGAAAGGAATTTACAGAAAAACATAGGGACAATATAAGGCACCAGAAACTAACAAAATTAGAGGAAGTTGGTTATGTGCTACAATTGATAGGAGACCTAAATAAGAACCAGTCGGCAGATTTTTCTAAAAGAATAGAAGAATTGGAGGTCACCAAGGGACTTTTAGAAAAACAGAGCCGCAAATTACGGGAACAGATTAATTATACGGATAGTTTATTAGAGCAGGCAGTAGAAGAAAACGCATCCTTGGTTGAAAAATTGAGACAAAAGGGGTTAAGTGAGAATGAATTTAAAAAACAACTGAAACAACAACAGCAAATAGACGTACAAGACGACACCGTACAAAGATTACAAACAGCCTTAGGAAATGCAAAGCGTGAACTCGACATTATACACAAGACTAGGTCACCCACTCCATCAATAAGGGAAGAATTAACAGAAGAGGATTCCAGAGTTCCTTATATAACAATAGGACACACAAACGGCATTTCTACGGTTACTGACGAGCAGGCAGAGGAGATTAATAATAAGGATACTCGTATAGAGGAAAAAGAAACGGCTCGTGACCTGATATCCAAAACTCGGAGCATCATAATAAATGCAAAAAAGGCAGGGAGCAGAGGCTATACCACAGAGACGACATCTAAAAAATTTAGCGAGCTAGCACAATACAAAGAAACATTCGACGATTTGAAGAGGACAGAAGGGATAGACAACACATTAATTCGAGAATTTGATACATTGGTAGCATCGGCACATGAAATTTTGAAGAGGCGCTCACCATCGCCGAGAGAAATACAAACTACAGACAGAATAAGTGAAGAAATTTCAACCAACAATATGACGTCTTTTACGGAACTTTTGAAAAATATATCACACATGGTGCCAATTTTCTACGGTGCAGATGGCCCAGAGCTTACGATAGAATCAAATAAATTCATTGAAGGCTGTATGATTGCGAAAGATAAACTTTTGGAAGCAGGTAGTGTAGTCGACCTGCTAAAATATATAAAAACAAGACTTTTTGGGAACGCCTACTCATATTTGCACAACAAAGATTTTGGAACAATAGAAGCCCTATGTTTAGCTGTCAGAGAAAAATTTATAAAGTCCAAAACCCTTAATGAAATACAAGAGTTAATATTTAGCAGTAAGCAAGCATCGACGGAAAGCGCGTATGAATTTGGCGAAAGATTAGAAAGGCTTCTTATAGAAGCAACAGAATTAATTGCTGCACAATGGCAGGATGCATCGCATCGGAAATCTATGATGGACCACTGCAATCAATCAGCGGTAAGAAGTTATATAAGAGGCTTACGTGACCCGAAATTGGTATCCAGGTTCATTGGGCATGAAAATGACAAATTATCTGAATTGTTGAAGATTACAAAGGATGCACAAAACCTGTTAGGCGCCAACATGCGATTGTCAAATGTAATGACAGTGCAAGCCCAGGAACCGTTGTACGAAACAGTCCAACAATTAGTGAATGAAGTTAGACAAGTCTCACTAAGACAGCAAACGGTTAACAACTCAATGCCGGTGGATTACACACAAAGGAATTCTGTGGGTTCCCCAAAATTCTGCAATTTTTGCCATAGGCAGGGACATTTGTTAAACGAATGTTTTAGACGGCAAAACAACACTAACTTTAATCAGGGAAGACGCCAAGAACAATCCAACAATAATATTAATAAAAGTCGTCAGGCCCCTGACCGTAGAGGTAGACTGCAAAACTCATTGCAATCATCAAGTCAAAACCAGGCCAATAATCGTTTTGGTGACATGAATAGAAGAGAGCAACGGTGCTACAATTGTGATGGTCTTGGACATTTTGCGTCAAGGTGCCCGGAAAATTACTATCATGATAATATGTTTAATAGAAGTGGAGGAAGAAGTAACATCAGCAATAGGGGCAATAGAAATAACAACGTACGAGAAGTGGCTAACAACCGAAATAATTCGGGAAACTCAAGGCGGCCCAGCCAAAACTAAGAGGCTGGGATGCCGGAAATTCTTACTTACTTTCGAAGACTTTAGCATCTAAAACGCCAGAAGACGCAGAAAAGAGCGACCGCAAAAACAAATTGTTTTTGAGGTCTATGTAAGGGGTCATGCCAGGTGGGGAGAAATGTAGACTGAGCACCACAATTAAAAACAACAAAAAAGTACACTGGAGTGAGAATATACACACGTACATTCCAGAAACCTGCACAAACTATTTCACTTTCAAATCAGAGTCACAAAAGGAGCAAAAACTTCGTACAGAACAAAAGAACGATGCATTCATAAATTTTCCTTGCAGGGAAGCAGTAAATAGAAGTCTGTCTTTGCTGGTAGATACAGGAGCAGACACTACATTAGTGAGGGCAGAGGCTTTGGCACCCCACGTTAAAATAGATGAACGAAATCAAAAGAGTTTGTTAGGAGCCTTCGGAGGAAATATAACATCAAAGGGGACAATAATTGCTCAGCTTGAAGGCCTGGAAGATTTTTCACTACAAATGCACGTGGTGCCCGAAGGAACCAAACTTCCAGCAGATGGTTTGCTAGGAAGAGATATGATGTGGGGCAGATCGGTGACAGACACAATTAATAAAAATTTAAGATTTTTTAAAAACGGACAAGAAGTGATTTCACTACCACTTGTCCCAGAAGGAAAATCATCACAAATATACTTAGCTGAACAATTTTCTATGAAAGAGCGTTCACAAACAATTGCATCAGTTATAGTAAACTCCATTAATGGTGACATTGTCATAGACAAGTCAGAAATTTTGCCAGGTGTTTTCGTGGGTGCAACTCTAACAACAGTGAAAGCCGGAGCAGCTCTTGTACCTATTTTGAACACGAATAACACGGCCATAAATATAAGTCAAAAAATAAGCCTGAGCTACGAAAGCTACAGGGACTATAAGATGAAGCCATTAGCAACAATAAATATAATAGATTCTAGAAAAAGATTGAAAAGAGAAAAACTACTTTTGGAAACGGTGAAACTAAGCCAAAGTCTTAACCCAGAAGAGAGGTTTTCAATCGAGAATATTTTAAAGACATACGACGATATTTTCCAACTGCCTGGTGACAGTCTTACCTACACTACTGTATTGAAACATGAAATACCCACGGAAGCAAGTCAACCCCCAATAAACATTAAACAATACAGACTACCAGAAGTCCACAGAACTGAAATCAACAGACAGGTAGACCAAATGCTCAAGGATAATGTAATAACACCCAGCAATTCTCCATGGAACTCCCCGGTTCTTTTGGTACCCAAAAAAGCTGGACAACACGGAGAAAATAAGTGGCGATTGGTTGTACATTTTAGAAAACTGAACGAAGCGACAGTAAAACAAGTTTTCCCAATACCAAGAATCGATGAGATTTTAGACCAATTAGGGTGCAGCAGGTATTTCTCTACTCTCGATTTAGCAAGTGGATACCATCAAGTATTAATGGATCCTAATGACAAGCAAAAAACCGCCTTCAGTACCAACCTAGGGCACTATGAATTTAACCGTATGCCTTTTGGATTGACGGGTGCACCAGCTACTTTCCAAAGAATAATGAATTCAATACTAACCGGTATACAAGGAATTGACTGTTTTGTTTATTTAGACGATATTGTTATATATGGTAGAAACCTAGTGGACCATAATTCCCGTTTAACAAAAGTTTTGGAGGTCTTAAGAAAATACAACCTAAAATTACACCCCGAAAAATGTCATTTCCTGCAGAGAGAAATTATCTATCTTGGCCACCAGTGCTCAGAAAAAGGGGTTCTGCCAGACCCAAATAAGACTAGGGCAGTGAAAGATATACCACCCCCTAAAAATATCAAGGAGCTACAAGCATTTTTGGGGCTGATGAATTACTACAGAAAGTTCATTCCAAACTCGGCACGAATTTCATTACCTCTTAACAAAATGTTGAGAAAGGATACAAAATTAGAGTGGACACAAGAGTGCCAGAAAGCAATGGACAAATTGAAGGATGCTGTGACAAACCCTCCTCTCCTCCAATATCCTGATTTTAGCAAGTCTTTCATTTTGACAACAGACGCCAGTAATGGAGCTCTAGGAGCAATTCTTTCTCAAGGAGAGCCAGGAAGTGACCTACCAATTTATTTCGCTAGCAGAGTATTAAGCGATACAGAAAAACGATACTCCACAATAGAGAGGGAGTTGCTGGCCATTGTATGGGCCACAAAAACGTTTCGACCATATCTGCTCGGCAGATATTTCACGGTATTCACTGACCACAAACCCTTGAAAGGTATAGCTAACCTAAGGGATCAGGAAGGTAGATTGGGTCGTTTAAGACTGAAATTGTTAGAATACGATTTTGAGATTCGCTACAAACCAGGCAAGACGAATCAAAATGCGGACGCTCTCAGCCGCCTTCCAACGGAAGAAGTAAACATAGGTGTAATAACGAGAGCACAATCAAGAGGTGTGGAAACTCCGAATAGGGCAAGTGCAGTGGAAACGAATAAAAATCATGAAGAAGAAGATAATACCACATATTTAACAGATGCAGAAGATATAAAGAAGGTAATTACAACCTTCCATGACACGCCATTAGGAGGCCACCAAGGTGCGCTAAAAACTTATTTCCGTATTAGAGCACAATACAAATGGGCTGGAATGCAAAGTCAAATTAAAAAGTATGTAGCCTCCTGCAAGATTTGCCAGCAAAATAAAAGCTCGAGGATAGACAGGATGCCAATGACCCTGACCACAACCCCCAATATGCCTTTTGAAAGAATTTTCATGGATATTGTTGGGCCCTTACCCGAATCATCAAGTGGTAACAAATATATAGTAACCTTTTTGGACGATTTTTCAAAATACCTAGCTTGCGCAGCTATCCCAGACATGGAAGCGGCAACGGTAGCAAGGCAGTTCTTTCGAGAAATAATTGCCCGATTTTTCATCCCCAAAGTTCTCGTGACAGATAATGGAAGCAACTTCAATTCAAAATTGTTCAAGGAAGTTTGCAAATTGCTTGGAGTAAAAAACATATATACAACTCCGTATCATCCTCAATCCAATGGATCCCTGGAAAGGACCCATAGACCTCTTGCAGAGTATTTAAGAAGTTTTGTGAAACTTGACGGAACTAATTGGGATGACTGGCTGCATCATGCCATGCATGTACACAATAACACAAGACATTCGTCTACTAAGCAAACACCCAACAAGGTACTGTACGGATTCGAATTTGAAATACCTGTCAGGTTAAAAAAGCAGCCAGCAACCCTCTATAACATAGATGACTACAGCAAAATACTTAAATACCGAATTCAACGAAGTTATGAAGTGGTGAGACAGAACCAGGTTAGGGCAAAAGAAAAATCAAAAAAATATTATGACAAGGGCACACAGACTAGACAGTTTAAGACCGGACAAATGGTGTGGCTAAAAAACAAGGCGCGAAAAAATAAATTTTCACCTATATGGTTGGGTCCCTATGAAGTCACGGGAATACCTACACCTGTCAATGTAAGAATACGACAAAGGAACTCCGACAAGGTTTATCATAATAATTTGATAAAACCAGTAAAATAAAGAATTTATAAAAGGTGACAGGATGCAAGAAGTTTGATTGCGAATAATTAAAAAGGGTATTATTTGTAAGGATTTTCTTTCTTCTGTTGAGTTTAAGGAGTATCAGTTACTCCGTTTATTTTCTGGTTATCTTGGCTCGAAACTAAAGCTACAAAGGATTTAAGCGGAAGTACAAATGAGTTACTCATAAAACACTGATTTAGTTGCTTTACAACACCGCCATCGGTAACTTGCCTGAAACATTGAACTTGGTGCGAAAATTCGATACGATTTCAACTGACGGCAAGTGCCATGGTGTATGCGAAGAAACATTTCGAGGTAAAATATGAAAGGGTAGTAACAAATAGGCAAAATTGAACAAAGGTTGATAGGATTAAAGAGAGAGAGAAAAAAAGGATAATATAGTAAAAGAAAATCGTATAATACGCTACAAAGTGTATTAGCCACCCAATTTCTGATCCTAGATACTTTGGCTCGAAACCAAAGCTACGGGACGAAATTGGGATATGAGGGCGATAAAGGATGAAATATATAAGTAAATAGAAAGGAGGAAAAAGACCAGAGGGTCATATAAGGGAAATAATAGAAGAATATTAACGAACATGAGAAAAAATGAATAGTATGAAAATGTATAGTCAGAAAGGGGAAAAAGCCAAGGAATTATAAAATGAAAAAAAAGTGTGAAGAAACATAAGGAAAATAAGTAAAAATAACGGTAGGAGAATATGTGAAAAAAAAGGGAAAAAACCAGAAGGGTTATGAGATTAAAGTATAAGGAAATGTCAGAAAAAAATAATTATATGAATAAAATAAAGAAAATAAAGTGTCACAGAAGGAAGGTAAAAATTATAAATTGAAGTCTAAATACGCACCCTGCACTAAAGTTTTTTAAAAGGAGGAGTTTCTGACTAAGGAAAATTTACATCGAAAAGTTATTTATGAGCACAAAACTGCTACAAATGTCGTAAAAACAGTATTATATAATGGCCTATAATGGATGAAGTTAGTTCTAACATAGATACAATTTCAGCTAAAGGTAAATATTGTGAAAAAACTAAGAAAAAGGCAGTAAAAGATAATAATAACAAACTGAATTAAAATGAAAAAAGGCCACAGAAAGTTTATTTATAAAGGAAAAGTAAAACGCATGACACAAAAAGAAGGATAATGTGATAAATCCATTTTCGGTTGCTAATTCATTTTATTGAATTGTTAGGAAAAAAATATTCTCCAACATTTTTATGCACCTGTATGTTTACATTTTTTTTAGCAAATGTTTTGAATAAAATTTAAGTCTTCTTGAAAAATATGCCTTTAATTTTTGAAATTAAATAATATTTTTACAAAATCTCACTTGAAATATTTCAAATTAGAAAACAACTTTTAACGTTTTAGCACCACATTTTGTGCTTTACTTTTGATATTTCATTAATAAGAAACACTGTTTTTTTTTCAATTGCAAATGTTTTAAAGTACCCATTTTTTGAAAAAGTATGAAGTTTGTTAAAAAAAAAATATTCTCTGTTTAACATTTTTAAACACTGATTTATTTTCAAAAGCAAATGTTTTGTTAATTTGAAATTTGAGTAAAAATGTATTTTTTGTTTAAAATTTTTGTGTCTAATTTCTTGTGCATTTTTTTATTCTTGCTGTTGTTTTTGTAAATTATTCACTGCATTTTTGCATACGCAACACTTTTTTTGTGTCACTGGCCCGACGATAATAATTTTATATAATAATTTAAATTCCATAAACAAAAAAAAAAGATTAAAAGTGCTACTCTCAGCATTAAACGTAAACATTATAGCATGTATATATATATGTATATACAATTATTTACATACTTTTGTGTTTGTTTTGGGTTTTATGTGTTTTACCCAACAAACATTAAGTTAAAACTTTCTTAAAATAGATAATATTATAAATAAATATATATAATATATTATAAATATATATATATATATATATATATATGCACATATATATGTTTTGTATGTTTATGTGTATGCACGTATATTTGTGTTTATATGTATACACATATATAGGTGTATAAAGATATATATTGGAAAACGCCTGATTCAGAGGTTTGGACTATTGTTTTCAAAATCCAATATATATGAACAAGCTCAATAGGCATTAAAATGCTTGCTTGGTAACAAAAAAAAAAATATAAAATAAAAAAAAAAAAATATATGTATAAAAAAAAAAAAGATTCATAAATACTTACAAGAACAATATACAAAATATTTATGAGTTTTTTACGTTGTTTAAAAGTAGCAAAAAAGAATTTTTTTTTTTTTTTAACAGAAGCAAACAAAAGAAGAATAATGTTTTTTATGTTTATATTATAGCATTATAATACCAAAACCCCTATATATAATTGTAAATAATTTAATATCAATATAATTTTTTGTAAACAATTTTAAATTATGACCTTTTTGTTTTTGTTAACAATTTGAAAAAGATGGGTTTTGGGAATTTTAGTATTTTTTAGTTTTAAAATTTAAAAACTGGGATTACGTGTGGTGTTCTCCAACACAATAAGCGAAACCTTTACATGTCAACTAACATCATGGACTCATCTTGTCCAGCCCCAACGGAGTAGCAACGCAAATGAACAAAAAATACGGAAACATGGCACTAGAGGTGCAAGAAAATAAACAAAAATTTTTTCTTATTAGAGGGCTTTATTGCCTCTAAAGTGGATGAACAACTTTCAAAAATTTCAATTATGATTTTCCTCACTTTATTTAATTAAATTTATCATTAGCAGATACTGAACCTTATCCGAAGAGCACCTTATGATCTAAAACGAAGTGTTTTTGTTGTGGTCACGATCTACGATTTTTTTTTCCTGAAGTGTGGTGAAAACAAGTGTGATTAAAGCTTCGTTTAACCACTGCAAAATGTAGTAGAGGCATCACAACCGCCACCTTTATGACAACACCTCCGAATACGCAGATAAAATATGAATATGAAGCAAGCAGCCGGTGGAAAAATTTCGTTTCGATACAATTCCGATATGCATGGTACACATAGTTCTTTGAATGGCATTGACTATAAAAGAAATACTAAAACTTTTCCGAAGTTGAATTGGTTGGCTATAAAGGACCGACCATAATAAGATGCAGTCTATTTCAGACCAGCATTGATTGTCCACATTCGCATGAGTTGGTTGTACGAAAGGATGATCATAATATATGTGATCCAAATAATTTGAAGGTATCACAAGATGTTGGCTATTTTGCAGAATTTAAAAACATGGGTATTACACATACGGCTAAAAAGGAATTATTGAAAAAGAAGCGACAATGTTTAGGACGTGACTTTTTAACAATTAAAGAAGATCAGGAGTCGATAAAACAAACAGAAAAAGAAACTAAGAAGATAAATTTAATTCTAGTACGGCTATGCTTTGAAGCTTTCCGAGTGGAGAAAAACAAATCATATACAACTATAGCCCCACCAATTTATATAAATCCAGTTAGTTTTCCGGAAAGAAGGTGACATAACACAAAACAAGGCACCTAAAATAAGCAGCAAAAGACGCATCCTTCATATACGAACGTTAGCTCTCGATCTGCAGCAACACCACAGGCAGGGACGCAGTTTCCGATAAGGGGGGAGGGATGTTGAGAGGCACCCTCGTATTTTTAAACTTTGTTTATAAGTTAATTTAATGTACTATTGAAATATGACTATTTAGCAAGTAAGCAATTTAATTATTTAAATTATTTTTAAGAAATGCTGTTTAATCAGCATTTTTAGCGTTAAGAATTTAGTATAAATAGCGATAAATAATTATTAAGAGTTGAGTTGTAAACTAGAAGTAAGAACAAACACTTATAGCCTGAAATTCCTACGGGACCCTGCAGGCTATATAAATAAATAAAAATTATAAAATAAATAAATAAAAGTGTTTTCTTGCTTACAAAATAACTCCAACAACCGAACTAATCATACCCTAAATTACGTAGTAATTATTTTAGCATTTATTCATGTAGATACTTAATATGTTTTTTAAGAAATTTTAAACAATGGTAATAAAATAAGGCATTTATTTATGCATATTTATTATTAAATTTTTTTTTAAGTTTATTTAACCTGCATATAGGCATAATATATATAAACCTCACTATATAAACCTCAATATGAATTTAATAGCTAAATTTATAAATTAAAATTGCCAAACAAAATAAATTACTGGCGCTTTAAAATTTAGACTTTCCCAGTACTTGTTACTTTACACTCATGTATTTCCCATGAGCATTGCTTTCTTAGCAACATAAGTATAACCAAATTCGGAAATTACAACCTGTTTTTGTGACAAGAGTTATTCTCGTCAAACCAGACATAATAATTTTAGTACATTATGCACATTGCTTCGTAATATATTTTTTATGTTTTTAGCTGCTGTTTTTACAAAATAGTATTTATAAGATCTTTATGCGTGTTTTTATAGTTCCTAGAACAGATATACATTTCCGATGTATATGTCAGAATTTGTCAAGGTTTAATTATATCTATTATTCTGCATTAATAAAAAAAATTAAACAACTAAAAAATGAAAATCTTTGAAATATCGCATTTATCGCTTGATAATAATAAATACGCGGCTTGAAAATGATGTTATCACATCGAAAGCGCTCGCCGAACATCCAAAGTACACAGCCAGTGACCACGGTTATTACCGAAAATTATAACAACAACATTTATTAATATTTATTTTATTAACTTTTATCACTATTCTAAGAAGAATACTAGTTTAGCGTCTCAATTGTAGTGAACATAGTGTTTGAATCTTATATATAAAAATGGTGTAAAAAATGTAGAGTAATTCATAAAATGAGAACAGCTGTGCCGATTTCTGTAACATTTTTTGTCTGTTGTTCGTATTTTCAATGAGAAGGTTTTTACGGAAGAAAATTTTTTAAAATCCCTCCAGAAAAGTCGGAAAATTGGAAAAATCAAAAAATTGGTGATTTTAATAATTTGTTCGGGATAATTAGCACAAAGATAATAAATTTAATTTAAAATTCCCGTAATTTAATTTTAATTATTAACTTGCAAGTGCCCATATAAAAGGCATAAATAAATTATCGTGGTGTATTGTGATATTTCATTTGTTGTCTTAATTTTCTTTTTCATCATCTTTTAAATGGATAGAAGATCCGAAAAAAAGTCAGCCTTATAGAGTATATAAAGAAAAATATAATCAGGTGGCAAATTACGACACTCGATATCGATCGAAATTTTAATAGAATTTAAATGTAAATTTCGATCGATATCGAATGCCGTAATTTGCCCCCAGTGTTGATAATTGTTGTTTTTGCTTACACTTGGATTTTTGTCTTTACTTTATTGTTTGAACAAAAAATTTTAGTTTATTTAAAATGTTTGTGAGAAGTTTCCTGAAGAGCTAAGTAAACGGTAGCGAAATGGCCATCGAGAAGTGCTTTTACCTTCAATAATCAAAATCGGTGATTTTAATAATTTGTTCGGAATAATAATATTTTAAAGATTAAAATTAATCTTTTTGTACGAAATTTTGGGTGAAATTATTTCTTAATGGCTTTCCAAATGAAAAATAGAAAGTTCTTGGTGTAAAACATGGAAAATTGCGAAAAATGCGATATTTCAACGATTTTCTTGCTATTAATGCAGAATAATAGATATAATTAAACCTTCACAAATTCTGACATATCCATCGGAAATGTTTATCCGTTCTAAGAACTATAAAAACACGCATAAAGGTCTTATAAATACTATTTTGTAAAAACAGCAGCTGAAAACATAAAAAATATATTACGAAGCAATGTGCATAATGTACTAAAATTATTATGTCTGGTTTGACGAGAATAACTCTTGTCACAAAAACAGGTTGGAATTTCCGAATTTGGTTATACTTATGTTGCTAAGAAAGCATGGCTCGTGGGAAACACATGAGTGTAAAGTAATAAGTACTGGGAAAGTCTAAATTTTAAAGCGCCAGTAATTTATTTTGTTAGGCAATTTTAATTTATAAACGTAGCTATCAAATTCATGTTGAGGTTTATATATATTGAACCTATATGCAGGTTAAATAAACTTAACAAAAAATTTTATAATAAATATACATAAATAAGTGCCTTATTTTATTACCATTGTTTGAAATTTCTTAAAAAACATATTAAGTATACACAAGAATACTTAAACGCTAAAAAAAATTACTACGTAATTTAGGGTATGATTAGTTCGATGCGATTATGCATATTTTGAAAAATACACAAATAAAAATATATATTTACCCTACAATAAAAAGAGCAGTCATATAGTTTCGCTTTTAAGCTTATTTTACAAACAATTTTTAAATAAGTAGGAAAAATAGAATTCGGAAATAAAATTTTATGAAGCACATTCATATTTATATGTAGATATGAAAGTATGTATGTACGTTTCTATATGTTAAATGTGTGTTTTTCTCTTTCAATACTTTCCTTTAACAAAACATTTCTTATGAACATCCACACATTTTTAAACGCATGTGTGTATGAATCTGTCTTTTATTGTCTAATATTGTGCTCTCTTGAGTTTTGGATGCGCTCACAGAAATTTCTTCCCTCTTATCTCTTACCCCCGCTACCATAAAACTGCTCATAATTTTTGATTTTTTAAATGTTCAAACTGCAACATCTTTATAAATTTATTGTCTTTGCTCGAGTATTTTTTTACCCATTCTTGTAAGTGTCTTTTGTTGTGGGTATATTTCAAACAAAGAGCCTAAAAACGAGTATCAAAAATATCGCAATCAGAATTTAAAGTATTTTTTATACTCGTACGCGAGAATTTTTAAATTCTCTTTATTTGTAAGCAACGTTGCCACATTTTTACTCTATTAAAGTTTTTTACTGCCGTTTTGTGAAATACTGCATTGTATGCAGATCTATTTATAAACAATAAAAAAAAAAAAAAACAAAATTTGATGAAATCTATTGCTTAAACATTATAAGCAGAAAAACAGACAACAACCGTTTTCGTAGGTATGAAATACAACACATATTTAATGAATAAAATGCAATAAAAACCGCTTAAAGGAACGGCTTTTGTACACTATCCTGTGCGACTTAAAAAAACCCTAACAAAAACGTAATATAATAAACAATGAACTCGTCTTGAGTTATTAGTAAACTTTTGTTGTGTTTTTAACAAATGAAAATATGGCGAATTTTACGGGTTCTATTAAATTTATTTTCTGTTATATATTAAACAAACTTTCATAATTTTAAAGAAGTATGTATGTTAGCTAATTTAGACATTGGCGACTTTTGATATTGTGTTTGATTTAATAATTCTGATCTGATAAATCAGTTTTCCTCTGACTACACATGTTAAAATCTCTCTCTTGGTGTTTGGTGTGAGTATAAGTACGAATAAAGTAAAGCCAGCATCGCAAACATTTTACTTGAGTATGCTAGACACTTAAACTTATCAATACTCAAATGGAATGGGTATAGTAAATACTTGCACAAAAGAAATGCGGTGGCATTTTAGATGAGTATACGTAGAGTATTAAAAATAGACACTCTTGCAGTTCTCTGGTATGTAAGTTTAATATTATTTATTTAAATATGCTTGAACAATATTTCCTTTGATTTTTGAATTAGTTCGGCGTTTATTATTTATCTAGGTCCGTGGTATTGAATTCCGAGCTGATGTGACTCCATATAGAAGAGTTTGTGATTTTAGAACCTCGATTTGCCACGAAAGTGAACCATGAGCAAGGAGGTTTAGCGAGCAAGGATAAGTTTTTCACGATATTCTATAGCCTCTTCAATTAAATGGGCAAGCGATGTCGAAGAATCTTACTAGCCAAAGGGTATTGTGCAGCTACATCATCCGCTAAGTATGGAGCGCGGTTTACTTCAAACGTCACAGTTTTGAGTTCATAATCAGAAATATTTCGACACGGATCACTTCGGAAAAGGATTCTTTAAAATTGTAATGCTTAGCATTGACAAGGATCTGTCGATACATTTTTTGAATATCAACATTGAATACATATCTATATAATCTCCACTTTAAAATAAGGATTACCAGCGTGGAGAGCATCGTTCAAGCTTACACAATTCGAAGACAAAGATGACGCGTTGAATACAACTCGCACCTTCGTGGTAGTACTGTCAGGCTTGATGACGGCATGATGAGGCATACAATAATTTAGATCATTCGATTTCGAAGCGGAGAGTTTAAACATGTGATCTGATTCGACATATTCTGAAACCACCAATTTTAAGTCTAGATTACAAAGTAGCCTAGCCTCATTGCGAAAGAATTTGGCTAAGGCACTATTTCTAGAGTGCCCTAGAATCATGTTCACAGGATATCCTTCTTTAAACGGAAGTGAGACTACGTATTGACCATTGGGATCCCTTTCTGTAGTTTTGTTTATAAATCTTCGCAAAACTGATCGGAGGATAAAAAAATGTTCTTCCTGGGAAGATTCTCCACCTCTCAAAAACGAGAAATCTCCTTATCAAGAGACCCTTCACAAAAATGTGATACACCGACAGTTTTGGAAGCCGCTGTGCTTGAAGTATCCGTTAGAATCCATCCGAAGATGGTTTCGTAGGCTATTAAATAACTGCATACATTTCTTACTAGACCTGGTAACATAATCAAAGGAAAAATATAACCACCAATAAGGATGTTGATTTTAGAATTAGTGTGGAAAGTTAGATCAGCTAGTGGAATCGTAAGTAAATTTTAAAAACGTGAGTCATCGTAGGTTTGAGAGGGGAGGTTATTGGATAAGTGAGGTACCACCAATGACGTGACGGATACCTGAGTGGTATCACTACGTTAGGAACTTATAACAAAAGAGCATTCTTTGTTCACCATAGCGGAAAAAGAGTTATTTATTATTTATTAAATTATCGTAGTGTTTTGTGATTTTTTATTTTTCATCCTCTTTCAACTGTATAAAAGAGCCGAAAAAAATTCTGCCTTATACAGCAGAGAAAGAAAAATGGTATTACTATTGGTTATTGTTGTTTTTGCTTAAACTTTGATTTTTGTCTTTGTTTTATTGTTTGGGCAAAAATCTTTAGTTTATTTAAAATGTTTGTCAGAAGTTTTCTGAAGAGTTAAGTAAGCGATAACGAAATGGTCATCAAGACGTGCTTTGACCCTCAATAATCAATATCGGTGATTTAAATAATAAATCAGGAAAATAGCACGAAAAAAAGAATTTTTGAAAATTAATATAATTTAAAAAATTCCCGTTGTTTAAATTTATTTAAATGAATTAATATTTTATGTTTTGTTAAATAAAATGTTCTTGTTGCTCTAGCAATTGATACTTCGGTGAGTGTATCAGCGAATTCATCATCATCACCATCCATATGTGTAGGCTCCCAAGTTTCGTTGCTACAACTCTCCCAATTGTTTTTGTAGAAAATGCAGATATTTTGCAAAATACAACAAGCGTTAACAATGCTTGTTGTTTTTTTTGGGCTATAATGCAATCCTCTTGACTCTATTATGCTCCTGAAACGATTTTTTAGGACGCCATTGCACCTTTTAATGACGTTTTTAATTCTACAATGCTTCTCGTTATATTTTCTTTCAAGATCATTTGTTGAACTTCTGAAAGATGTCATCAAAAAGGTTGTAATTTATAGCCAGAATCACCTATATTTAAAAATTATGATAATAAAAATATTAACTTAAATATTAACTCAACGAAATTATTGTATGTATTACCAAGAATCCATGTATTCCGTTTTCCATTCGCATAATTAGTTTAAAAAAAATGATTTGCAGCGCTCTGGTCTCACACAAAAGCGTCATGGTTTGCCCCGGGGTGTCTTGCATCTACGTATGTAATAACCATATTTTGATCGCAAATCTAAAAAAATTAAAAATATACTTATGTATGTTTAATATATAAATCTTGAAAAAAATAAATATTTTAAAATTACAAACCTATTGCACAACTTTTATAGGAAATCTTTGTTGCCTCAACATTTTACACATATAGAAAATAATTTGGGAACCTAGTTTTGCGGCAAAATTTTCCATTGACAACGTTAGGTAAACAAAGTTTTTATAGGTAGAGTTTTGGAAATTATAGTTTTATTTAAAAACAAATTTGTTTGGCAAACAAATATGGTCTTTGAGGCATTTTTTTCTGAATTTTCTATTTATGTTACAGCGGTATGCATTATCTAAAAGTAAACATTAGCAACGGTAATATCTCCTCAAAACCTAAGCAATACCATATTGCTTACTCCTCCTGCTTCACAAACAAACAAAAATTTCATGCTAGTTTCATGAAAAATTGCCGTATTAATTACTAAACACAAAAAAGAATAATATATAAATTATTATTTATATACATATATAATTATATACATACATATATGTTTATACAGGTATATATGTGTATATTGCTGCACTAAAATTGTATTTGAATAAAATTTTAATATTAAATAAATAACAAAATAATTTTGATTTACCAATTACAAAATACTTATGGCATAGTTCCATAACACGAGTAACTCAAAAAAATTGTCAAAATGAGTATTTTATTTTGCTTTTGTGTTCTATAAAACAGCTGTAAAATTTTATTGAGTGAAAAACGTAAATAGTCGTATTTTTGTGCTCTTTGTGTGTTCTCTATTGCAAATCCAAATGTCATTAATGTCAAATCTAAACAATAAAAAAAAATTAATTAGCAAGATTATAGTAAAATTATTTTAAATTGTGTAAAGAAACAATAACTTTTAAAAATGGAATCAAGTGATAAAAAATAGTAAGTACTCATGAATGAAATCAATTTTAAAATACAAATAATTTGTAATCATAGCATAAAGAAAACTACGGTAACTCAATTCCAAAAGCTGGTGGAGTTAATGGATAAACATTCCCAGGTCGCAACATGCAGTCCAACGTTTGGGAGCAGCAAGATGGCGGTAAGAGAAACGTGGTGCAATGTGGCTAAGCAATTAAATTCCTTGGGGCCTCCAAAAAGAACAGCCTTGGACTGGAAAAAGTATTGTAAGACAGTGTTTTTCAATTCAAACTTTGTGCATAATGGTAAACGAATTTCTATACATATTAGGTATGGCAAGATCAAAAGTGCAGAGTAAAGAAAAAAATTAGTGAAAATAATAAAAGTATTCACGGAACTGGTGGCGGCCTATGCTCAGTGAGTAATTTGACGCAACTAGAATTACATATAGACAGAATGTGCCATCTGTCATCAGCCGCAGCACCAAGTGGTAATGTTTTGGGCTTACCATCTTCCTACAAAAAGGTTGCAATAACACCTCCCAGAGCATCAATGAAAGTTGCACTTGTAACACCCACCAGTTCCAAGCAAACACAGAACAAACACACACCAGACGTTTTGGAAAAAATAATATACAGTTTGTAAAAAAAATGTTTTCAAAGCTAGAAAATTTTAGGAATTTCTATTTAAATAATGAACAACAACAACAAAATCATTTTCTTTGAATTTTTTTTTCTATGCAACTGTTTTCCTGTACGCTGGCGACAAAAAGGCGCCGACACTTTGAATTAATAATAATAAACATAACAACAACAATGCTAAAAATAACTTTACTTTCTTTGAATGGTGTAAAAAAAATGTTTTCAAAAAACCAAAAGCAAAGAAGATCTGTTATTTTTTTGCACATTTATTGAATGTAAGTTCCTTTTAAGCATGGTAAGTATTGTGGGTAGCATTTATTCTTGAAATTTCTCCTGTACAAGCAACAAGTAATCACACAGTTAAAAATACACAATGCCAGGAAAACGACTAAGCAAAGATATTACACAGCTAGTGTATTTCAATTACTATAAAGGAAAGACTCACAAAGAAATTGCGGAAATGTTCTCCCTTAATCTAAGGACAGTATATAATGTTATAAACCGTGCAGAAAAAGAAGGAAGACTTGAACCACAACCAATACCAGGCAGACCAAGAAAAGTAGATCGGCGCATTGAACGAAAAATTTTGAAAATTATTGACGACAATCCACATTCCAGCACTAGGGGAATTGCACTTCAGATCAATCGTGAATGTGATATAAGTATATCCCATCAGACAGTTCGAAACGTTCTGCAGAGCCATAAATACTCTTCAAGAGTCGCCAGGAAAAAACCTCTGCTCTCCGCGCTAAATATTGAAAAACGATATAAATTTGCCATTGAGCATATTTCTTTTCCTCCGGAGTACTGGGATGATGTAATTTTTTGCGACGAGACTAAAATAATGCTTTACTATCATGATGGACCTCAAAAAGTTTGGCGCAAACCCCTGGCGGCTTTAGAAAACAAAAATATAATACCCACGGTAAAATTTGGTAAATTATCTGTAATGGTGTGGGGTTGCATTTCATCCAAGGGTGTTGGCGAACTAAAGATTTTAGAAGATGTGATGACGAAGGAAGTCTATCTGGACATTTTAAGAAACGAGTTGACTGCCAGTGCTCAAAAATTCGGCTTTGTTGATCCAGAAAATCCCGCAAAATTAAAATATAAATTTTACCAAGATAATGACCCAAAACATAAATCGTACGTTTGCAGATCCTGGTTGCTATGTAATTGCAGGAAAGTAATTGATACCCCGGCACAAAGCCCCGACCTAAACCCAATAGAAAATTTGTGGGTCCACCTAAAGAAAAAAGTCGGAAAAAGGTCCCCGAAAAACAAAGCAGAATTAATAAGATTTATAAAAGAAGAGTGGGAAAAAATACCCGATGATTACGACATACCAAAACTGATCCATTCAATGTGTAAACGATAAGGAGCTGTAATTGATGCTAAAGGAGGACATACAAAGTATTAGCAGCAAAAAATCTTTTTTTTTAGGCATAAAGAAACAATTTTTTTATTTAAGATATAATTTTGAAAACATTTATTTTACAGCGTGCAAAGTGAAGTATTTTTTTTAGTTACAATTTTTTTTTTGTTATTGAAATAAATTTAGTTTTTTCTTGTGAAATGTGTTTAGAAACATCTAAAACAATGTAAATAAAAAAAACTAATAATAAATGTTATATATTTTACCTAAAAACAAAGGTTTATCTTAAAGTTTTTAATTTTCTTTAGTTTTGAAAACACTTTTTTTACAAACTGTATATAGAAAACGATGATTTGCAACTTTCACCGGAAATTTTATACGAAACACTATCACCATCCAAACAGAAAACCACATCGACCCCAAAAGCAAGAAGACAACAATTTAACACCAATAGAAAGAGAAAGGCTATTGACAATGATATTAATTTTATTAATATTAAAAGTATTCTTTTTTACCTTAAATAACATTACCTATGTATTTTAGCAAATTTACATACATTCTTTGACACTTCCAATGTACTTATTCAACTTCTTTTCTGATTTGTATTTAAATTACAAAAACAATATTAATATGTATGCATATTAGTATACAATTCAAGTAAATGCATTCTTTTTAACAACAACAAAACATACTAATTAAAGAATTTAAGTAACAAACAAGTATAAAAACTAACGGGATATGTAACAAGAATATGAACAGTGTGCCACTTTGTAATAAAATATGATAAAAATACAGTGGTACAAAATAAGAAAAAATGTAATGAACTTTAATTTAAAAGAATAAAGCAAATTTAAGTAAATAAACAATAATTGAAACTATCTTCATTTTTTATTTTAGAGCTTATATTATTTAGACAATTTATAATACACAGATTTTGATGACATTGCCTTATAAATAAAATAAGACTGTTCGATAGATTAAAAATAGGGAAAGAGCGAAACTCGTTAATTGTTTTAAAAATACTTTTATGTTGATTAGAAGACTCTTGTTTATTTAAATAATGTATACGTTATTGCCGCCGTTTAAGTTTTAAAGTTTTATAAAGCAAAGCAATATTTGATACATATGAATTTCATTGTTTTGATTTTGAGGATATTGCCTTATAAAGTTAAAATATAAAATGAATTTCATTATTTTGATATTCTTCAACATTTAACAAGTCGAATATAAACAGTAATATTTATAATTATATTCTTTCTATATTGATTAAAACTATCTTTATTTTATTAACCGACTTCAGAAAAAGAAGGAGGTTATACAATTCGGCTGAATATTGCTTTTTTTATATTTGTGCCTCCAGAACTCAGTCATTTCTGATCCGATTTTGAAAATTTTTGGTAATATGATAGATTATGTTTACAGATTGGTCCCGTTTTAAAAACAGCTCTAAACCTTAAAATTAAAGGGTGTCCCCATACAACATACATATTTTTTATGGGTATTATGAATTTTAAAGGGCACTTCTGTAAAATTTTAAATGACTGCGTATTACTATAGCTCCCAAAAACAAAATAATTATACAAAAATAATCTAAAAATAAAAGGATGCCCCCATAATTGATGTAAATTTACTAATATGGGCCTATCTGTTGAACCGTTATAGACAAACGCTTGCAAATTGGACAGAATGTCGATTGCTATGGCCGTTATAGTAACAAGTAATAATATTAAGAATTATAAATTAAATTGTGCGCCAATAGTTCATTTAATTTGATGTATATTGCCATACTTTTAAACAGTTGTAGACATAGGATTGAAATTTAACACGAACCTGTATAACTAAGCTCGCTATAACCACAAGTATAAAATTTGGATTTAGAAGTTAAAGGGTGTTTCAAAAGTTAATGTAATTTTGTGTATGTGACCAAACTTTTGAACCGTTATAGACAGAACGCTGAAACTTAAAAGGGGTTGTATTGCTAAATCCGCTATATAAACGAGTTTATAATTAAAATTTGGAAATTAAAGGGTGTCCTATAATTGATGAAGATTTACTTATATGAGCCTATCTTTTGAACCGTTATAGACAAACGCTTGCAACTTGGACAGAATGTCGATTGCTATGGCCGTTATAGTAACTAGTGTTAATATTAAGAATTATAAATTAAATTGTGCGCCAATAGTTCATTTAATTTGATATATATTGCCATACTTTTTAACAGATATAGACAGACATTTGTAATTTAAAACGAACCTGCGAGGGTAAGTCCGCTATAACAACAAGTATAAGATATGGATTTGGAAGTGAAAGGGTGTTCCAATAGTTTATGTAATTTTGTGTATGTGACCAAACTTTTAAATCATTATAGACAGAACGCTGAAACTTAAAAGGGACATGCATTGCTAAATCTGCTATATCAACGAGTTTATAATTTGAATTTAGAAATTAAAGGGTGTCCCATAATTGATGAAGATTTACTAATATGAGCCTATCTTTTGAACCGTTATAGACAATTGCTGGCAACTTGGACAGAATGTCGGCAAACTATTGAATTTACACAGAACCTGATTGCTAAATCTACCACAACAGGAAGTATATAATTTGAATTTTTAAATTAAAGGGTGACCCTATAGTTGCTGTAATTTGATGTATAATGCCAAACTATTCAGCAGTTGAACTAGTATAAAATTTGAAGATATAAGGGTGTCCCAATAGTTATTGTACTCTATTTTATGTGGCCATACACTTCAACTGTTATAGGCGGACAGATAAAATCTGTTTTGAAGTCGGTTTTTTTCACAAGAATTATATATTTTAGAGCTTATATTTTTTTAACCGCCGTTTAAGTTTTTAAGTTTTATAAAGCAAAGCATTATTTGATACATATGAATTTCATTGTTTAGATTTTGATGTTATTGCCTTATAAAGTTAAAATATAAAATGAATTTCATTATTTTTATATTCTTCACCATTTTGCAAGTCGAATATAAACAGTAATATTTATAATTTTATTCTTTCTATATTGATTGAAACTATCTTCATTTTATATTTTAGAGCTTATATTACTTAGACAATTTATAAAACACAGATTTTGATGATATTGCCTTATAAATAAAATAAGACTGTTCGATAGATTAAAGATAGGGACAGAGCGAAACTCGTTAATTGTTTTAAAAATACTTTTATACCCTGTTCAGACATACGCTTTAATTCGCAATAAAGGAATTTACGCAATTAAGTCCCTAATTGAATTTAATTTAGCATATAAGAAATTAATTAAAAAATCTTTCAATTATTTAATTTATGATTATGTTCTGTATATCATCAGTTCCATACTGCAATATAAGGCTCTTAGTCTTGTGTATGGAGCAATTCAAATAAATAAATAAATAAAAAAAATAAATAAATAAATTAGTACTCAATTAAGTCGATAATTGATTAATTTTCCTCATACAACCCTTGTGAAGTGTGTTCAGTTAGAGAAAATTTTATACAATGACAAAACTAAATGCCATAGAAATGAAAAATAAAATATTTTAAAATTATATGAAATGAAAAATTTTTGAAAATTTAATGGAAATTCAAAGCTAGCGTGCAGTCAAAACTTGATCGTACAAACTAGAAGAGTTCCATATTTCAAATAAAACAAGCAAACTTTCTTTTAAAGCCAAACTTTTCTCTATTCCTCCAAATTTAAAAACACAAATTTCTAATGTAAAAATTAGGTCTGTTCAATAAATTTCCGGCAGAAACTAGCAACGATAGAGAAAAAAAATTTACAACATTACTATTCAAAATAAAAAAAAGGAATAAGCGCATTTAAAAAAAAGCAAAGTAAAGGCGAACTGACGAAAATAACAAACAACTATAAAAATAAATATGTATCTAAAAAAGCAAAAAAGCGGTGTTCGATGCTTAAATCATTTTGTATTGCAACACTTAGCATTTCCAAGAGCTTTGTCATCGATTGTGTGCAAATTGCCAAAAATTTTCTGTCTTGTTTGTAATACTTTTAGTTTATTTTATTCTATTTCTTTTGTTTATTGTTTTATTCACCTGGCGTTTACTTGTACATAGTTTCCTCAGCTTTCTGCTAACTATTATACAAACATTAGCTTCAATTCAAATATTTTGTATTTAAAGCCTAAAACTATAAGATTTTGATGATATTGCCTTATAAATAAAATAAGACTTTTCGATTAATTAAAGATAGGGACAGAGCGAAATTCGTTAATTGTTCTACAAATACTTTTATATTGATTAGAAGACTCTTGTTTATTTAAATAATGTATACGTTATTGCTGCCGCTTAAGTTTTTAAGTTTTATAAAGCAAAGCAATATTTGATACATATGAACTTCGTTGTTTTGATGAATTACATTGTTTTGATTTTGATGATATTGCCTTATAAAGTTAAAATATAAATTGAATTTCATTATCTTAATAATCTTCACCTTTTTACAAGTCGAATATAAACAGTAATAATTATAATTATATTCTTCCTCTATTGATTGAAAGTATCTTCATTTTATATTTTAGAGCTTATATTATTTAGACAATTTATAAAACACAGATTTTGATGATATTGCCTTATAACTAAAATAAGTCTTTTCGATACATTAAAGATAGGGACAGATGTGATCAAGATTAACGTCAGTACCGCCAGGATAGCATAATCTGACGGTGGTCTTACCACTGAGTGAATACAAAGCGTCGACTAGGGCCCTCCATAGGACGTAGCCAACAGAGTTGCAACTTCAAGAACATGGCTTGCAGGCCCATGAACTTCCCCTTGCTTGAAGGTTGGAGACTATCCAACCCCGTCTGTTGAGAGTTCAACAGCACACTTGCCATCTATTCCGCGCCAGACCCGCAGATATAGACTTTTCTAACCACAGCCACCACGTGTACCCCGAAGGGACCTCACCAATAACCGGCTACAGAGATGGGCGGCTCTCTGTATGGGCCACCGGTTCCCGTGGCACCCGTTTTTAAAGTTATTAATTCAAATATAAACTATTATCAAGAGGAAACTGGTAGGAAACCCCGACAGTACCCAACTGTCTATCAGCTTCGGTGCCTGCAACACCGGGGGACTGGTTCCCCCTATACTACAAAAACCCTCGTCTGCGCCGTGGTTAGATCAGCACAGACTTTGGTGCCCCCGGGGGGGAAAGATAGGGACAGAGCGAAACTCGTTAATTGTTTTAAAAATACTTTTATATTGATTAGAAGACTCTTGTTTATTTAAATAATGTATACGTTATTGCCGCCGCTTAAGTTTTTAAGTTTTATAAAGCAAAGCAATATTTGATACATATGAATTTCATTGTTTTGATGAATTTCATTGTTTTGATTTTGATGATATTGCCTTATAAAGTTAAAATATAAATTGAATTTCATTATTTTGATATTCTTCACCTTTTTACAAGTCGAATATAAACAGTAATATTTCTAATTATATTCTTTCTATATTGATTGAAACTTTCTTCATTTTATATTTTAGAGCTTATATTATTTAGACAATTTATAAAACACAGATTTTGATGATATTCCCTTATAAATATAATAAGACTTTTCGATAGATTAAAGATAGGGACAGATGTGATCAAGATTAACGTCAGTACCGTCTAGATGGCATAATCTGAAGGTGGTCTTACCACTGAGTGAAATACAAAGCGTCGACTAGCGGCCTCCACAGGACGTAGCCAACAGTGTTGCAACTTCAAGAACATGGCTTGCAGACCCATGAACTTCCCCTTGCAAAGCAATATTTGATAAATATGAAATTCATTGTTTTGATGAATTTCATCGTTTTGATTTTGACGATATTGCCTTACAAAGTTAAAATATAAAATGAATTTCATTATTTTGATATTCTTCACCATTTTACAAGTCGAATATAAACAGTAATATTTATAATTATATTCTTTCTATATTGATTGAAACTTTCTTCATTTTATATTTTAGAGCTTATATTATTTATACATTTTATAAAACACAGATTTTGATGATATTCCCTTATAAATAAAAGAAGACTTTTCGATAGATTAAAGATAGGGACAGATGTTATCAAGATTAACGTCAGTGCCGCCAAGATGGCATAATCTGACGGTGGTCTTACCACTGAGTGAAATACAAAGCGTCGACTAGCGCCCTCCACAGGACGTAGCCAACATAGTTGCAACTTCAAGAACATGGCTTGCAGGCCCATGAACTTCCCCTTGCAAAGCAATATTTGATAAATATGAAATTCATTGTTTTGATGAATTTCATTGGTTTGATTTTGATGATATTGCCTTATAAAGTTAAAATATAAAATGAATTCCATTATTTTGATATTCTTCACCATTTTACAAGTCGAATATAAACAGTAATATTTCTAATTATATTCTTTCTATATTGATTGAAACTTTCTTCATTTTATATTTTAGAGCTTATATTATTTAGACAATTAATAAAACACAGATTTTGATGATACTGCCTCATAAATAAAATAAGACTTTTCGATTGATTAAAGATAGGGACAGAGCGAAACTCGTTAATTGTTTTAAAAATACTTTTATATTGATTATAAGACTCTTGTTTATTTAAATAATGTATAAGTTATTGCCGCCGCTTAAGTTTTTAAGTTTTATAAAGCAAAGCAATATTGGATACATATGAATTTCATTGTTTTGATGAATTTCATTGTTTTGATTTTGATGATATTGCCTTATAAAGTTAAAATATAAAATGAATTTCATTATTTTGATATTCTTCGCCATCTTATAAGTCGAATATAAACAGTAATATTTATAATTATATTCTTTGTATATTGATTGAAACTTTCTTCATTTTATATTTTAGAGCTTATATTATTTAGACAATTAATAAAACACAGATTTTGATGATATTACCTTATAAATAAAATTAGACTTTTCGATTGATTAAAGATAGGGACGAGTGTGTTCAAGATTAACGTGGGTTCCCGCCATGATGGCCCGACCTCACGGTGCTCTTAACACCGGGTGAAAACAATGCGTCCACCAACGCCCCCATGCCGAAACATGAGTACCAATTCGAATTCATGCATTTGGACATGTTTTCCTCCTTGGTTTGGAGCGGAGCCTATCTAAAACTCCTGTCGATCTATGGGTCTCGACACCTGGTTGCAATGCAACACCACACCGAGCTTGCGCTCTCTCCGCGATTTGGGTTTAAACCACAGCCACCACGAAGCTCCCCGGAGGGCCGCACCATAGTCAGGCTGGAACCGAAGTCCCAGGGGCACCTGGCACCCGTGGTACCAGATTAAAGTCTCCGGTCAGACTTCGTAACCGAAGTTACTACCAGTTGAGTTCCAAACAACTCGGGACTGGTGACCCGAAATGCAAAAATAAACAAAAAGAAAATAAAATGAAACAAACCAAAAACATACATCAACAAAAAAAACAAAAACAAATAAAACAACAATAAACAATCGCCCTCACAGGCGACTCATTGGCCACATCGTGACACCAGCAAGGACGTCACGTACAACAAAAATAAACAAACAATTAACGCAGCCTCCCTCACGGGCGACTCATTTGGCCATAAAGGCACCAGCAGGACAATACGCACAGATACACAAACCATATAAACAACGAAGAGGCAGCAGGGGGGAAACAGCAAGTACAGCAGTCGAAATCAGCAATGAGCAGCAAGCAGGAAAAACGATCGAAGTACAGCAGCGATTCGGCCACAGCAACGATGGCAGCGAGTATCAACCGGCTGATGATGGCAGTAGGAGACCAGCAGAAGATAGGTCAGAGCGAAACTCGTTAATTGTTTTAAAAATACTTTTATATTGATTAGAAGACTCTTGTTTATTTAAATAATAAATACATTATTGCCGCCGTTTAAGTTTTTAAGTTTTATAAAGCAAAGCAATATTTGATACATATGAATTTCATTGTTTTGATGAATTTCATTGTTTTGATTTTGATGATATTGCCTTATAAAGTTAAAATATAAAATGAATTTCATTATTTTGATATTCTTCACCTTTTTACAAGTCGAATATAAACAGTAATATTTATAACTATATTCTTTCTATATTGATTGAAACTATCTTCATTTTATATTTTAGAGCTTATATTATTTAGACAATTAATAAAACACAGATTTTGATGATATTGCCTTATAAATAAAATAAAACTTTTCGATTGATTAAAGATAGGGACAGAGCCAAATTCGTTAATTGTTTTAAAAATACTTTTATATTGATTAGAAGACTCTTGTTTATTTAAATAATGTATACGTTATTTCCACCGCTTAAGTTTTTAAGTTTTATAAAGCAAAGCAATATTTGATACATATGAATTTCATTGTTTTGATTTTGATGATATTGCCTTATAAAGTTAAAATATAAATTGAATTTCATTATTTTGATATTCTTCACCTTTTTACAAGTCGAATATAAACAGTAATAACTATAATTATATTCTTCCTCTATTGATTGAAAGTATCTTCATTTTATATTTTAGAGCTTATATTATTTAGACAATTTATAAAACACAGATTTTGATGATATTGCCTTATAAATAATAAGATATAGACTTTTCTAACCACAGCCACCACGTGTACCCCGAAGGGACCTCACCAATAACCGGCTACAGAAATGGGCGGCTCTCTGTATGGGCCACCGGTTCCCGTGGCACCCGGTTTTTAAGTTATAAATTTAAATATAAACTATTATCAAGAGGAAACTGGTAGAAACCCCCGACAGTACCCAACTGTCTATCAGCTACGGTGCCTGCAACACCGGGGGACTGGTTCCCCCTATACCCCCGGGGACCCTCGTCTGCGTCGTGGTTAGATCAGCATAGACTCTTGGTGCCCCCGGGGGGACAGAGCGAAACTCGTTAATTGTTTAAAAATACTTTAATATTGATTAGAAGACTCTTGTGTATTTAAATAATGTATACGTTATAGCCACCGTTTAAGTTTTATAGAGCAAAGCAATATTTGATAAATATGAATTTCATTGTTTTGATGAATTTCATTGTTTTGGTTTTGATGATATTGCCTTGTAAAGTTAAAATATAAAATGAATTTCATTATTTTGATATTCTTCACCATTTTACAAGTCGAATATAAACACTAATATTTATAATTATATTCTTTCTAAACCACAGTGGTCCAACCACCGGGTAGATACAATGCGTCTACCAACGCCCCCATGCCGAAACATGAGTACCAATTCGAATTCATGCATTTGAGCATGTTTTCCCCCTTGGTTTGGAGCGGAGCCTATCTTAAACTCCTGTCGATCTATGGGTCACGACACCCGGTTGCAATGCAACTCCACACCGAGCTTGCGCTCTTCCCGCGTTTTGGTTTAAACCACAGCCACCACGTTGCTCCCCGAAGGGCCACACCTTAGTCAGGCTGAAACCGAAGTTCCAGGGGCTCCTGACACCCGTGGTACCAGAATTAAGTCTCCGGTCAGACTTCGTAACCGAAGTTACTACCAGTTGAGTTCCAAACAACTCGGGACTGGTGACCCGCGACAAGTCCAAACGTACAGCAATCATAATCCATTTCGCATCGAATTCTTCCAGAAATGCTGCCTACTGCCAGCCAAGTACAACAACGACCCCCTCCCATAGCTCCAAAGAACTATAAGAGGGGACCGTCGCAAAACCTTAGCCGCAGCACCAACCACTACACCAGCACAGAAGGAATCACCAAAACAACAACCACATACAACAAAACAGCACCGGACAACATTGCAAGGCACAGACTAAGAATCTACACAAGGCAACGGGAATGCGAATGCTCGCGCAGCGGACTACCAACTACAAACGCCTTAACCTCCTGCGGAAGGCTATACGGGCAAACACGCGGAGTCTATTTAAACACTCGGCTCTCTGAAGAATTCCGCCAAAATCATAACCGTTTCCGATCCTGCTAACGCCCATACTGTCCAAGTCTCTAATGTCGGCATAGAGGGGACATTCCACAAGAAAGTGCCTCCAATCCTCAAAGTCAGCACCGCATCTACAGACAGAAGAATCAGACAAGGCCCTTTGGTACAAAAATGCATTCAAAGAGCCGTGCCCGGTCAGTAGGAAACCCAAGCTTAAGCCGAAGCAAAAGTCTGGGTGTTCCATTACGAAGGTCGGGTCACGTATGAATTAATACGTGACCCTACCAACGTCACTGTTCTCCCACCTACCCCTCCAGATAGAAACAAGACGCTCATTCAGAAGCCTCTTGATCGTCTCCGATCCAGCATCTACCAAGTCACCGAGAAGCGGTAGTCCCCGTTTGATCTTGAAGGCGATAGCTCGACGTATCACTTCCAAGTCAAGGGGGGCAACACCCAGCAAGACCTGAAGAGCTTCCGTTGAAACAGTCCGACAAACTGGCATGCAAGCGAGCAAAGCCATCCTCTGACAAGATAACACCTTGTTCCGGCCAACAGCAGACATAACTAGTTCGTACCAAACAGGCGAACCATATGCCGCACAAGCAACAAATAGCCCGCCGTATATGGTACGAGTAGCACTCCTGCTTAGGCCCCAGTCACTCCTAAGAATGCGTCTCACATTACCCACAACGCCACTCAGCTTGTCCCTCACGTAGACAGGATGAACTAAAAAGTTCATCCTTTCTGCCACCATCAGCCCCAGATATTTGACCTGAGTCACGTAACTGAGACTTCTGTTGCCAGCACGTATGCATGGTGGACGAGCCTGCGATAACCTGCCTTTCAACAGCATCATCACAGTCTTGTCCGTAGCTACATCGACACCGACGCCAGCACCCCATTCACAAACAATGCGCATGGCCTGATCACCCTTTCTCTCCAATTCAGCACGAGACTGACCTTCGATGAGAATGAGCAGGTCATCCGCATATGCACACAGCCCGAAGGAGAGGCCGCCGAGCTGCCGTAACAGGGAATCCATCATGAGGTTCCAAATAAATGGACCACAGATGGACCCCTGTGGACAACCACGGACGACATCCCTCCAAACCGTATCGCCGGCCCCAACCACACAAGCTTTCCTGTCGCTGAATTAACTCTCCCATAAGGCCAGCTCCCGACAGCCTACATTACGTATTCTGGCAAGAACTGAGCCCCACAAGAGGTAGTCAAATGCACCCTTAAAATCGACAAATAGACCGAGGACGTATCTAGCCGAAGAGTCACTTACGCAACGCCTAACATGTAGCCACGCATCTTTAACGGACCTCCCCTCCCTAAAACCAAACTGGTACTCAGAAGGGCCCTCGCTGTCGCATTCCTTCAGTCGCGCCACCATTATCCTCTCAAGTACTTTTCCAAGTACTGGGAGGAGACTGATGCCCCGATAAGAGCGCGGATTACTCCGCACCTTATCAGGAGACTTCAGAAGCACGACAACACGAGCAATTTTCCAAGCCCTAGGGAAATAGCCCTCACTCAGACACTTCTCGTAGACTGCTTCCAAGTATTCCGGCACAGCCTTCCAGATGCTCTTACACATCTCTCCAGTCATGCCATCAATACCCGGAGACTTCCTACTCCTAGCCCGATAGATACTATCCGAAACCTCCTCCCTCAGAATTGGTGAGCCGACCGCCCCCCTAATGAGAGGAGGACGATCAACCCGCTCCGCATCTGGAAAGAAAGTCCTCAACAAGGCATCCATGCAATCCCGCCAGGAAGTCAGCCCTGCACCATCAACCTGTAAGGATTCCAAAACAAGCCCCCTGTCTCTACCCCTACAAATGCGGTAAACTTTACCCCAAGGATCGTCCTATTCTCCTGAACAAAGTCCCTCCACTCCTCCTCTTTAACCTGTTCAACACGTCTTTTGTAGACCCGCAGTTGACCCAAATAGACCGCTTTCCGTGCAGCCAAATCTTCTGCTCCAGTGCGCCTGGCCCTCTGGAACAACCTCCTGAGACGCCTGACACCCCTTCGCATCGTATTTAACTCACTAGTCCACCATCTGACGCCCCCTGGCCGCGTCCTACGACAACGACCAAGCAAAACGTCATTGACAGTGCACATCCACTGATCTATTTGCTCCACCTGTTGGTCCACCGTCAGTGCACGAAATGCGCCGTAGCTACATCGACAAAGACACGTCCGACACCACAGCTCGAAAGAAATCTGCGTACCCAGACCAGTTCGCGCCGTTTACCCGCCATCTCCGCGGAGACGAGACCGCGATAGCGCGCCTGTGGAAAGACACCTCAATCTCAATGCGATTGTGGTCACTCACGCCACCATCGTCACGTACCCTCCACCTAAAGCTATAAAATGACACAGCTGCATTATTAGCAACTGTGACATCTATATCACTAGTACCATTTGGACCGTCAAACGTATATAGGTCGCTAGCCTCATTTAACACTGAAGCACCCTTTGCGATCAGCCACTCGCTTAGCACAACTCCTCGTCTGTAGTTCAAATACGCAGGCGCACGCCTGGGCATTTTGCTGAACCACATACGAGAGCATGCATTCGCGTCTAAGCCAAGGATAAGTGGGAAGTTATTCGCAAGTAGTAACACCGTATCCATGTATCCAATATAACGGTCCAAAGTACTACTAGGCGGACAGTAGATACTCGCCAAAAATAAACGGCCGAAAGGGCCCTCAACAGCCACGCAAACCCCCCAACGAGCACAACTCACGACAGTACAGGCGATTTCAGGATCGTCAACGATTACCGCAGAATTGCCATGCAGATTTGTAAATACCCGCATTGCAGCCGGTAGTCCCCTAACGCGACCATTCGCATAAAATGGCTCCTGTAAAAGAGCAATCGAAGCCGGCCGTTCCCTTATCGTCTGCCCAAAAACACAAGTCGCCGGATACGAGCGCTGCAGATTCTGTTGAATTATTGTAATCCCCTCCATACTTAGTGTCGTGAATTAGCCCTAGCAACCATAGCACCGTAAATTGGACAAGCCATCGACAGCATCCTGTGATCCGAGGGTAGGCCCTTGAATCGGCAATTCCGGCAGCACACTTCACCCGTGCAGTTAGACGCACGGTGACCGTTGACTCCGCACCGCAAGCATGTCTCCTCACGCACTCGACACTCCTGGACACGGTGGTCGAATTCAAGACACCGGAAACAGGACTGCACCGGATCCTGTGTTCTTACTTGAAATCGGAACCATTTAATGTAGACCCCAGTCGCACACAGCTGGTCCACCACTCTACCCGTGCACTCAAGCGTCACATTCACTTGGCCTGCATTTTCCGTCCTCCAAGGCGCACTAACAAGCATTTGGTCCTTCAGGTTCAACTCGTAGAGTTCGCCCATAAACTCATCCGGTGCAATTTCCACGTGCACCCTCTGCACCACCACCCTAGGCCCCAGCTTATCATTGACGCTGACATCCAGCCCAACCTCCTCAAATTTCTTGTTGGCAGCTATACGCTCCCTCTCGGCAACGGACGGGGTCCGAATTACTGCTCCTCCCGATTTAATAGGACGCACCTCGTGCACCCGAACACCCAGGGTTGGACCCACCTTTTCAACAACCTCCTTGGAAGTCGCAGTACCACGCCCCTTTACCACCACGGACCACGTGTCCACAGGCTTTGGCGTAGCCACAGGAGCCACAGAAGCAGCCGGCTCAGCCCGCACTCCAGTCGGCACTCCAGTCGGTATCTTGGGGACAGCGAACGTCCCGGTCTCAGCCGCTCCAACTCTCTTGTCATCACCAGCTTCCAGGCGACCACGCAGCCACCCGTTTTCCTCCACCAGCTTCATCAGGAGCTTCTCATACTGCGACGCGCAGCGCAGCAGCTTCCTGGCATTGTCAGTGCCAATGCCATCCGAAAGGGCCGCATCCGTCAGCTCATTAGTGACCTCCTTCATGTGATTTACAGCATCACCTGGACGGGCCATCTCAACAGGAGCCGACTTACGTTTCGGCCTCGACTTCCGCTCCTTCAAGCCGTTCCCGCCTTCAGCCGCCGAAGTCACAGCAGCCGCAGAAACCATCCCACCATCACCCTCGTCCCTCCCCGATATTACCTCGACGGGGTCGCGTCTAACGACTTTAGTCGAAGCAGCACCAACAGCACCAACAGCACCAGCAGAACCAGCAGCACCAGCAGCAGCAGCGGCAGCAGCAGCCCTCTTCGCCTTAGGCGAGCCTGGCTTGTATCTCTTTCCAGTCATTATATCCCCTTCCGTGCTAGACAGCTCACTGTCCGTGTGTCTGACCCTCCTTCCACCCATTTGAGCCGGCCCACGTACATCATCTGTCGTGATGTCGCTAGCGTCGCCCTTGGCCTTCGGCTTGCGTTTTGACGCAGGCACCGGCATGTCGGCCACACTTCAAAATTTCAACAAAAATACAAAAGGTTTTTACCTACCTTGTAGACTGCCCTCGTACGATGAGATATAAAAATTCTTATTTGCACCGCGCGACCTCTACCGGTTAATAATCGCGATAGTACGTACACTAACCGGAACAACAGCGTTCTTATTCAAGACACTTTCCTCTTATTTTTCAAATTACAATCCGGCAATAATTGTCCGGCAACACTTATCTTTTTTTTTTTTTAAAACAGCTATGACCTTCCCGCCGGAGTTTCACCTTGAAGGTTTTGCCAGCGGAGTCTCAACTTTTGGCTGTCTCACTTTTAATTTACTTTTATTAGTTGCAGATTTACTGTCTTTTTCTATTCTCTGTCGCATTCACAAACACTATTTAACACTTGTACTTTTACTAACAATTTATCAACTGTCCGTAAACACGTCTGCTCGATTCCAATGTTAAAAAGAAGGAGGTTATACAATTCGGCTGAATGTTGCTTTTTTTATACTTGTGCCTCGAGAACTCAGTCAATTCTGATCCGATTTTGTAAAATTTTTATTAATATGATAGCTTATGCTTACAGATTGGTCCCATTTTTAAAACAACTCATAATCTTAAAAATTAAAGGGTGTCCCCATACAACATATACATTTTTTACGTGAACTCTAAAGGACGATTCTGTAAAATTTAAAATAACTGCGTATTACTTCAGCTCCCAAAAACAAAAAATTATATAAAAATAAATCCAAAAATTAAACGGTGCACCCATATTGATGTAAATTTACTTATATAGGTCTATCTTTTGAACCGTTATAGACAAGCGCTTGCAAATTGGACAAAATGTCGATTGCTATCAACATTAAAGTAACAAATATAATATTAAAAATTATAAATTAAAGGGTGCGCCAGTAGTTCCTTAGATTTGATGTATATGGCCATACTTTTGAACAGTTATAGATAAATGCTTGAAATTTACAACCGAACCTGTATAGCTAAGTCCGTTATAACAACAAGTATAAAATTTGGATTTGGAAGTTAAAGGGTGTTCCAATAGTTAATGTAATTTGGTGTATGTGATCAAACTTTCGAACCGTTATAGACAGAACGCTAAACTTAAAAGAGACCTGTATTGCTAAATCCGCTATATCACCGAGTTTATAATTTGAATTTTAAAATGAAAGGGTGTCCCATAATTGATGAAGATTTACCTTTATTAGACTATCTCTTGAACTGTTATAGATAAACGCTTGTAAATTTGACTCAATGTCGATTGCTATGTCCGTTATAGTGACAAGTATAATATTCCAAATTATAAATTAAAGGGTGCGCCAGTAGTTCATTAAATTTGATGTATATGGCCATACTGCTGAACAGTTGTAGATAGATGCATGAAATTTACAACCAAACCTGTATAGCAAAGTCCGCTGTAACAACAAATATAAAATTTGGATTTGGAAGTTAAAGGGTGTTCCAATAGTTAATTTAATTATGTGTATGTGATCAAACTTTCGAACCGTTATAGACAGAACGCTAAACTTAAAAGACACCTGTATTACTAAATCCGCTATATCAACGAGTTTATAATTTGAATTTAGAAATTAAAGGGTGTCCCATAATTGATAAATATTTACTTATATAAGCCTATCTCTTGATCTGTTATAGATAAACGCTTCTAAATTTGACGCAATGTCCATTGCTATGGCCGTTATAGTGACAAGTATAATACTACAAATAAAAAATAAAGGGTGCGCCAATAGTTCATTAAATAATTGTATATTGCCATACTTTTGAACAGTTGTGGATAGACGCTTGAAATTTACAACGAAGCTGTATAGCTAAGTCCCCTATAACAACAAGTATAAAATTTGGATTTGGAAGTTAAAGGGTGCTCCAATAGTTAATATAATTTTGTGTATGTGACCAAACTTTCGAACCGTTATAAACAGAACGCTGAAACTTAAAACAGACCTGTATTGCTAAATCCGCTAAATCAACGAGGTTATCATTTGAATTTAGAAATTAAAGGGTGTCCCATAATTGATGAAGATTTACTTATATGAGCCTATCTCTTGAACCGTTATAGATAAACGCTTGCAAATTTGAGCCAATGTAGATTGCTATGGCCGTTATAGTGACAAGAATAATATTACAAATTATAAATTAGAGGGTGCGCCAGTAGTTCATTAAATTGGATGTATATGGCCATACTTTTGAACAGTTGTAGATAGACGCTTGAAATTTACAACGAACCTGTATAACTAAGTAAGCTATAACAACAAAAATAAAATTTGGATTTGGAAGTTAAAGGGTGTTTAATAGTTAATGTAATTTTGTGTATCTGATAAAACTTTCGAACCGTTATAGACAGAACGCTAAAGTTAAAAGAGACCTGTATTACTAAAACCGCTATATCAACGAGTTTATAATTTGAATTTAGAAATTAAAGGGTGTCCCATAATTGATGAAGATTTACTTATATGAGCCTATCTCTTGAACCGTTATAGATAAACGCTTGCAAATTTGAGCCAATGTAGATTGCTATGGCCGTTATAGTGACAAGAATAATATTACAAATTATAAATTAGAGGGTGCGCCAGTAGTTCATTAAATTGGATGTATATGGCTATACTTTTTTACAGTTGTAGATAAATGCTTGAAATTTACACCCGAACCTCTATAGCTAAGTCCGCTATAACAACAAGTATAAAATTTAGATTTGGAAGTTAAAGGGTGTTCCAATAGTTAATGTAATTATGTGTATGTGATCAAACTTTCAAACCGTTATAGACAGAACGCTGAAACTTAAAAGAGACTTATATTGCTAAATCCGCTAGATAAACGAGTTTATAATTTGAATTTAGAAATTAAAGGGTGTCCCATAATTGATAAAGATTTACTCACATATATGAGCCTATGTCTTGAACCGTTATAGATAAACGCTTTTAAATTTGATGCAATGTCGACTGCTAAGGCCGTTGTAGTAACAGCTGATAATATTTAAAATTATAAATTAAAGGCTGCACCAATAGTTTATTTAATTTGGTATATGGCCATACTTTTAAACAGTTGACAGGCAATTGAAATTTACAAAGAAACTGTATCACTATCTCCTCTATAACAACCAGTATAAAATTTGGAATTGGAAATAGACGGGTGTCCCAATAGTTGATACAATATGGTGTATGTGGTTTTGAACCGTTATAGACAGACAGCTGAAATTTACAATGGACATGTTTTGCTAAGACCGCTATAACAAGAATTTAGAAAGTAAAGGGTGTTCCCAAAATTAATGTAAATTGCTCTAAATGGCCGTATTTTTTGAACCGTTGTATACAAACGCCTTAATTTTGGACAGAATGTCCGCTACTTTATTTGGTATAATAAGTATAAAAATGTTATATTATAAATTAAATAGTTGATATAATTTGATGTATATGGGCAAACTGTTCAACCGTTACAGACAGACAGTTAAATTTACACAGAACCTAATTGCTAAATCTACTGCAACAGCAAGTATATAATTTGAATTTAGAAATTAAAGAGTGACCCTATAGTTGCTGCAATTTGATGCATATTGCCAAGCTAGTGAACAGTTGAAAAAGAATAAAGTTTGGAGATATAAGTGTGTCCGAATAGTTAATATAACCTAATTTAACTGGCCATACACTTGAGCTGTTATAGGCAGACAGATGAAATCTGTTTTAAAGTCGGTTTTTTTTCGCAAGAATTATTTTGATATTCTTCACCATTTTACAAGTCGAATCTAAACAGTAATATTTTTTATTATATTCTTTCTATATTGATTGAAACTATCTTAATTTTACATTTTAGAGCTTATATTATTTAGACAATTTATAAAACACAGATTAGGATGATATTGCCTAATAAATAAAATAAGACTTTTCGATAAATTAAAGATAGGGACAGAGAAAAACTCGTTAATTGTTTTAAAAATACTTTTATATTGATTAGAGACTCTTGTTTATTTAAATAATGTATACGTTATTGCTGCCGTTTAAGTTTTTAAGTTTTATAAAGCAAAGCAGTATTTGATACATATGAATTTCATTGTTTTGATTTTGATGATATTGCCTTATAAAGTTAAAATATAAAATGAATTTCATTATTTTGATATTCTTCACCATTTTACAAGTCGAATATAAACAGTAATATTTATAATTATATTCTTTCTATATTGATTGAAACTCTCTTCATTTTATATTTTAGAGCTTATATTATTCAGACAATTTATAAAACACAGACTTTGATGATATTGTCTTATAAATAAAATAAGATTTTTCGATAGATTGAAGATAGGGACAGGATAATGATTAGATTAACGTCTGTTCCTGGCGCGGAGCCTTTACAGACGGTGGTCAGACCACTAATACTGTGCAATTTTAAGACCATGGCTTGCAGAACCATGAATCTACCCCTTGCTATAGGATCGGAGCCTATCATAAAACTCCTCTGTTGAGAGTGCAACAGCACACTTCAGTCTAATCCACGCCAGACCCGCAGAGTTAGACAATTTAACCACAACCACCACGTGTACCCCGAAGGGACCTCACCAATAACCGGCTACAGAGATGGGCGGCTCTCTGTATGGGCTACCGGTTCCCGTGGTGCCAGTCTTTTTTCAAAGGAGACTGGTGAAGAACCTCCGACAGTACCCAACTGTCTATCCAGCTTCAGTGCCTGCAATCACTGGGGGACTGGTTCCCCCTATACCCCCGAGGACCCTCGTCTGCACCGTGATTAGATCAGCACAGACTCTTGGTACCCCCGGGGGGGGAGAAGATAGGGACAGAGCGAAACTCGTTAATTGTTTTAAAAATACTTTTATATTGATTAGAAGACTCTTGTTTATTTAAATAATGTATACTTTATTGCCGCCGTTTAGGTTTTTAAGTTTCATAAAGCAAAGCAATATTTGATAAATGTGTATTTCATTGTTTTGATGAATTTCATTGTTTTGATTTTGATGATATTGCCTTATAAAGTTAAAATATAAAATGAATTTCATTATTTTGATATTCTTCACCATTTTACAAGTCGAATGTAAACAGTAATATTTATAATTATATTCTTTCTATATTGATTGAAACTATCTTTGTTTTATTAACCGACTTAAAAAAAAGGAGGTTATACAATTCGGCTGAATGTTGCTTTTTTTTTATATTTGTACTTCCAGAACTCAGTCATTTCTGATCCAATTTTGAAAATTTTTGGTAATATGATAGATTATGTTTACAGATTGGTCCCGTTTTAAACACAGCTCCAAACCTTAAAACTTAAAGGCTGTCCCCATACAACATACATATTTTTATGGGTATTATGAATTTTAAAGGGCACTTCTGTAAAATTTTAAATGACTGCGTATTACTATAGCTCCCAAAAACAAAATAATTATACAAAAATAAATCTAAAAATAAAAGGGTGCCCCCATAAATTATGTAAATTTACTAATATGGGCCTATCTTTTGAACCGTTATAGACATATGCTTGCAAATTGGACAGAATGTCGACTGCTATGGCCGTTATAGTAACAGGTATTTATATTACAAATTATAAATTAACGGGTGCGCCAATAGTTCATTAAATTTGATGTATATGGCCATACTTTTAAACAGTTGTAGACAGAGGATTGAAATTTAACACGAACCTGTATTGCTAAGCTCGCTATAACCACAAGTATAAAATTTGTATTTGGAAGTTAAAGGGTGTTCAAATAGTTAATGTATATCAACGAGTTTATAATTTGAATTTAGAAATTAAAGAGTGTCCCATAATTGATGACGATTTACTTATATGAGCCTATCTTTTGAACCGTTATAGACAAACGCTTGCAACTTGGACAGAATGTCGGCAAACTATTGAACCGTTTTAGACAGACGGTTTGAATTTACACAGAACCTGATTGCTAAATCTACCACAACAGCAGGTATATAATTTGAATTTTTAAATTAAAGGGTTGAACTAGTATACAATTTGAAGATATAAAGGTGTCCCAATAGTTAATGTACTCTAATTTATGTGGCCATACACTTGAACTGTTACAGGCAGACAGGTAAAATCTGTTTTGAAGTCGGTTTTTTTTTCGCAAGAATTATATATTTTAGAGCTTATATTTTTTAGACAATTCATAAAACACAGAATTTGATGATATTGCCTAATAAATAAAATAAGACTTTTCGATAGATTAAAGATAGGGACATACGTGATACAGATTAGCGTCCGTTCCAAGCCGTGTAGGCCCTGACCTGACGGTGGTCTTGCGACTGGGTGAATACCATGCGTCCACCAGCGCCCCCATGCATTATGGGTGCCAATTCGATCCGATGATTTTGGTCATGGGATCCCCCTTGGTTTGGAGCGGAGCCTATCTAAAACTCCTGTCGATCTATGGGTCCCGACACCCGGTTGCAATGCAACTCCACACCAAGCTTTCGCTCTGCCCGCGATTTGGGTATAAACCACAGCCACCACGTTACTACCCGAAGGGCCGCACCATTGCCAGGCTGTAACCGAGATTTCAGGGGCACCTGACACCCGTGGTACCAGATTAAAGACTCCGGTCAGACTTCGTAACCGAGGTTACTACCAGTTTGGCACCAAAAAGCCCGGGACTGGTGGCCCACACACCCTCATTCACACCCTCGGCCGACCCACGCGACTACTCGACCAAAGTCAAGCAATCGAGTAGATGGACCAGCCCCAGAAGCCCCAAACCCCCGGTCCGCTCACTGACCTAACCTCTACCTCTTCCTCTTCTAAAAACTTCAGTCGCAAGAGCATTCAATCCACTCACAAAAAGCACACTATTCATACCATAACATCCAACCGTATACACAACACCTATTCCATCCGAATCCTAATGTCAGAATAATACAAACACTCAAAAAGGGGACGGGGTCAATGGCAACCCCAGTCCGCCCACTAACCTAACTTCTACCTCTTCTTCTTCTAAAAACTTCAGACACAAAAGCATTCAATCATACTCACCATTCACACACAAAATACCTATTCCTTCCAAATCCCTAATATCAGAATAATACGGGCATTCACACAACACATGCATCCAACTTTCAGAATTCGCACCACAATCACAACCAGGTCTTTCACTCAAATTTCTAGCAAACAGAAAATCTTTCAACGAACCATGACCCGTGAGAATAAAACCCAGATATAGACCGAAGGTAAACTTATCATTACCAACCACACTCCGCACATCCCTTATTAATCTATAGGTCACCCTACCTTTCACACTGCTGTCCCACCTTGACTGCCATTTATCCATCATACAATCATACAAGCGAGCCTTTAACTCACCAGCATTAATACCCTCAAAATCACGATCACTATTCCAATCACCTGGCGACAGAGGAAGGCCCCTCTTCACCTTATACCACATACCACGCCGAACCACTTCCAGATCAAGTGGTGGAGCACCAGCGAACACTTGCAAAGCTTCCGTAGAAATCGGTCGACACACAGGAATACAACCTAGCAATATCACTCTTTGACACATTAGCATCTTACCGCTGCCTTTGGCAAACCTGACCGCCTCGTACCATACAGGCGCACAATATGCCGCGCAGGCGACAAAAAGTCCACCATATATGATATGCACGGGCCACCTACCAAGATCCCAATCACTCCTCAACACACGACGCAAACAACCTACAACACGAATCAGCTTCTCACTAACCCTATCCAAAAAAAATCCCATCTTCTCCCTCATAGTAACCCCCAAGTATTTGACCTCTGTAACGTACCGAAGAGGTTCACCATTCAACCTAGTCCAAGGAGGACGAGTACGCGACAAACTACCCTTGAGAAGCATAGCAACCGACTTATCCATCGAAACAGCCACTCCCACACGTTCACTCCATACACCTATAACACTCATCACCCTCTCACCCAGACTCTCAAGAGCATTCCTCGAATCAGCCTCAACCAAAACCAACAAATCATCCGCATACGCACAAACCTTACACAACTGCCCAAGCTGACGAAGCAGTGGATCCATTAGCAGACACCATATAAACGGCCCACAAATAGAACCCTGTGGACAACGACGAACAACATCAACACTAGCAGTCTCTTTCACACCAACAACGCATGCACGCCTCTCAGAAAAATAAATCTCCCAAAGTCTATACTCCATACATCCAACCTCACGCAACCTAGTCAATACACTCGACCAACATACATAATCGAAAGCACCCTTGAAATCAATAAACAGTCCTAAAACATAGTCTCACTAGCACTCACACTCTCCTTAACATACATCCAGGCATCCTCCACAAATTTGCCCTTCCTAAAGCCAAATTGCCACTCACAAAGACCTTCACTCATACTCTCCTGAAGCCTGCGAACCATCACACTCTCCAGCACTTTACTAAGCACTGGTAAAAGACTGATACCCCTATACGACCTAGGAATACTCCTAACCTTTTTCGGCGACTTCAAAAGCACAATCACCCTAGCAACCTTCCACGCGCGAGGAAAATAACCCTGACTAATGCACTTAGAATAGAGAGCCATCAAGTACTCAGGAATCACTTTAAAGATGCATTTGCACATCTCTCCAGTCAACCCATCCATGCCTGGTGACTTTCTTATCTTAAGCAAACTAACACTTTCGGCAATCTCCCAAATCTCCAAATGAGATGGAGTGCCCTCCGCACCATCAGGAACAACAACCTGAGCCCCGGCCCTTGGAAACAACTCACCTAATAAGACGTCCACACACTCCCTCCATTCAGTCAAAACATCAGGACCAACCTGAAGTCCACACACATCCACACTCCTTCCTCTCCCCCTAACAACCCTGTAAACACTACCCCAGGGGTCGTCCCCGTGCCTCGCCACAAAATCTCTCCAGAATACAAGAGAATGATTGCCAAAAATACTCTACCAAACACACCCTCCACAGACACACATATACCCTACTGAGTCGCACTCACAACCATACAGTCGACATTCGCATAATTCACCACCACAGCAGCATTTGCCCTTAGGTCAGGAAATACCCGCATAAAACCAGGAAGTCCCCTAACACAACCAGAAGTTGCATAGGTTTCCTGAAGTAATGCAAAGCTACTGCCAGACTCGCACAAAAATTCACCCAAATCACACATAACAGCATAAGACCCTCTACAATTAAGTTGAACTATCCTACCAGCCATATTAATGTCTTGCGTTCGCCCGAGCAACTATTGCACTATACACCGGACAAACAGCCGACATCACAAGATGTCCAGCTGGCTAACTCTTGAATGCACAATTTCTGCAAGACAGTGCATTAACATACTGACTTGCCCAGTGCCCTACTTCCCCGCAGCGACGGCAGACATCCTCTTTCAGACGACACTCTCTCCTCCTGTGATCAAAACTAAGACATCTAAAACAACCAAGCAGCGGTTCGTACGCACGCACATGGAAAGAGAACCAGTTAATGTAGCAGCGCTCGTTATTCAGCAAGGCCTTCATGGCAATGCCATTACCCTCCAAAATAACGTTCACTGATCCACCACCGTCAACCCTCCACGGCGCACTCACGATACGCACACTTTTCCTGAAGGCCTCCAGGGTCATAACGTCCCTCAGGTTCTTTTCGTAGAGTTCGCCCATGAAATCATCAGGAGAAATCTCCGAGTGAACCTTCTGAACCACAACCCTGGATTCCCGCGTCGCACCTAGGCTCACCTCCAAGCCCAGCTGTCCAAATCTATCGCTCTTAGCCACCTTATCCCTCTCCGCCGCTGAGGACGTACGGATAACCGCACCCCCCGCACCAGCCCTGATGGGTTTCACCTCATGCACCCTCACACCAAGTGCAGGTGCAACCTCCTCAACCACCTTAGTCACCACATCCTCGGGTTTTGCCACAGCACCTTTGCTGCGTACAACCACCGACCATGTTTCTACAGGCTTTGGAGCTGGCTTCGTCGAAGCCCGCGCCAAGTCTGCCGAGGAGGCACACCAGCCACAGCAGTCACACCAGGCACCCCCTACGCTAGTACCCCTTTCATACGCCCTTAATGTACCCCTAAGCCCCTCAACTTCCATCAGCAACCCCATTATAATCGTCTCATACCCTACCACTTTAGCCATCACTCCCTTCACAAGGTCACCAGCAACTCCCGCATCTAAAATCATGTCCAGCAACTCAGCAGAGATTTCCTTCAGCTCAGCAAGACCCTCAGCGCACGCCCAATGAGAGCCCAACGGTGCTCTGCCAGTCCGAGAACGTCCGGTTCTGCCAGCCTTAGATCCCACGGCTGCACCACCTTCCAATTTATCAGATGCCTGCCCCTCTACCGTAACACTATCGTACCTTGTCCTACTACGACTCCTGTCACTGCCAGCCTTACCCCTAACATCCACCTCCGAAACAGACTTCCTCACCAATTTTCCCACACCATCCAACCTACGCATCTTGGCCGATCCAACATCCGACATCTCCATCCCTGGATCCGTCCGATCCCCAGAGCCCACCTCACGTCTCGTATAGCTCATGCCCTACAGCTACGCAAAATTAAAGCCCACCAATATATAATAAATCCCACGCCAAAACAGTCACACCAATAATACACAACAACGACAATATTAATAATAATAATAATATCAATGATAACAATATCAAAAATAATAATATTAATAATAATAATATCAACAATAATAATAATATCAGTAATAATATTATCAACAATAACAATAGTACTAACAATATTAATATTAATAATAATAATCCCAGCAATACTAACAATAATGTCAATAATAATATAGCAAAAAATCAAGTCACAAACCAACTCTCCAATAAGTCCAAAAAGCCGCCGAAAGTCCCAGGTACACCGAAAATCGAAGTTACCAACCGACTCACCAATGCGGAAATACCCAAAAATCCCAGCAAAGCCGCAGAAAAATCTACAACGCAGGATGCCACCTAGCGGCCCCACGGAGAAGCACAATAAAAGCCTGAGTCACCAACCAATCCACCAAACCGAAAAGCACCCAAAAGTCCCAGCAAAGCTCCACAAAAGTTTCCAATGCAAGACGCCACCTAACGGTTCCACGCCGAAATACAGCAAAATCCGATTCACAAACCGAATTCACCAATCCGATAACACCCAAAAGTTTCAGCAAAGCTCCACAATAGTCCACCGCGCAAGACGCCACCTAATAATCCCACGCAAAAGCACAGAAAAAATCCAGGTCACAAACCTTTTCCGCAATCCAGCTGTATTCAGCAGTGTCAGCAAAGCCCCAAAAAGTCCCCGCAGCAAGTTCAGCACACCTTTAGTAAAGTTCTGGAAATTTCCATAGCCGTTAAATCAAATAATCGCCGCAACAAACGAACTTCGGCGAAAATATACAAAACTCTTTTATACAAAAAGCAAACAAATGTTCACGCACATACAATCAAACGTCTATTAATGAAATATTAAAAATTTAATATTTCAATAACGCGTCCACGGATTTTCTCAATTCAAAAAGCATAATTTAACGCGAAAAATACGCTTTCGCCCGGTGTAATTATAATATATAATATTATAATTTACAATTTTCCGTCAACTTTTTCCGCCGAAAAAATCACTTTTATTAACACGTATTAAGCGCAACTGAAAAACACGTCCGCACAGTTCAAGCACACAATACAGAATGAAAGATAGGGACAGAGCGAAACTCGTTAATTGTTTTAAAATTACTTTTATATCGATTAGAAGGCTCTTGTTTATTTAAATAATGTATACGTTATTGCCGCCGTTTAAGTTTTTAAATTTTATAAAGCAAAGCAATATTTGATACATATGAATTTCATTGTTTTGATGAATTTCATTGTTTTGATTTTGATGTTATTGCCTTATTAAGTTAAAATATAAAATGAATTTCATTATTTTGATATTCTTCACCATTTAACAAGTCGAATATAAACAGTAATATTTATATTTATATTCTTTCTATATTGATTAAAACTATCTTCATTTTATATCTTAGAGCTTATATTATTTAGACAATTTATAAAACACAGATTTTGATGATATTGCCTTATAAATAAAATAAGACGGTTCGATAGATTAAAGATAGGGACAGGATAAGTCATTAGATTAACGTCTGTACCTGGCGCGGAGCCTTTATCAGACGGTGGTCAAACCACTAACACTGTGCAATTTTAAGACCATGGCTTGCAGAACCATTAATCTACCCACTGCTATAGGGTCGGAGCCTATCATAAAACTCCTCTGTTGAGAATGCAACAGCACACTTCAGTCTATTCCACGCCAGACCCGCAGATATAGACAATTTAACCACAACCACCACGTGTACCCCGAAGGGACCTCACCAATAAACGGCTACAGAGATGGGCGGCTCTCTGTATGGGCTACCGGCTCCCGTGGTGCCAGTCTTTTTAATTTTATTATTACAAATATGTTTTATTAGCAAAAAGGAGACTGGTAAGAACCTCCGACAGTACCCAACCGTCTATCCAGCTTTAGTGCCTGCAATCACTGGGGGACTGGTTCCCCCTATACCCCCGAGGACCCTCGTCTGCACCGTGGTTAGATCAGCACAGACTCTTGGTGCCCCCGGGTGGAAAAAGATAGGAACAGAGCGAAACTCGATAATTGTTTTAATAATTCTTGCAAAAAAAACCGACTTCAAAACAGATTTCATCTGTCTGCCTATAATAGCTCAAGTGTATGGCCACATAAATTAGGTTACATTAACTATTGGGACACACTTATATCTCCAAACTTAATACTTTTTCAACTGTTCAATAGTTTGGCAATAAACATCAAATTACAGCAACTATAGAGGCACCCTTTAATTTCCAAATTCGCATTATATACTTGCTGTTGAAGTAGATTTAGCAATCAGGTTCTGTGTAAATTTCAGCCGTCTGTCTGTAACGGTTCAACAGTTTGCCTATATACATCAGATTATATTAACTATTTATTTTATATATTTATACTTCTTATTATTCCAAAAAAAAAGTAGTGGACTTTCTTTCTAACATTAAGATATTTGTATACAACGGTTCAAAAAATACTGCCAAATAGAACTAATGACATTAGTTTTCGGCACACCCTTTTCTCTCTAAATTCAAATAATAAGCTTCTTGTTATAGCGGATTTAGAAAAACATGTCCCTTGTAAATTTCAGCTGTGTCTATAATGGTTCAAAAGTCCGGCCACATCATCTATTGGGACACCCGTTTATTTCCAAATCCAAATTTTATACTTGTTGTTATAGAGGAGTTATTGATACAGGTTCTTTGTAAATTTCATTCGTCTGTCTACAACTATTGGTGCACCCTTTAATTCATAATATTAAATATTAGCAATACAGATCCCTTTTAAGTTTCAGCGTTCTGTCTATAACGGTTCAAAAGTTTGGTCACACAATTTAAATTACATCAACTGCTGGAACACCCTTTAACTTCTAAATCCATATTTTATACTTGTTATAGCGAACTTAGCAATACTAGTTCGTTGTAATTTTCAAGCGTCAGTCCACAACTGTTCAAAAGTATGGCCATATACAATGAATTTTATGAACTATTGGCGCACCCTTTAATTTAAAATTTGTAATATTAATACCTGTTACTATAACGGCCATAGCAATCGACATTCTGTCCAATTTGCAAGCGTTTGTCTAAAACGGTTCAAAAGCTAGGCTCATATAAGTAAATCTTCATCTATTCTGGGACACCCTTTAGTTTCTAAATTCAAATTAAAAACTCGTTGATATAGCGGATTTAGCAATACAGATCCCTTTTAAGTATCAGCGTTCTGTCTATAACGGTTCAAAAGTTTGGTCACACAATTTAAATTACATCAACTGCTGGAACACCCTTTAACTTCTGAATCCATATTTTATACTTGTTGTTATAGCGAACTGAGCAATACTGGTTCGTTGTAATTTTCAAGCGTCAGTACACAACTGTTCAAAAGTATGGCCATATACATCAAAGTTTATGAACTATTGGCGCACCCTTTAATTTAAAATTTGTAATATTAATACTTGTTACTACAACGGCCATAGCAATCGACATTCTGCCCAATTTGCAAGCGTTTGTCTAAAACGGTTCAAAAGATAGGCTCATATAAGTACATCCTCATCAATTATGGGACACCCTTTAATTTCTAAATTCAAATTATAAACTCGTTGATATAGCGGATTTAGCAATACAGGTCCCTTGTAAGTTTCAGCGTTCTGTTTATAAGGGTTCAAAAATACGGCCACACACTTGAAATTACAACTACTATTGGAACACCCTTTAACTTCTAAATCCACATTTTAAACTTGTTGTTATAGCGGACTTAACAACACAGGTTCGTTTTAAAGTCCAAGCGTCTGTCTTTAACTGTTAACAAGTATGGCAATATACATCAAATTAAATGAACTATTGTCGCACCCTTTAATTTATAATTCTTAATAATAACACTTGTTACTATAACGGCCATAGCAATCGACATTCTGTCCAATATGCAAGCGTTTGTCTAAAAGGGTTCAAAAGATAGTTTATAAGTAAATTTACATCAATTATGGGGCACCCTTTAATTTTTAGATTTATTTTTGTATAATTTTTAGTTTTTGAGAGCCATAGTAATACGCAGTCATTTCAAATTTTTCAGAATCGCCCCTTACAGTTAGTAATACCCGTAAAAAATATGTATGTTGTATAGGGACACCCTTTAATTCTTAAGATTATGAACTTTTTTTTAAAACGGGACCAATCTGTAAGCATAATCTATCATATTACCAAAAATTTTCAAAATCGGATCATGATGGCCATAAACATCAAATTTAATGAACTATTGGCGTACCCTTTAATTAATAATTTGTAATATTAATACTTGTTACTATAACTGCCATAGTAACCGATATTCTGTCCAATTTGCAAGCGTTTGTCTATAACGGTTCAAAAGATAGGCCTATATAATCAAATTTACATCAATTATGGGGCACCCTTTAATTTTTAGATTTATTTTTGTATAATTTTTTGTTTTTGGAAGCTATGGTAATATGCAGTCATTTCTAATTTTTCCGAATCGCCCCTTACAGTTCATAATACCCGTAAAAAATATGTATGTTGTATAGGGACACCCTTTAATTTTTAAGATTATGAACTTTTTTTAAAGCGGGATCAATCTGTAAGCATAATCTATCATATTACCAAACATTTTCAAAATCAGATCATGATGGCCATATACATAAAATTTAATGAACTATTGGCGCACCCTTTAATTTATAATTTTTAATATTAATACTTGTTACTATAACTGCCATAGCAACCGACATTCTGTCCAATTTGCAAGCGTTTGTCTATAAAGGTTTTAAAGATAGGCCCATACAAATAAATTTACATCAATTATGGGGCACTCTTTAATTTGTAAAATTAATACTTGCTACTATAACGGCCATAGCAATCGACATTCTGTCCAATTTGCAAGCGTTTGTCTATAACGGTTCAACAGATAGGCCCATATAAGTAAATATACATTAATTATGGGGCACCCTTTAATTTTTAGATTTATTTTTGTATAATTTTTTGTTTTGGGAGCCATAGAAATACGCAGTCATTTCAAATTTTACAAAATCGCCCTTTACAGTTCGTAATACCCGTAAAAAATATGTATGTTGTATGGGGACACCCTTTAATTTTTAAGATTATGAACTGTTTTTAAAACGGGACCAATCTGTAAGCATAATCCATTACATTACCAAAAATGTTCAAAATCGGCTCAGAAATGACTGAGTTCTCGAGGCACAAATATTAAAAAAAAGCAACATTCAGCCGAATTGTATAACCTCCTTCTTTTTTTGAAGTCGGTTAAAAATACTTTTATATTGATTAGAAGACTCTTGTTTATTTAAATAATGTATACGTTATTGCCGCCGTTTAAGTTTTTAAGTTTTATAAAGTGAAGCAATATTTGATACATATGAATTTCATTGTTTTGATTTTGATGATATTGCCTTATAAAGTTAAAATATAAAATGAATTTCATTATTTTGATATTCTTCACCATTTAACAAGTCGAATATAAACAGTAATATTTATAATTATATTCTTTCTATATTGATTGAAACTATCTTTATTTTATTAACCGACTTCAGAAAAAGAAGGAGGTTATACAATTCGGCTGAATGTTGCTTTTTTATATTTGTGCCTCCAGAACTCAGTCATTTCTGATCCGATTTTGAAAATTTTTGGTAATATGATAGATTATGTTTACAGATTGGTCCCGTTTTAAAAACAGCTCCAAACCTTAAAAATTAAAGGGTGTCCCCATACAACATACATATTTTTTATGGGTATTATGAATTTTAAAGGGCACATCTGTAAAATTTTAAATGACTGCGTATTACTATAGCTCCCAAAAACAAAAAATTATGCAAAAATAAATCTAAAAATAAAAGGGTGCCCCCATAATTGATGTAAATTTACTTATATGGGCCTATCTGTTGAACCGTTATAGACAAACGCTTGCAAATTGGACAGAAATCGATTGCTATGGCCGTTATAGTAAGAAGTATTAATATTAAGAATTATAAATTAAATTGTGCGCCAATAGTTCATTTAATTTGATGTATATTGCCATACTTTTTAACAGTTATAGACAGACATTTGTAATTTAAAACGAACCTGCGGGGGTAAGTCCGCTATAACAACAAGTATAAGATATGGATTTGGAAGTGAAAGGGTGTTCCAATAGTTTATGTAATTTTGTGTATGTGACCAAACTTTTAAATCATTATAGACAGAACGCTGAAACTTAAAAGGGACATGTATTGCTAAATCTGCTATATCAACGAGTTTATAATTTGAATTTAGAAATTAAAGGGTGTCCCATAATTGATGAAGATTTACTTATATGAGCCTATCTCTTGAACCGTTATAGACAATTGCTTGCAACTTGCACAGAATGTCGGCAAACTATTGAATTTACACAGAACCTGATTGCTAAATCTACCACAACAGCAAGTATATAATTTGAATTTTTTAATTAAAGGGTAACCCTATAGTTGCTGTAATTTGATGTATAATCCCAAACTATTAAGCAGTTGAACTAGTATAAAATTTTAAGATATAAGGGTGTCCCAATAGTTATTGTACTCTACTTTATGTGGCCATACACTTGAACTGTTATAGGCGGACAGACAAAATCTGTTTTGAAGTCGGTTTTTTTTCGCAAGAATTATATATTTTAGAGCTTATATTGTTTAGCCGCCGTTTAAGTTTTTAAGTTTTATAAAGCAAAGCATTATTTGATACATATGAATTTCATTGTTTTGATGAATTTCATTGTTTTGATTTTGATGTTATTGCCTTATAAAGTTAAAATATAAAATGAATTTCATTATTTTTATATTTTTCACCATTTTAAAAGTCGAATATAAAGAGTAATATTTATAATTATATTCTTTCTATATTGATTGAAACTATCTTCATTTTATATTTTAGAGCTTATATTACTTAGACAATTTATAAAACACAGATTTTGATGATATTGCCTTATAAATAAAATAAGACTGTTCGATAGATTAAAGATAGGTACAGAGCGAAACTCGTTAATTGTTTTAAAAATAATTTTATACCCTGTTCAGACATACGCTTTAATTCGCAATAAAGGAATTTACGCAATTAAGTCCCTAATTGAATTTAATTTAGCATATAAGAAATTAATTAAAAAATTTTTCAATTAGTACTCAATTAAGTCGATAATTGATTAAGTTTCCTCATACAACCCTTGTGAAGTGTGTTCAGTTAGAGAAAATTTTATACAATGACAAAACTAAATGCCATAAAAATGAAAAATAAAATATTTTAAAATTATATGAAATGAAAAATTTTTGAAAATTTAATGGAAATTCAAGGCTAGCGTGCAGTCAAAACTTGATCGTACAAACTAGAAGAGTTCCATATTTCAAATAAAAACAAGCAAACTTTCTTTTAAAGCCGAACTTTTCTTTATTCTTTCAAATTTACAAACACAAATTTCTAATGTAAAAATTAGGACTGTTCAATAAATTTCCGGCAGAAACTAGCAACGATAGAGAAAAAAAATTTACAACATTACTATTCCAAATAAAAAAAAGGAATAAACGCATTTAAAAAAAAAAAAGCAAAGTAAAGGCGAATTGACGAAAATAACAAACAACTATAAAAATAAATATGTATCTAAAAAAGCCAAAAAGCGGTGTTCGATGCTTAAATCATTTTGTAGTGCAACAGTTAGCATTTCCAAGAGCTTTGTCATCGATTGTGTGCAAATTGCCAAAAATTTTCTGTCTTGTTTGTAAAACTTTTGGTTTATTTTATTCTATTTCTTTTGTTTATTGTTTTATTAACCTGGCGTTTACTTGTACATAGTTTCCTCAGCTTTCTGCTAACTGTTATACAAACATTAGCTTCAATTCAAATATTTTGTATTTAAAACCTAAAACTATAAATGTTATGTATATTTTTTGTTGTGTGGTTGTAAAAATTTCGTGGAGAGTGCTAATAAACACTTTCATTTCAAAGGATTTAATATGTATTAACTTATTTTGTAAAACAGAGCAAGAATCAGCTGTTCTGTTCTTGACTGTAACAAAAGTAGTAACAAATTTATTAACATTCACATCTTATACTCTTTTTTTCTCTTTCGCTGCTTTTTTTAAGGTACTGAAGTAAACACTTTCCAATAACAATTAGTAACAATTTCTTGTTATTGAACAGAACTATATTTTACTGTCAAATTTTAATTAAGTAAATTAAATTGGATATGTGTGAACACCAAAATTAATAATTCGAATAAAAGTTTAATTGTATAAATTAAAACGTATGTCTGAACAGGGTATTATATTGATTAGAAGACTCTTGTTTATTTAAATAATGTATACGTTATTGCCGCCGTTTAGGTTTTTAAGTTTTATAAAGCAAAGCAATATTTGATAAATATGAATTTCATTGCTTTGATGAATTTCATTGTTTTGATTTTGATGATTTTGCCTTATAAAGTTAAAATATAAAATGAATTTCATTATTTTAATATTCTTCACCATTTTACAAGTCGAATATAAACAATAATATTTATAATTATATTCTTTCTATATTGATTGAAACTATCTTCATTTTATATTTTAGAGCTTATAATAATAAGACAATTTAAAAAAAACACAGATTTTGATGATATTGTCTAATAAATAAAACAAGACTTTTCGATAGATTAAAGATAGGGACAGATGTGATCTGGATTGTGGTTACCTCCCGAAACGGCCTAAACCACAGTGGTCGAACCACCGGGTAAATACAATGCGTCTACCAACGCCCCCATGCCGAAACATCAGTACCAATTCGAATTCATGCATTTGGGCATGTTTTCCCCCTTGGTTTGGAGCGGAGCCTATCTTAAACTCCTGTCGATCTATGGGTCACGACACCCGGTTGCAATGCAACTCCACACCGAGCTTGCGCTCTTCCCGCGTTTTGGGTTTAAACCACAGCCACCACGTTGCTCCCCGAAGGGCCACTCCATTGTCAGGCAGAATCCGAAGTTCCAGGGGCTCCTGACACCCGTGGTACCAGAATTAAGTCTCCGGTCAGACTTCGTAACCGAAGTTACTACCAGTTGAGTTCCAAACAACTCGGGACTGGTGACCCGCGACATGTCCAAACGTTCAGCAATCATAGTCCATTTCACAACGAATTCTTCCAGCAATGCTGCCTACTGCCAGCCAAGTACAACAACGACCCCCTCTTACAGCTCCAAGGAACTATAAGAGGGGATAAAGATAGGGACAGAGCGAAACTCGTTAATTGTTTTAAAAATACTTTTATATTGATTAGAAGACTCTTGTATATTTAAATAATGTATACGTTATTCCCGCCGTTTAAGTTTTTAAGGTTTATAAAGCAAAGCAATATGTTATAAATATTAATATCATTGTTTTGATGAATTACATTGTTTTGATTTTGATGATTTTGCCTTATAAAGTTAAAATATAAAATGAATTTCATTATTTTAATATTCTTCACCATTTTACAAGTCGAATATAAACAGTAATATTTCTAATTATATTCTTTATATATTGATTGAAACTATCTTCATTTTATATTTTAGAGCTTATATTATTTAGACAATTTTTAAAACAGAGATTTTGATGATATTGTCTAATAAATAAAATAAGACTTTTCGATAGATTAAAGATAGGGACATACGTGATCAAGATTAACGTCATTTCCTGCCTGTGAAGGCCTATATGACGGTGGTCTTACCACTGAGCATAATACAAAGCGTCAACTAGCGCCCCCCATAGGGCGTAGCCGATGGGGTTGCAACTTCAAGAACATGGCTTGCAGGCCCATGAACTTCCCCTTGCTTAAGGGTTGGAGACTATCCAACCCCGTCTGTTGAGAGTGCAACAGCACACTTCAGTCTATTCCACGCCAGACCCGCAGATATAGACTATTTAACCACAACCATCACGTGTACCCCGAAGGGACCTCACCAATAACCGGCTACAGAGATGGGCGGCTCTCTGTATGGGCCACCGGTTCCCGTGGCACCCGTTTTTTACTGTTATTAATTTAAATATAAACTATCATCAAAGGGAAACTGGTGGAAAACCCCGACAGTACCCAACTGTCTATCAGCTTTGGTGCTTGCAACACCGGGGGTCTGCTTCCCCCTATACCCCCGAGGACCCTCGTCTGCACCGTGGTTAGATCAGCACAGACTCTTGGTGCCCCCGGGGGGGAAAAGATAGGGACAGAGCGAAACTCGTTAATTGTTTTAAAAATACTTTTATATTGATTAGAAGACTCTTGTTTACTTAAATAATGTATACGTTATTGGCGCCGTTTAGGTTTTTAAGTTTTATAAATATAATAATATTGCTAATATTTGATAAATATGAATTTCATTGTTTTGATGATATCGCCTTAGTTAAAATATAAAACGAATTTCAATTTTTTGATATTCTTCACCATTTTACAAGTCGAATATAAACAGTAATATTTATAATTATATTCTTTCTATATTGATTGAAACTGTAATATATTTGAATTAAACCTAATCTTTTGAAACCTACTCCATACTTATTAATCCAACAATATTGCAACCTTAAATTCATTCCTTAAAATAACATCTTTGTAAATAGTAGTCTTAAGAAAAATAAAATAAAGTTCTGTTCTGTTACAACTCTATACGCGTGCGTTGCTTAATTCTACAATTGGCGACGAGTGATAAAATACAAAAAGAAAAAAAAAATAATTTGTGCGGTTTTTTTTTATATTTTTTTTTCCTCTCGCGTGTGCATAAAAAAAAATACAAATAGAAAAAGAAAAAACAATTCGTGCGGTTTTTCTATTTTTTCCTTTCGCGTGTGCATAAAATAATAAAAAAAAAACAAAATAATGACAACCAATTTGAATGGTTTTGAATTACTCTTAAAACAGCAACAGGAATTTACATAAAATCTGGTCACTCAGCAACAATTATGGATGCAGTCGATTCTGGACAGGAATGATGAGACTTCCATGGCAAAACTGCCCAGTGACCATTTGATGGTACCAGCGTTCCATAAGTTCAATAAAGAACAACAACAATGGGACTCATATCTGCAGCAACTAGAGCAGCATTTTGTCGCGTACTCAGTTACGTCAGCAGAAAAACAAAAATCGTTTTTTTAATCGTGGAGTGGAGCAGAAATATTTGATTTATTAAAAAATTTGTTCGGCGTACAAAACCTTGAAAATCAAACCTACAAAGAATTGACAAAAAAGTTGACAGAACATTTTGCAGTCAGCCAACACATAGTAGCAGCACGTTATGAGTTTTTCAAAAAGCAAATGAAAAATACTCAAACATATAAAGAATGGTTGGCAGACCTTCGTAGTTTAGCTAGAGCCTGCAGTTTTGTTTGCAGTTCCAACGCATGTGCAAGCAGCTACGTTGACGACATGATTCGTGACCATATAATAGTTAACACTCCTCACGATGCAGTTCGCTCTACTGCGTTGCAAAAACAAAGCGCAACACTCTCTGATGTTTTATTAATAGCAGAATCGTATGAAGCAACAACAAAAACTGTAGCTGCCATAAAAGAAATTTCTAGCGAAAAAACAGTAAAAGACAGACAACAACAGACAATAAAAAACAAAAAATTAAATCGTGTTCGGGTTGTTTTAACTCTCACAGCAGAGACGAGTGTAAATTTAAAAACGCAGTTTGTAATAAACGTGGAAAAAAGGGACACATTGCTCCCGTATGTATGTCTAAAAGTAGCAACAAAACCAACGAAATTATAAAAGGGTACAAAAACAGAAAGCAAAAAAATAATATTGATGCAGTTGAGACAGTTTTTGATATTTGTGGTGTAGTAAAATCAGAAAATACAAAGAGTGTAATCGATGTTGAAATTAATGAACAGTGCGTTAAATTTCAAATGGACTCTGGCGCGTCAATTTCAATAATTAATTTAAAAACATACGAATTTTTAAAAAAGCCAAAACTTGTGAAATCAAATAGAGTTTTGTATGGATTCGGTAAGAAAGAAATACCAATCTTAGGTGAACTACATACAAATTTAAAATGTGGAAATAGTGAAAAAATCGTTAATTTAATTGTAGTAAATACAAATGAAGGTGAAAATTTATTTGGTTATGGTTTATTAAAAAAATTTGGTTTTCAAATTAAACAAATTAATTCAATATCAAACGAGGACAATAAAAAAGTAAGTACTATTTGTGAAAAATTCCGTGAAGTTTTTGAACCATCTCTCGGTACGGTAGATAGATAGATAGATATTTCGCAAAAAAATATCATTCCCATTAAATTCAGCGATTGGGCTTCACCCATCGTTTTAGCAAAAAAGCCGAATAATTGCATTCGTATTTGTGGTGATTTTAAAGTAGCTGTCAATTCGCAAATTGACATAGAACAGTACCCGCTTCCTACTCGTGAAAGTTTATTTCGCCTATCTTCAGATGGAGTTAGACAATACATCCAAACAAATTATGGTTATCAACACACCGCTTGGATTATTCCAGTACCAACGTTTTCCTTAGGGTATCGCTAGCGCTCCAGCTATTTTCCAAAAGTATATCGAGCAACTTCTTCATGGTATAAAAGGTTGTGCAAATTATCTGGATGACATCATTATTTCAACACCAACCCTTCAAGAACATTTTCAACGTCTTGAAAAGGTTCTTTCGCTATTATTAGATAATGGTATTCGTTGCAAGAAAGAAAAGTGTGAATTTTTGCAAAACAAGATTACATACTTAGGCCGTCAAATCAGCTCAGAAGGAATATTACCTGATGAATCTGGCGTGTAAGGTTTTGTTTAAAATGTTGTATCTATAGTACTCTTGTTTTATTAAAGAGCCTTAGAGTAGAAGGCGGCTCTATATGATGGCAAAGTTAATTGCCGAAGTTTATTGAGGAATAAAACAACTCTATTGCTTAAAGTCAGAATTATTTCTGATTTTATTTACAATTTTCCCTAGCTTATATACTATTTCTTATTCTATGTTTTCTTAAAGAATAATCATTTCTCCTATTCATAATCAATAATTTCTATGTTTATTATTTACATATATATTTATCTATTTCTCCTACTTATTGTTCATATATTTATTAAAAATCTTAAATTACAATATTTTATTCTAGCGACCTACTTCATTCAACACTTGACTTTGCATTTTCCACTAACTGCATTTTTTGTCGGTCATTTACTTTTGATATTTATTTTATATTTTGGGTATGCTTGTTTATACCACATGTTTGTTTGTTTGGGTATGTTTGGGTATGTTTATACCATATGCACTACACCCTTACCGTTTAAAAAAAAAAAATTTTATTTAATGAAAGAAAAAAACAATTTTTTTTGTATTAAATTACAAGATAGTACTTAACATAATTTTATTCTATTCTTGTGTATAGTCATAGGTTTATTATTTATTAAAATTGTGACATTTACGTCTTGTGTGTTTATCATTTGAAAAGGACCGGTATATTGGTTTTCATTTTTCTTTGCGGTTTCTTTTCTTAAAAATACTTTATCTCCTATTCTTAATTTGATATCGTTAATATTCTTATCTTTAATATTTTTTTGTTTTATTTTATTTTCTAACAGTTTTTTATTTGCCATTTCATGTGCATGTTTTAATTTTATTTTTAATTCTATGATATAATCTTCATAATTGTAAAATTTATCGTTTGATATTGGTTCAGTTGGCATTGATGCTAATTTTCCAAATACAAGTTCAAATGGGGAAAACCCTGTGGATGAGTGTGGTGTTGTATTATACGCGAATGTATAATATGGAATCCATTCATCCCAATTGTATTGTTCCGTGAAAGAACGCATGTATTCGTTTAAAACTTTATGATTTCTTTCTATACTACCTAAGGTTTCATGGTGATATGCTGTTGAAGTTACATGTTTAGTTTTCATAAGTGTACATATCCTATTAAATAATTCATTTACGAATTCAGTTCCTCTGTCCGTTTTTATTGTATCAAAACATCCATATTTTAGTATAAATTTTTCTACTAATATCCTTCCGATCTCAGATGCTTCTTTAGTTTCTATCGGAAATGCATCAACATATTTTGTTAGTTCGCATTGTGCTGTTAATATGTATCTATATCCATTTGATATTCTTAATGGACCTACTGTGTCTAATTGTATAACTTGAAATGGTTTTGTTGGTGTATTCGTTATTTGGAGTGGTGCTTTGGTATGCCTAATGACTTTATTCTTTTTACAAGATTCGCAATGACTGATGAAATCTTTGATCATTTTATACATATTCTTCCAAATGTATTTTTGCTTTAATCTAATGACTGTTCTACGTACTCCTGCATGACCTCCATGTGGGGTTTCATGATATTCTTTTATTATCTCTTTTTGTCTATCTTTTTCTAATATTCTTTCTGGTTGTTTAAATAATATTACCTCTATGGGTCTTTGTCTATGTTTATTTTTATTTTGCATGCTATTATATATTTTTCTCAATTTTTCCTCACGTATGAGTGTAAAAATCGTATCATCTTTCGCTAACGTTATTGTGAAAATTTGATTATCGCGTAAAACCTTAGTTAACTTCTGCAAAACTGAATCTGGATTCGAGTATGCATTTTCATTACAAGATACTGTTACGTGATTCCCAAAAATTTCAACTTTCAGTCTCTCTGTCACTTTCTCTTTCCTTATCATTTTCATCTTCTCTAATCAATGTATTTTCTTTACTTCTTCTTAAGTCCTCAGTCATTTTTCTTGTCATTACGTTTATACTTTTTGGTATCATATCTTTCAAATCATTAGAATCTATTTTGATTCTTGATAATGCATCGGCATTAGTATTAATTCTCCCTTGTTTATATATAATCTCGAAATCGTAATCCATGAGATCTAATCTAATTCTAGTTAATCTTGATGAAGGATTCTTATGAGTAAACAATGATACTAGTGGTCTGTGATCAGTTACTACCTTGAATTTTCTTCCATATAAATATGGTCGAAAGTGATTTATTCCCCAATGAATAGCTAAAAGTTCTTTCTCTATCACGGGCTTGTTAATTTCATGTTTATTTAAAGATCGGCTTGCATATGAGATCGGTAAATCGGTATTTATTTCACCTTGTGAAAGTACCGCTCCTAACGCGTAATCAGATGCGTCAGTAGTGAGTATAAATTCTTTTTCAAAATCTGGGTATTGTAATATTGGTGGATTTGAAACTATAGATTTTAACATTTCAAAAGATTTTTGGCAGTTTTCTGACCAATGAAATTGTTGATTTTTCTTTAATAATTCATTTAGAGGTTTAGCTATCTGTGCAAAATTTTTAACAAAGCGTCTATAATAATTACAAAAAGCCACGAATCTTCTTGTATCATCTGCATTCTTTGGGACTGGATAAATCTCAAATGCTTTACATTTATTTGGGTCTGTCATTATTCCTTTATCTGTAATAAGATGTCCTAAATAAACTACTTGTGGTTTCAAAAAATTACATTTATTTGGATTTAATTTAAGGTTGTGACTTTTTAATCTTTGAAAAACTTTTATTAAATTATCATTGTGGTGTTGTAGCGAACATCCGAAAACAATTATATCGTCTACGTATATAAATGCATTGGAATCTAACCCTGTTAATGCTATTGTCAACATTCTTTGGAAACTGTTTGATGATATCTTGAGACCAAAAGGTAATCTTTTGAATTGATAGTGTCCATTGCCTGTGGAAAATGCTGTAAGTGGTCTAGATGCTTGTTGTAATTCTATCTGGTGGAATGAGCTCGTCATATCTAGCGTTGAGAAATATTTTGCTCTTCCTATTTTGTCTAATACATCATCTAGTTGGGGTAATGGGAATTTGTCATTGACTAATTTTTTATTTAACTGACGATAATCGACAACTAATCTCCATTTCTTTTCACTGTTGTCACTTTTCTTAGGGATCAAAAGTAAAGCAGAATTATAAGGACTAACAGACTGTTCAACCAAATCTTCTTCTATCAATTTATTAACTTGTGTTTTAATTTCTTCCTGTTGTGACTGTGGTAATCTGTAATTTCGTGTGTACACCGGGGTATCGTCCACAGTTTGTAATCTTTGCCTATAGAAATTATTTGCTGTTGAATGGTCTCCTTCTAAATGAAAAAAATATTGTATTCTTTACATATTTCCTCTATGGTTTGTTTTGCGTTAATGTCGACTGTATCTATACTCAGTAATTTTCTTAATTTTTCCCATCTGTCCTTTTGTTTTCTATTTGCATTTTCTTTTTTATTATAGAGAATGTTATAATCTGATAAACGTTCGATTTGTAAATCAAATTGAGATATTGTAACTTCTTTGTCTGAAGCATTTAAAATTCTAATGTGCTTTGTTCCATGTTTTGGGATTATTGTATTACCAACAAAAATATTGTCACAAATTTGCTTTGCACATACCACGCTATCTTCTTCAATATATAATTTTACTGCTTGTATTATTTCAGTTCTTGGTGGTATAGTGATTTTATTGATATTTGTTGTCATTGGTAGAACATATTCAGTTTCATTTATTATAACAGCTAATGTGTATGTCTCATAATCTATTTTTGCCAAATATTTAGTGAAAAAATCTCTTCCTAAAATACCACCTGTTGCTATTGGAAATTCTGTACTTACTATTTGATATTCATGGTTTACTATATCCTCTGGAAGTACTAATTTCAGTATTGAAGTACCCATTGTTTGAATTGCATTGTTTTCAATACCCGTAATTTTTCAAGCGTTGTGTTCTTTCCTATAAAATTTTCTTTACATATAGAAATGTCTGCACCTGTATCTATTAAAAATCTCACAAAATTTCCTTCACACGTTTTAAATGTTACAAAATGAGGTGCGTCTGTGTGCGAATTGTAAGTTTTTAATGCATATTCTTTTAATTGTTTTAACATCCCTACATCTTCTGTCACATTTACTCTTGAGGATTGCAGGGGTCTATCTCGTTTCCCTGTTCCTGAGCAAAATATATCCTTCTTTGGTTCCTATTTCTAAAATCACCATTTCTCCTGTTATTATTGTTGTAATTACTACCATTTCTTTGATTATTATTGTGATTATTACCATTTCTTTGATTATTATTGTAATTATTATTGTAATTACTATTACTTCTCTGGTTGTTGTAATTATTATTATTTCTTGGTAGGTTAGTACCGCGGAAATTATTATTCCTAAAATGATTACCAGAATTATTATTCCTATTATGAAATCTCCTGTTGTAAGAAAAATTTGTGTTCCTATTAAAATGCATTACAGAATTCGTTTGTGAAACTACTTCTGAAGCTATTTGGATTGCTTCATTTAAAATTTTGGGTCTAGCAGCCCAAACTGTGGATCTGTGTGGTTCATTTAAACCATTCTTAAAGGTACTAAGAGCAACTTGATCATTTATTTTAATAATCGTTACCCTGCTTTGGGATCCTAGTTCTGAAATATGGAATTCATTGAGAGCAGCTACAAGAGATTTAACCCTGTTAGCGAATTGGGTTACTGTACTATTCCCTTGAATCTGTTTCGCTAATTCGGTATGCACTGAAGAGAGTGATTTCTTGGGAGAAAATATTTTCCTAAGGGTATTTTTGAAAGTTTCGAGCGAATTTGGAGTTTCTTCTGAAATCAACTTGTTCCTTACCTTATCTGTCAATTTAGTGGCTAAAACGAATTTTATTAATTTAGCAACTTCTGTTTCATCTTTGAGAGTGCTAGAATAGAACTCTATTATACCTAAAAAATTACTAATTTGTCCTAGGTCACCATTGAACTCTGGTATTATTTTCGATGCGTCAAGAATGCCAAACGATGCCATATTTGCTATTTCTTTATTTTCTTTTATTTTCAAATAATTTAAAATTTTATTTTCAATTTCACTTACTTCTTCTAGAGGATAGCCTTCATTATTCAATGCAATAGTTTTTAATTCTTCTATTAAATTTAAAGTCTCTATTACATAACTTTTTGTATAAAATCTATTTGGACTTTTCTTTAAATTTTTATATATATTTATTAATTTATCCATTTATTTATACATTTTCTAACTTATTGGCAAATCTAATTGCTTTTTTCTTCATATAATTTTTATAGTATTCATTAATTTTACTTATTACTAATGCTATTAAGAGGATTAGGATTACTATTTGTATATGGTCATGAGTCATCGTCATTACACCAGTGTTGTTTTCATTTACGATAATATCCTCCTTTGAAAACCATCCACCCACTATGGTTTTCAATTTTAGTTATTTTTGGAAAGAAAAAAATTTTATTATTGGTTGTTCTTAATTTCTTTGATTTCTTTCAACAACCTTGATTTCTCGGCCTTGTTGCCGAGGCTATTAGTTTTCTCCTCTTAACTGCCTTTCCTCCTCTTTTCTTTTTTTTGTCTTTCTTCGGATTTTCGGGCTTTGGAGTTTGTGTTTTTGTTTTTTGTAACCGTTTGAGATACTCTTGTATGGGTATCTTTTTCTTTGCCGGACAATATTTGGGGACCTCTGGACTCGACACTACTGGCTGGGGTATGTATTCTTCTTCCAACAATCGCTCCCACTTCTGAAACAGACTATCTATCTCCAACCTGGTTGCTTCTAACTCCTCCACGCTCATCTGGACACCAAGACTGTGAAGTATAGGTTTGTAGGCTCAATTTTTCTTAAAAACAAAATCTATTATGCCGTATATGTTTCTGTGTTCAGTTTGGCATGTCCAGTTTGGCAGGATCGCCATGTAAGGTTTGTAAATGTTTTGTTTAAAATGTTGTATCTATAGTACTCTTGTTTTATTAAAGAGCCTTAGAGTAGAAGGCGGCTCTATATGATGGCAAAGTTAATTGCCGAAGTTTGTTGAGGAATAAAACAACTCTATTGCTTAAAGTCAGAATTATTTCTGATTTTATTTACAATTTTCCCTAGCTTATATACTATTTCTTATTCTATGTTTTCTTAAAGAATAATCATTTCTCCTATTCATAATCAATAATTTCTATGTTTATTATTTACATATATATTTATCTATTTCTCCTACTTATTGTTCATATATTTATTAAAAATCTTAAATTACAATATTTTATTCTAGCGACCTACTTCATTCAACACTTGACTTTGCATTTTCTACTAACTGCATTTTTTGTCGGTCATTTACTTTTGATATTTATTTTATATTTTGGGTATGCATGTTTATACCACATGTTTGTTTGTTTGGGTATGCATGTTTATACCATATGCACTACAGGCGTTACAGCAGTGAAAAATTTGAAGCCTCCCAAATACATAAAACAACTAGAAGCGTTTATGGGTAAAGTTAATTATTACCATAACTTTATACCAAATTTTTCAAATATAGCAGCTCCAATCAACATGCTACGTAGGAAAGATACTCTTTTTCGTTGGGGGAAAGACCAGCAAAAATCTTTCGAGGATCTGTAATCGTAAATTCCCAACGCAACACAACTTGCTCATTTTCAGGACAATTTGCCTCTTGTTCTTGCTACCGATGCTTCGCCATACGGTATCGGCGCTGTTATCTCTCATGTTTATTCAGACGGAACCGAAAGGCCTATTGCATTTGCTTCAAAGACACTTGACAAAGCACAGTCAAACTACAGCCAGATAGAAAAGGAGGGTCTCGCAATAATATTTGGCGTTAAACGTTTCCATCAGTTTTTATATGGACGAAAGTTTATACTCATTACCGATCATAAACCCCTGGTAAGCATTTTTAACCCTTCTAAACATTTACCAACTATGACAGCACTTCGTATTCAACGCTGGGCCATAACATTAATGGCTTATCAATTCGAAATAAGATATCGTAAAACTGCCGACCATGGTAATGCGGATGCGCTTTCACGCCTTCCTTTAGCAACAGATGAAAATTTTGACAAGGATGAGGAATCGTGCTTCCAAATTTCTTTTAATGATTTCCCAATAAGGTCAGATATTCAGAAATATTCAAAAGCCGACAGGACATTACGTATTGTCTACAATTACATAAAAAATGGTTGGCCTGAACGACTTCCATCAGAACATTCAGCAATAAAACCTTTTTTTAATCACAGAAACAATCTAACGATTTACAATAGTTTACTTTGTTTGCAAACAAATTATATTCGTGTCATCATACCTAATGCTTTAGAGAATCAAATTTTAAAGATGCTACATGATGGACATTGGGGCGTTGTTAAAATGAAACAACTCGCTAGACAATATATATGGTGGAACAATATCGACTATGATATCACAAAACTAGCTTCCGATTGTGAAATATGCAAAATTCAGAATCAAGCTCCTGCTAGAGAATATGAAAGCTGGCCTAAATCAACCAAGCCATGGGAACGAGTACATATAGACTTTGCTGGTCCTATATTTAATTTTATCTGGCTCATCTGTGTCGATTCTTACTCGCAATTTCCCTACGTTTCTTCCAAACACAATAGTAAGTGATAATGGTCCGCAACTTACCTCTGAAAAATTTGAACAGTTTTGAGTGAAAGCTGGTATTCGTCACATTACAACAAAACTTTTTCATCCCGCCTCAAATGGATTGGCGGAACGTTTCGTTAGAACCTTTAAAACATCTGTAAGAAAGAACATCGACGACGAAATGCCCGTAAAAGATGCTGTACACAAATTCCTCTCAACCTATGGTTTTATGCCCAATTCGGATGGCAAATCCCCTGCAGAATTAATGCGTGGTAGACCTGTACGCATAGTGTGGTCTCAATTGTTAGAATCTTCTAAATATCTTCATCAAAATTCTTCAAGCTCAAGCAAATTTCAAGTAAATGAAAATGTTTACATCAGATATTACGGTAAGGGGAAGAAATGGATACCTGGTGTTATTCAAGCAAGAATTGGAAAAATTATCTTTATTATCAACACTGAAAAAGGCATTTGTAGACAACATATAAACCAAATGAAACCCTGCACTTCTTCAATCAATATTCCCAATACTGACAGCAATGATAGCACTCAATCACAAGCACCTTTAGACTTTTCACCGTCTACATCGCAAGCTTCATCAAACAACACTTCAGTTAATGAAGCAACTCCTACAACAAGTACTAGTAGCCAAGATGACTCTATTGACAATCACCAAGATCTACCTGTACGTAGAACCACGAGAAATCGTCGAGAAGTATCGCGTTACCAGTCAGATGATTTCCGTAAACATTAAAATGTTATGTATTGTTATTTTACTAACAAAAATTAAAATATCTTTAAATCGTATTCAAAATCTAACTTTAAATTTGCCTTATTTTAACTTTGAGTTTATTTTGAATAGAGTCCATGAATTAATTAATTTATAATTTTTATTTTATTATTTTGAAAATTTTGGGGTGGAGTAATGTAATATATTTGAATTAAACCTAATCTTTTGAAACCTACTCCATACTTATTAATCCAACAATATTGCAACCTTAAATTCATTCCTTAAAATAACATCTTTGTAAATAGTAGTCTTAAGGAAAAATAAAGTAAAGTTCTGTTCTGATACAACTCTATACGCGTGCGTTGCTTAATTCTACAGAAACTATCTTCATTTTATATTTTAGAGCTTATAATATTTAGACAATTTATAAAACACAGATTTTGATGATATTGCCATATAAATAAAATAAGACTGTTCGATAGATTAAAGATAGGGACAGAGCGAAACTCGTTAATTGTTTTAAAAATACTTTTATATTGATTAGAAGACTCTTGTTTATTTAAATAATGTATACGTTATTGCCGTCGTTTAAGTTTTTAAGTTTTATAAAGCAAAGGAATATTTGATACATATGAATTTCATTGTTTTGATAAATTTCGTTGTTTTAATTTTGATGATATGGCCTTATAAAGTTAAAATATAAAATGAATTTCACTATTTTAATATTCGTCACCATTTTACAAGTCGAATATAAACAGTAATATTTATAATTATATATTTTCTATATTGATTGAAACTATCTTCATTTTATATTTAAGAGCTTATATTATTTAGACAATTTATAAAACACAGATTTTGATGATATTGCCTTATAAATAAAATAAGACTTTTCGATTGATTAAAGATGGGACAGAGCGAAACTCGTTAATTGTTTTAATAATACTTTTATATTGATCAAAAGACTCTTGTTTATTTAAATAAGGTATACGCTATTGCCGCCGCTTAAGTTTTTAAGTTTTATAAAGCAAAGCAATATTAGATACATATGAATTTCATTGCTTTGATGAATTTCATTGTTTTGATTTTGATGTTATTGCCTTATAAAGTTAAAACATAAAATGAATTTCATTATTTTGATATTCTTCACCATTTTCCAAGTCGAATATAAACAGTAATATTTATAATTATATTCCTTCTATATTGATTGAAATTAAATTTTATATTTTAGAGCTTATATTATTTAGACAATTTATAAAACACAGATTTTGATGATATTGCCTTATAACTAAAATAAGACTGTTCGATAGATTAAAGATAGGGATAGAGCGAAACTCGTTAATTGTTTTAAAAATACTTTTATATTGATTAGAAGACTCTTGTTTATTTAAATAATGTACACGTTATTGCCGCCGTTTAAGTTTTTCAGTTTTATAAAGCAAAGCAATATTTGATAAATATGAATTTCATTGTTTTGATGAATTTCATTGTTTTGATTTTGATGATATTGCCATATACAGTTAAAATATAAAATGAATTTCATTATTTTGATATTCTTCACCATTTTACATGTCGAATATAAACAGTAATATTAACAGTTATATTCTTTCTATATTGATTGAAACTATCTTCATTTTATATTTTAGAGCTTATATTATTTAGACAATTTTTAAAACAGAGATTTTGATGATATTGCCTAATAAATAAAATAAGACTTTTCGATAGATTAAAGATAGGGACATACGTGATCCAGATTAACGTCATCTCCTGCCTGTGAAGGCCTATATGACGGTGGTCTTACCACTGAGTGTAATACAAAGCGTCGACTAGCGCCCCTCATAGGACGTAGCCGATGGAGTTGCAACTTCAAGAACATGGCTTGCAGGCCATGAACTTCCCCTTGCTTGAGAGTTGGAGACTATCCAACCCCGTCTGTTGAGAGTGCAACAGCACACTTCAGTCTATTCCACGCCTGACCCGCAGATATAGACAATTTAACCACAACCACCACGTGTACCCCGAAGGGACCTCACCAATAACCGGCTACAGAGATGGGCGGCTCTCTGTATGGGCTACCGGTTCCCGTGGTGCCAGTCTTTTTCTAAAGGAGACTGGTGGAAAACCTCCGACAGTACCCAACTGTCTATCCAGCTTCAGTGCCTGCAATCACTGGGGGACTGGTTCCCCCTATACCCCCGAGGACCCTCGTCTGCACCGTGGTTAGATCAGCACAGACTCTTGGTGCCCCCGGGGGGGAAAGATAGGGACAGAGCGAAACTCGTTAATTGTTTTAAAAATACTTTTATATTGATTAGAAGACTCTTGTTTATTTAAATAATGTATACGTTATTGGCGCCGTTTAAGTTTTTAAGTTTTATAAAGCAAAGCAATATTTGATAAATATGAATTTCATTGTTTAGATGAATTTCATTGTTTTGATTTTGATGATATCGCATTATAAAGTTAAAATATACAATGAATTTCATTATTTTGATATTCGTCACCATCTTACAAGTCGAATTTAAACAGTAATATTTATAATTATATTCTTTCTATATTGATTGAAACTATCTTCATTTTATATTTTAGAGCTTATAATATTTAGACAATTTTTAAAACACAGATTTTGATGATATTGCCATATAAATAAAATAAGACTGTTCGATAGATTAAAGATAGGGACAGATGTGATTCAGATTTAAGTGGTTTCCCGCCAAAATGGTCTAACTCCACGATGTTCTAAATACTGGGTGAATACAATGCGCCCACCAACGCCCCCATGCCGTAACATGAGTACCAATTCGAATTCATGTATTTGGACATGTTTTCCCCCTTGGTTTGGAGCGGAGCCTATCTAAAACTCCTGCCGTTCTACGGGTCACGGCACCCGGTTGCAATGCACTCCACACTGAGCTTGCGCTCTCCCCGCGTTTTGGGTTTATACCACAGCCACCACGTTGCTCCCCGAAGGTCCACTCCATTGTCAGGCTGGAACCGAGGTTCCAGGGGCACCTGACACCCGTGGTACCAGATTAAAGACTCCGGTCAGACTTCGTAACAGAGATTACTTCCAGTTGGGCTCCAAATAACCCGGGACGGGTGACCCACAGCAACAAAACATACAACACACATCAACATAAAATGCACAAACAAACGCACAAAAACAATGAACAGCCGCCCTCACGAGCGACACTTTGTGCCACAACAAGTGACACCAGCAAGGACAACACGAACAACTGAGACAACAATTAACGTAGTTTTCCTCACGGATAAACTTAGTCAACAAAATGACACAGCAACAATAAAAACGACAACAAAATAATCTGCAACCAGCGCCAGCCACCTACAAAAGGTACCAGGAACCAGCAACCAGCTTCCAGCCATCAGCGTCAATCCAGTCCATAATCCAAATCATAGTCCATATCCACAAGCGAGACTCATCCAGGAGTTGCTTACTACATGCCCAAGTACTACAGAAGCCACCCCTTAAAGCCCCAAAAGGGCTAGAAGAAGGGACCGCCGCAAAACCATGGCTGCAGAACAAAAACAAGACATCAGCCACAGCGAAGACCACAGCAAACAACAACAACCAACATCAGCCATGTTACCGGACAACAATACGTAGGGGACAACGTTGGCGATACACGAGGACACCGGGTTTGTGAACAACCGTACAGAACGCCACCAAACTACACACGCCTCAACCTCCTCAAAAAGGCCACACGGCAAATTCGCGCAGTCTACCTAATGCATCCACATTCCCCAAAATGTTACTGAAATTCAAGCTGTCGCCAGACCTTCTAACACCCATACTATTCAAGTCCCTGATGTCATCATATATGGGACACTCAGTCAGTATGTGCCTCCAATCCTCACAACTAGCCCCACACCTACAGGCAGCAGAATCAGACAAGGCCCTGAGATGCAAAGATGCATTCAGAGAGCCGTGACCGGTCAGTAAGAAACCCAGACTTAAGCCGAAACTAAAGTCAGGGCGTTCCCGCACAAAAGTAGGGTCACGTATGAATTCATACGTCACTCTACCTGCACTACTGTTCTCCCACCTGCTCCTCCACATGGAAACAAGACGCTCATCTAAGAGTCTCTTGACTGTCCTTTCTCCTACATCCACCAAGTCATCAGCAGAAAGCCAATCATGTGCTAGAAGCGGTAGCCCCCGCTTAGCTTTGAAGGCAATAGCACGACGTATTACCTCCAAATCAAGGGGAGCAACACCCAGCAAGACCTGAAGAGCATCCGTTGAAACTATTCTACAGACCGGTATGCAAGCGAGCATAGCTACCCTCTGACAAGATAAATTCCTCTTCCTGCCAACAACAGACATGGCCATATCGTACCAAACAGGCGCACCATAAGTTGCACAGACAACAAACAGTCCGCCGTATATGGTCCGAGTGCTAAGGCCCCAGTCACTCCTAAGTATACGTCTGACATTACCTACAACGCCACTCAGCTTGTCGCTCACATAGACAGGATGAACTAAAAAGTTCATCCTTTCTGCCACCATTAGCCCCAGGTATTTGACTTGCGTCGCATAGCTGTCACCTGCTCGTATGCATGGTGGACGAGCCTGTGATAACCTGCCTTTCAGCAGCATCATCACAGTCTTGTCCGTGGCCACATCGACACCGACACTAGCACCCCATTCACAAACAATGCGCATGGCCTGATTACCTCTTCTCTCCAATTCAGCACGAGACTGACCTTCGACAAGAATAAGCAAGTCATCCGCATATGCACACAGCCTGAAGGAGAGGTCGCCGAGCTGCCGCAGCAGGGAATCCATCATGAGGTTCCAAATAAATGGTCCCTGCGGACAACCACGGACGACATCCCTCCAGACCGTATCGCTGGCGCCCACCACACAAGCTTTCCTGCCGCTGAAGTAACTCTCCCATACAGCCAGCTCCCGACAGCCTACCTCACGTATTCTATCAAGAACCTGGCCCCACAAGAGGTTGTCAAACGCCAAAACGACAAATAGTCCAAGGACATACCTGCCAGAATAGTCGCCCACACAACGCCTAACATACAGCCACGCATCCTCAACGGATCTCCCCTCCCTAAAACCAAACTGGTACTCAGAAAGACTCCCGCTGACACATTCCTTCAGTCGTGTCACCATCATCCTCTCCAGTACTTTTCCAAGCACTGTGAGAAGACTGATGCCCCGATAAGAGCGTGGATTACTCCTGACTCTATCGGGAGACTTCAGGAGCATGACAACGCGAGCACTTTTGCAAGCCCTAGGGAAATAGCCCTCACTCAGACACTTCCCAAAGATTGCTTCCAGGTATTCCGGTATAGCCTTCCAGATGCTTTTACACATCTCTCCAGTCATACCGTCAATACCTGGCGACTTTCTACTTTTAATTCGGCAGATGCTATCAGAAACCTCCGATCTTACTAGAATTGGGGGGCCAACCTCCTCCCTAATGAGAGGAGGGCGATCGACCCTTTCCGCCTCTGGAAAGAACGTTCCTAATAAGGCGTCTACACAATCCCGCCAGGTAGTCAACAAAACGTCGCCAACCTGAAGAGATTCTAAGATCAGCCCCCTGTTCCTACCCCTACAGATGCGATAGACCTTACCCCAAGGATCGTCCCTATTGCACTCTACAAACGCCCTCCACTCGTCCTCCTTAACCTTCTCTATCCGTCTTTTGTACGACCGCAGGCTGGCCAGATAGGCCGTTTTTCGCATAGCCAACTCCTCTGCGCCGGAACGTCTGGACCTCTGGAACAACCTCCTTAGGCGCCTTACGTCCTTCGCATCGTATTCAGTTCGCTAGTCCACCACCTAACGCCACCCGGCAGCATCCTTCGACAACGACCAAGAACAACGTCATTTACAGTGCACATCCATCGATCTATCTGCTCAAACTGCTGTTCCACCGGCAAAGGCCTAAAGGCCACTATTTGCATTTCTGACGCGACAGCCTTAAAGTAGTCTGCATAGCAAGACCAATCCGCGCCATGAAGCCGCCATCTGCGGGAAGACGAAGTAGTCCAACTGCACCTGTGGTAAGAAATCGCAATCTCTATGAGATTGTGATCGCTTATCCCGGCATTGTCACATACTGTCCACCGAAAGACATAGGCCGACACCGCCGCGTTATTCGCGACAGTCTATATCACTTGCACCAACTGGACCGTCAAACGTATATAAATCACTAGCCTCATTTAAAACAGAAGCACTTTTGCGATCAGCCACTCACTAAGCATAACTCCTCGTCTGTAGTTCGAATACGCAGGCGCACGCCTGGGCATTTTTCTGCATTCATGGACTAGGTGATCGAACCCAAGGCAGCTAAAGCACGACTGTACCGCATCCTGTATCCGCACCTGAAACCGGAACCACTTTATGTAGGCACCGGTCGAGCACAGCTGATCCACCACCCTCCCTGTACACTCCAACGTTACATTCACCGCACCATCATTCTGCGCAGTCGCGAGTCGTACACTCTTCAAAAACGTTTCCCGGGTCATCCTCTCTTTCAAATTAAGCTCATAGAGCTCGCCCATAAATTCATCCGGCGAGATTGCAGCATGTACGCGCTGCACTACCACCCTCGGCCCCAGCTTGTCGTTGACGCTGACGTCTAGACCGACTTCTGCAAATTTCGAATTCGCCGCAATTCGCTCCCTTTCTGCCACAGACGGCGTCCTTATGACAGCTCCACCGGCCTTAATAGGCCGCACCTCATGCACGCGAACTCCTAACGTAGGTCCCACCTTACTGACCACCTTCTCTACTACTTCCTTTGAGGTTGCAGTGCCTCGCCCCTTCACCACTACCGACCACGTATCCACCGGTTTCGGCAACACAGCAGGAGCAGCAGAAACAGCAGGAACCGCTGGCCCAGCAGGCATCCTCCTCGGCGCCTTCGGTACCGCAAAAACGCCGTCAGTAACGCCGCACTCACGATCACCACCATTATCCAGCCTACCCCTAAGACGATCATTTTCTTCCAGCAGCTGCATTAGCAGCTTCTCGTACCGAGATGCATAGCGTAGCATCTTTTTCGACATCTCCGGTTTTACCTCGTTAGTCAAAACAAAATCAGTGAGATCGTCTGTTACTTCCTTCATCCGCGAAACGACTGCTTCTGAACGGGCCACATCAACAGCAGCTGTCTTCTTCCTCGGTCTTGACCTCCTCTCCGATGGAGTGGGCACCGGTGTTACGACAGCGGCAGTAACGGTTTCCTCCTCCCCGTCATCCTCCATTGAGAATATCTCCTCCGAAACACGCCTTGCTGTACCAGAAACAGCAGCAGCATTAGCAGCAGCAGCGTTAGCGGCAGCGGCAATAGCAGCACGTCTAGCTTGCGGCGAACCAGGCTTATACCGCTTTTCCTGCCTCATATCACCCTCAGTACTCGATAGTTCGCTACCAGTGTGGCGCACTTTTGGCACACCCAACGGCGGCGGCCCACGCACGTCAACCGTGGTAACGTCGCTGGCGTAACCCTTCGCCCTCGGCTTGCGTTTCGTAGCCGGCCCCGGTGCCATTACGGCCACCAAATACAAAAATTCAATGAAAAAACAAAAAAATCCACCTACCTTGCAAACAAAAATACCAGCAACGTGTCGTGTAAAATGGCCTGGAAGATAGTAATTATCTTCCTTTTCAACCTCGAACAGTCCTCTCGACGATACGAACAAAGTATCTTCCTCCGCTATAGTAGCAGAGACACACACCACCGACTTAGTCGAGACACACACCGACTTAGCAAAGTCAACAACCAGGCTTGGGGATTCCCAAAAACTGGGACAAAAATCCCCAAAATCCCAGAACTTCCCCGGAAGTGGCAACACCAAAATCGCCAAAAACGAAAAATCGACAAAAAATCCCGAAACGTCTAAAAACCACTAAAACGCACTGTGGCAGCAACGATTTTAAGGAATTTAACCTTCGCGCCGGAATTTGCCCTTGAAACTGAGACAACCTGCCAGCGGAGTCTCAAAAATAATTAAAAACAACAACAACACTACCGCGTGTTTTTATCAAACAGTTAAGCTTGTGTTTTTCAACAACGTTTTGTTGTCCAAAATGCCGAAATATAATCTTGTTATATTTCGGGCATTCGTCAACCGATTTTGAAAACTTTCACAAATTCTGAACCGTCAGATTTTTCTGATTCGCACTATATAAAAATTTAATTTTTATCCGCACAAAATACCGCCTTTATTAATCACCGAAAAAATACCTTTATAAATACACTACCGTATACTACCATACCCAGCGAATTTCATTGTTTTGATGAATTTAATTGTTTTGATTTTGCTGATATTGCCTTATAAATTTCATTATTTTCATATTCTTCCTCATTTTACAAGTCGAATATAAACAGTAATATTTATAATTATATTATTTCTATATTGATTGAAACTTTCTTTATTTTATATTTTAGAGCTTATATTATTTAGACAATTTATAAAACACAGATTTTGATGATATTGCCTTATAAATAAAATAAGACTTTTCGATAGATTAATGATAGGAACAGATGTGAATCAGATTTACGTGGTTTCCCGCCAAAATGGTCTAACTCCACGATGTTCTAAACACTGGGTGAATACAATGCGCCCACCAACGCCCCCATGCCGAAGCATGAGTACCAATTCGAATTCATGTATTTGGACATGTTTTCCCCCTTGGTTTGGAGCGGAGCCTATCTAAAACTCCTGCCGTTCTACAGGTCACGGCACCCGGTTGCAATGCAACTCCACACCGAGCTTGCGCTCTCCCCGCGTTTTGGGTTTAAACCACAGCCACCACGTTGCTCCCCGAAGGGCCACTCCATTGTCAGGCTGGAACCGAGGTTCCAGGGGCACCTGACACCCGTGGTACCAGATTAAAGACTCCGGTCAGACTTCGTAACCGAGATTACTTCCAGTTGGGCTCCAAATAACCCGGGACTGGTGACCCACAGCAACAAAACATACAACATACATCAACATAAAATGCACAAACAAACGCACAAAAACAATGAACAGCCGCCCTCACGAGCGACACTTTGTGCCACAACAAGTGACACCAGCAAGGACAACACGAACAACTGAGACAACAATTAACATAGTTTTCCTCACGGATAAACTTGGTCAACAAAATGACACAGCAACAATATAAACGACGACAAAAATCTGCAACCAGAAACTTGCTACCAGCGCCAGCCACCTACAAAGGAACCAGGAACCAGCAACCAGCTTCCAGCCATCAGCGTCAATTCAATCCATAGTCCAAATCGTATTCCATATCCACAAGCGAGATTCATCCAGGAGTTGCTTACTACATGCCCAAGTACTACAGAAGCCACCCCTTAAAGCCCCAAAGGGCTAGACGAAGAGACCGCCGCAAAACCATGGCTGCAGCACAAACCCAAGACATCAGCTACAGCGAAGACCACAGCAAACAACAACAACCAACATCAGCCATTTTATCGGACAACAATACGTAGCGGACAACGTTGGCGATACACGAGGACACCGGGTTTGTGAACAATCGTACAGAACGCCACCAACTACACACGCCTCAACCTCCTCAAAAAGGCCACACGGGCAAATTCGCGCAGTCTTCCTAATGCATCTTCGTTCCCCAGAATGTTACTGAAATTCCAGCTGTCGCCAGACCTAATAATACCCATACTATCTAAGTCCCTGATGTCATCGTATATGGGACACTCAGTCAGTAAGTGCCTCCAATCCTCGCAACTAGCCCCACACCTACAGGCAGCAGAATCAGACAAGGCCCTGTGATGCAAAAATGCATTCAGAGAGCCGTGCCCGGTCAGTAAGAAACCCAGACTCAAGCCGAAACTAAAGTCTGGGCGTTCCCGCACAAAAGTAGGGTCACGTATGAATTCATACGTCACTCTACCTGCACTACTCTTGGAAACAAGACGCTCATCTAAGAGTCTCTTGACTGTCCTTTCTCCTACATCCACCAAGTCATCAGCAGAAAGCCAACCATGCGCTAGAAGCGGTAGCCCCCGCTTAACCTTGAAGGCAATAGCACGACGTATTGCCTCCAAATCAAGGGGAGCAACACCCAGCAAGACCTGAAGAGCATCCGTTGAAACTGTTCTACAGACCGGTATGCAAGCGAGCATAGCTACCCTCTGACAAGATAAAATCCTCTTCCTGCCAACAACAGACATGGCCATATCGTACCAAACAGGCGCACCATAAGTTGCACAGGCAACAAACAGCCCGCCGTATATGGTCCGAGTGGCACGCCTGCTAAGGCCCCAGTCACTCCTAAGTATACGTCTGAGATTACCTACAACGCCATTCAGCTTGTCCCTCACATAGATAGGATGAACTAAAAAGTTCATCCTTTCTGCCACCATTAGCCCCAGGTATTTGACTTGCGTCGCATAGCTGAGACTTCTGTCACCTGCTCGTATGCATGGTGGACGAGCCTGTGATAACCTGCCTTTCAGCAGCATCATCACAGTCTTGTCCGTGGCCACATCGACACCGACACTAGCACCCCATTCACAAACAATGCGCATGGCCTGATTACCTCTTCTCTCCAATTCAGCACGAGACTGACCTTCGACAAGGATAAGCAAGTCATCCGCATATGCACACAGCCTGAAGGAGAGGTCGCCGAGCCGCCACAGCAGGGAATCCATCATGAGGTTCCAAATAAATGGGCCACAGATGGATCCCTGTGGACAACCACGGACGACATCCCTCCAGACCGTATCGCTGGCGCCCACCACACAAGCTTTCCTGCCGCTGAAGTAACTCTCCCATAAAGCCATCTCCCGACAGCCTACCTCACGTATTCTATCAAGAACCTGGCCCCACAAGAGGTTGTCAAACGCACCCTTAAAATCGACAAATAGTCCAAGGACATATCTGCCAGAATAGTCGCCCACACAGCGCCTAACATGCAGCCACGCATCCTCAACGGATCTCCCCTCCCTAAAACCAAACTGGTACTCAGAAAGACTCCCGCTGACACACTCCTTCAGTCGCGCCACCATCATCCTCTCCAGTACTTTTCCAAGCACTGGGAGAAGGCTGATGCCCCGATAAGAGCGTGGATTACTCCTCACTCTATCGGGAGACTTCAGAAGCATGACAACGCGAGCACTTTTCCAAGCCCTAGGGAAATAGCCCTCACTCAGACACTTCCCAAAGATTGCTTCCAGGTATTCCGGTATAGCCTTCCAGATGCTTTTACACATCTCTCCAGTCATACCGTCAATACCTGGCGACTTTCTACTTTTAATTCGACAGATGCTATCAGAAACCTCCGATCTTACCAGAATTGGGGGGCCAACCTCCTCCCTAATGAGAGGAGGGCGATCGACCCGTTCCGCCTCTGGAAAGAACGTTCCTAATAAGGCGTCTACACAATCCCGCCAGGTAGTCAACGAAACGTCGCCAACCTGAAGAGATTCTAAGTTCAGCCCCTTGTTTCTACCCCTACAGATGCGATAGACCGTACCCCAAGGATCGTCCCTATTGCACTCTACAAACGCCCTCCACTCGTCCTCCTTAACCTTCTCTATCCGTCTTTTGTACAACCGCAGGCTGGCCAGATAGGCCGTTCTTCGCATAGCTAAATCCTCAGCGCCGGAACGCCTGGACCTCTGGAACAACCTCCTTTGGTGCCTTACGTCCCTTCGCATCGTATCTAGTTCGCTAGTCCACCACCTAACGCCACCCGGCCGCGTCCTTCGACAACGACCAAGAACAACGTCATTTACAGTGCACATCCACCGATCTATCTGCTCAACCTGCTGTTCCACCGGCAAAGCCCTAAAGGCCACTATTGGCATTTCTAACGCGACAGCCTTAAAGTAGTCTGCATAGCAAGACCAATCCGCGCCATGAAGCCGCCATCTGCGGGTAGACGAAGTAGTCCAACTGCGCCTGTGGTAAGAAATCGCAATCTCTATGAGATTGTGATCGC